>JADFUC010000207.1:0-361555 GCA_019722365.1 Lithospermum erythrorhizon
TTAAAGCAATGGTCAAGAGCTCGTAATCATCAAGGTTAGCTCTTTACCTTTCTAATGCATATAGTTTTTTCTCCATCGGGTATTCATTTAAGTTTGCTCTATATCAGGGGAAATCTTTGTTCATGCCCCTTCGAGTGTTGCTCACTGGCAAACATCATGGTCCTGACATGGGTGCCAGCATGCTCTTAATCTATAAAGCTAGTACGTCTGATGTTGTGGGCCCTCAATCTGGGTTTGTGTTGCTTGATCGACGATTTGAAATGCTCAGAGAAGTTAACTGGAACTCGTTCAGCGAGGATCAGCCCATTTTGGATTCTGCGGTCATGCCTCTCGATATTCGTCCATGCTTTTCTTGCTCCCTGCGGTGGTACAGATAGCGAACTCTTTCGAAAATAAATTGAAAATGAGTTTGAAGGTGTGGTCAGGTCCTTTTACAATGATTATTACGGGATAATTTTTGGTTGCATCTATCTTGATTTCAATATACTCAGAATAATTTTTGGTGCATCGTCTATCTAGATTTCAATTTATAATTTTTGTTGCATCTATCTTGATTTCAATTTTTTGATGCACTCTTTCACTATTGTATATATTTGGTAGCAGAGGATATTGATCATCTTAAGCACCTTTTTCCGACAAAAGATGACAAACTTTGTGACTTCAATAGACATTAATAACTTTGGTTGGAATTAAAGTTAGTGTTAATGGCAGACACGATCATCTATATTACAATATTACTACCGACACCGTTAGACGATGATATAGTACAGCCATATTATTTAGTCCTGATATATTGTATTAGGCTAAATTGTGTTAGGCCCAAGTAGTCGCTTGATATTTATACCAGTCCTATCATAATTAATCTAAGGGAACATTATATCCAAAGCATACTTCCGCCGGCCGAGTACCGCTCGTTAACCGCCTTTACCGTGAGTTGAAATGGCTCAAAGGTTTGTTGGTGTCTTGTGGTTCTCCGATTTTGGAAAACTAAGAAACGGAAGACTGCTTCGCTATCTTCCTCCTCTCAAGCCGAGTAAATCGCTCGTTAACCGCCTCTACCCGTGAGTTGAAAGGTCAAGGTTTGTTAGCGGGTCTGGTGTTTCTTCGATTGATGTTGTTCCTGCACGGGATAGCCACCAGCTTAAGCACTCGCCTATAATCCGAGAGCTGCCCAAACATATTGAGGTAGACTGTCATTTTGTTCGGGATGCTTATCTCGTGATGGTGGAATATTCTTATATGGCCTATACATCACAAAGCAATGAATTTCTTTACTAAGCCACTTCTCAGTTAGCTTGATTTTTTATCAGGCAAAGCTGTAAGATTACATCTTCACGCAACTCGAGGGAAGGTGTTAGACGATGATATAGTAGTTAGCTATATTATTTAGTCCCGATATATTGTATTAGGCTAAATTGTGTTAGACCCGTTAGTCGCTTGATATTTATTGTACTAACTCATCATAATTAATCATCAAGGGAAAATTATTTCCTACAATCACCCTTTCAAAGTCATGGTTGGTCAAAGTAGAATTAATTAACGGCCAGCTCACCTTATAAATTCACGTAGGCAATAGATATTTCCTTAAAGGGGTTAATTATTTACTGATCACAATGCGTGTTTCAAAACGCTCACCATTCGATCACACATGCTTCAAAAATGATCCATTCGATCACACATGTTTCAAAAGTGTCTCGCTTGTTATTTCGCAATGGATGTTAAGCTTTGACTTTTGGGACAACCCAAGGTGATAAATTGCTCGGCCACACATTTGTGAGATAATTTTTCAATTTTAACAATTTCGAAATAAACTTTATCGTGATCCTAAATATTAATTTCATCCAAATATTTGATCCAAAGTTTTAATAGAATTACAAAATTGTCTTAAAATGAAAGTGTAGGACAATTTTACCTTGTCAATTTGATCCAAAAATCAAACTTAATTTCCATTTCGACTGAGCGATCGTGTGAGACACTTTTGAAACATGTGTGGTCGAATTGGTCATTTTGAAACACGTGATCACTTGATCATTTTGAAACAAAGGTGATTAATGATCGATCATTTATTGTGTAAATATAGGTGATCGCCTCTTCGCTATTAACCCTAAGATTATCATTTTAGTTGTAAAGATCGTTAAGAAATAATGATTTGTAAATAATGTTTGAGTTCAAAATTTTAAAGTTAAATCATTAAAATTCAAAACTTAACAATTTGAGGGATCGAGCATGATATGTTTTGATTTTACATTTCATCAAGTAAAATATACCTAATTTAGTATTAAATACATATATACATTTGATATTTATCAATGTATAATTTATGTAATTTTTCATAAAAACAACAGAAACCAGTGGGTAGACAAATTGAGTGCGTAAATCAAAATCCATAAATGTATTCATGTATACGTACTTTGAATTTAGCTCTTGAAAATAATATACTGGGATTAAGGATATTTATAAAAAAGTTCATTTTTATTTTATGAGAGAAACTCTAATTATATTGATGTAATAATAGGATTCAAAGGAGTCGAATAAATTTTGTTTGGTTTGGCTTAATAATTATGGAGTCGAGTCATTTTATTGTTTATTTTGCGTCTAATTGAGTCTTGTTTAACCCTCAGATAAATATATGTCGAAATAAATCATTCCCGAAATGAGTTGAACTCCTATTGTGTCTAATTTGATGTCCGCTTAATGTACGCATTGCTAATAAAATTTGATTTTTCAAGTGTTACACACATATTAATAATTTGATATCTATATGTAATATATATTAGTGTTCAAACATACCGATATGAGCATAAAATGTCTATAGAGGTATATTTATAGGAATGATCATTTCGCACCGAACTGGGACACTCAACCCCGTCGCTTGTCGGTCCAAAGCACCATTCCACCCCATCCGCAGCTGTACCTAGGACATGTAAGCGTAACCAATGCAAGTTAAGAATCTATTATGAATTTATTCGTGATAAACACCAATTCACATCCCGGATCCTCAAATCGATGTATATTAATCTAAACACAAAATATAAATGTATGAATAGCAATTCTTACATCGCAACTTTTAAGCGAACGAACCAAATCCTCACAACAACCCCACGAGAAAGCCCCTTCAAGTCCTCTCCAAACTAGTTCAACACCGAAATGATGTCCTCTAGATTGCACACACCGCTAAGGAACCAACCCAGTAATTGAACTTGCTAGAGTTTCAAGATGAATAAAATTGGAAGAGAAAATCTTCCAATTCTATGTGAGTGGGGGCTGCTTTAGGAGCAGGGATTGCGCTTTTGCATTTACGGAGCAAAAAACCCAACTTTCTTAAATCAAGTCCCAAATCTCCAGTAACCTTGGCGAAATGTTTAACCTCGTTAACTTAATTAGACCGTTACGAGCTTCAATTAAATAACTTAGTCACTAGTAGTTGTTCTATTTTAATTAACTTAACAAGTCAATTAAAATACTAACGAGTCACTATCGAATAACTTATCAAGTTATTCATCAATTTCAATTGTTTAATTGATTAAACTTGCAAGTTTAATCAATTGATGTTCATCAATATATATTTGACAAATATATAAATATTGAGAGATACATCTCTCAATATACAAGTCTCGTTTAATTTCATTCATGAAATATTTTAACATTATTGTATGTCCGAATCTTCAATTGAGACAGTAAGTTGGGTATAAATAATAATTGACCAATTATTTATTATTATAACGATTAACAGAAAGAAGACTAAAGAATCTTCATAACCCCTTAAATTATCATGAGAACCCAATACTAGTAATGCGCCAAATTACCATGAGGAATAAGTTCGATAATCTCATTTAACAAACTCAAATGAATCGATACACAATTGTCGCAATCTGCACAATAAAAGTAACCACCCAAGCCCGCACTTTCCTTTACTCATGCCTATAAATACGGTACCATTGCACCATTTGAGTAATCACAAAATTCTATCCTTTAGTACTTACTTCCCTATTTGAACTAAGGATTGACTTGATCAAGTGGAAGTAACTGTGGCTTGGGTCCCTCTGCCTCAGCCTCTTTCTGTGTAACACATGGGCTAATTCAAGGAAATCATGTTTTGGACAAGTGAGGACCATAAACACTTAGAGGTTCTGTTTCCAAGTCTCAAATAGCCATTCCACGAGAAAAAATTTTCATTCGGCCAAAAACCACTATAATTACGAAGTCCGGTTCATCTCGCCGTGCCCCGAATCAAGCATTCCAGTCTAACTAACTGAATACAGACCAAATTATACTGGGTCTGGGGAACAATAACTGCCCGTATCACAACATACCGCGACTCAACCTGTTGAGCAAATGTGATAACAGTTCATCTCAGCAATACGGATACCCCTGCGGCTTCTCCAAATGTGGAACAGCTCCCACAAGAAAACATCCGCGAGGAAGTTCGGGAGGAGGGTCTTGGCTAGGGAACAAGAAATACAAAGGCAAGTGGATGCTATATTAGAGTGGACAGACATTAGTCTATGAAGAGTAAGGAGACTTGGATGGGGCATAGAGGGCGCTATAGTATCGCGAACGTAGGGATGTAGAGTCTTACCTCTAATCAGATGCATCCGCCATACACACCAACATACATTCCCTTATATGTTAAATTCATAGCCGCTAAAGTATGGGCAATGTAAGAACAAATATATCATTCAGAGTCCATCAACCCGTCTCTGGACCCTAGTAGTCTTATTAAAAGAGTTGCTTAAGTAATCAAAAAGGAATTCGAAGGAGTTTAAACAAACGGTGCCGGGCCTCCTTACCGTGAAAGAGCGGACTTTCGTGGGCTCCGCGTTATGCCATTCACTGCTACGACTCAATGTGCAAAGGTTTATACCAAAGGGGTCTATTTTACTCCCAATTCACGCAATATAATCGAGGTGAGATCCGCATAAACACCCCAAAGCGATTTTGCATAGATGACGATTACAACGAATGACAGCGGACATCTATGCAAAGCATTTCCAAATAGTCTAACCGGCACTACGCTGATCGGGTACATGGAGTCACCAAATTCAATTAGATTCATATGCTCATATAGCGATGCCTTTATTAAGTTACATAACAATAATCCATCGTGAACAAAGCAAGGACGAGAGGCACTAATGGATTTGCAAATACCTCCCAGTTTTAATCAATTCGATTTCTACTTGGTTTAATTATTAAAACCATTTTAAATAACATCTCAAGCATTTATAATAAAAATTGCATACACGGGTTTCTATCGTGGCCTAAATTATGGAAAGTTGAAAAAGTATTATTGAAACAATTCATCAATAAAGAAAAGAGGCCCTCGGCGATCTACGAGAAACTGAAAGGTATGGACAAATCAGTATTACTCAAAGAAGCTCTATATGGGATAAGCACGATAAGGGGCAAAATTTCCTAAAGACCCTATTCCTCGCTAATAGAAATGGGTATGACAGAATAACCATCGTGGCCAAATCCTAAAAGTCTCCATCTCTGAGATTTATTCCCAAATGATAAATAAACAATCAAGGCCCAAGCTCTGCACGAGAGGATCGGAGGCAAACAGAGATAAATCGAGATAGTGCGAATAATTAGTAGGAATAATACCACAATACGTATTAGCACGAATGTTGAAGTGGAAATAGAAAAACCGATTCGCGGGACATTTGAAAGAATTTGTGTATTGGCCAGAACAAGCCATAGATTTAAAAGAAGTTCCACAAAAAGAGAAAAACCTAAATTTTCAATAGCAGATCATACAAGAGTCCACCTCGGCAAATTAAAATAGGCGAGATTCTATCTAAATTGATCGCTTATTGATAATATTTGAGGTCTAAGTAGTGAGGCGAATGAGGAATTCTATGAAAAATTATGCTAGAAGAAAGATATATTCCTCATCATCCACACCAATATTCATGAAAGTGATTTTGTTCTTTCGACGCCGAAATAGTAAGGCCTTAAGTCACATATGATGATCCGTGGTTATAGCTCAGCTATTGTGAATTATAATTTTGAAAAGACGCTGTGGATACCGGAAGTCCAGATATATTTTAAATTTGTCCACATATGATAAATTGGGATTACCATGCAACATGTTGCAACTAATGACCACTTGACAAAGTTTTTACTGACATTCGTATACCCAAATGATAGCAACTTTGGATTTTACTAGGGATCGAGATAAAATAATTAGAGCACGCTCACGCTTGTTGATATCCACGATTCAAGCGTGAATGGTTGATTAGCGACTGGTATTGAATGTGATAAGAGTAATGGATTTTCCTTTACTCAAGATGAAATTCTAACCGAGGGCACGTGAGATATGGGTGATTCTAAAAAGGCCGATGCTATCAAACTTCGCCTCTCAGCTAAGTATCGAAAGACAAGGAACGCTGTCGGAAAATCTATCTGAGGTGATGACTGGGCGAGGGAGATGATTCAAGAAGAGAAGGATAACGCCCAAAGAAATGAAAGCCTCAGTGAAACTGGTTCTACTTTGCGAGAGATTGCGAAGGTTCCATTTGCCAATAAATGCAGCTAGAAAAATGCTTCAGATGGGAACAATGTTGGAAAGAAAATCAAGCAAGGAGGGATTGATTCAATGATTCGAATATATGATATCTTTTGCTTGGGGCTCAAGATATGCCTAGATAGACACATACATCACCGTGACGCACCACCGCATGACTCTATGTACAAAACCGCCCAACAAAAAAGAAGCGAACGTTTAATGACGAAAAGAATCAAGCAGTCAGAACAGACGTTGACTTGTTACTAAAAACAGGGGCCATCCGCTGAACCCACCTCCCGAACGGGTCATGAATGGTGCTGGTTAAAAATCCAACGGGACGTGAGAATGTGTGTTGCATTTACGAAATCTTATTAAGGTCCAAAGACTTCTTACTCCTTTACCTCGCCTTTCGTGACTTCAGGATGGTAGCGATCAGCGAAGTCTTCGATTTTATGGATTACCAGGGTATCACCGCATTAAGACGCGCTTCGGTGATGAAGAAAACCGCTTTCATAACGGAGTATGGTTTATACATGAAGTTGCATGCCACGGCCCAAAATCAGTAGGGCCACTTACCAAAGAACAGGTTAACCTATATTCCTAATCAAAATTGGTCTTAACATTTGAAATATAAGTTGACCACATCTGCAAAGAGTAAATCTCAAGGACCATCCAAGAATTTGAAAGAAATGTTTATTGGGGCTTGAGAAGAAAGTAAGATCGGATCAACCTGCATAAGTGTTCATTCAAAAATCCGCTTAGAAGTTCTTAGGCTACATGATCAACGGTGAAAAGGCACCGAGCCAAACCCCTCGACAAGATCAGTTATCCGAACGCAACCCCAAATGAATATAAGGATATCCGTAAGCTCATTAAGATGTCTCAGCCTTAAGTCGGTTCATTTCAAATCGGGTAAGAGAGAAATCTATCTTTTCTTCTGCTAATCTAGGCGGGCTTCAAGAGCTAAGTTCTATTGGTACGAGGAGCGCAAACAAAGCTCTCGAAGAACACTGGGAAATGGCATTGAGCCACCTAAGCATATCACAACCCGAGAAGCGGGAAATGCTATAACCGTGATTCTGGCCAGGTTCAAGGGAGCCGTGGCAGAGTGTCGACCGACGCCGGTGCCAGCGCCGGTTTGTTATGTGAGCCACGTCTTACACGGGGTAGAGGAGAATTACCCTTTAATCGATAAGTTTGCATTCGCCCGGTAATTCCCAAATTTCGAAACTGTTATACTCGAAATACACCCTATTCAAGTGGTAACGGATCAACCCATGAAAAGAGTCATCATGAGTCCGCAGTTATCAAGGAGGTTAACAACGTGGGCTATGGAGCTCAGCGAGTTCGACATTTCCTATGTTCCTCGAACCAGCATTAGAGCTCAAGCTTTAGCGGACTTCGTGATTGAATGCACAACACCAACCCCTCAAGTTATGTTGCCGGGAAGTAGAACCGGGGAATGAGAAATTCAGAGTGGGTAATGTCTGTAGATGGTTTTGGAAATGAGAAGGATCAAAGCTGGAATCCCGATTGAAGGACTCGACGGGTTAACCATGAGTACGCCCACGATTCCACCTTCCGACTACTAACACGGTAGGAGATGAGCCTCGACAGATTCTCGCCTATAGCCAAACTTGGGAATCGCATATGGGTTAAAGGTGATTCAAAGTTCATTATAGATCAAAGTAGGGAACGTGTGAGGAAGTAACGAATTACTGTGAAGTACCACGCAAAAGCTTGCATACCGCTAAAGGCTTGAACTCCATCAGTTTTGAACACATACCTCGGCCAATGCAAGTTGATCAACTCTCACACTCGCAACTAATTTATTATGATGAGTTGCCAAACGAAGTCTATGTAGAAATTCGAGAAAAACCGGCTCATGAAGAAAATTCAAGCTTGCTAGTGTTACAAGAGCCTGAAGATTGGAGAACTCCTATAGCAAGATACTTCTATCGCGGTCAGCCTGTGGGACGCGACCAAGCCCGGTGATTAAGTATCGCAGCCTTTCCGATTTCTGCTATGTACAACGGAGAGCTATATAAAAATGACACGGCCCGCTGCTCACTGTATCCAAAGAAGATATTCCAAAAAATATTCACTGGCTGCACTGTGGACGCTGGGAGTCATATTGGTGAAGATCTTCGCAAGAAAGACATTAATAGGATATTTTTGGTCATTGACAAAGATGCTATGAACTATGTGAAGAGTTACACGCTGCCGAGAATGAGGTCGACAGAATTAACCCACAACCCAAGCGAATTCAATATCAATCATGCGCCGTCAACATGCTGGGAATTGATTGGTGGAATATCTGTGGCAAAAAGGAAGTCTCTAGCATGTAGAAGAAGGGATTACCATTAAGTGGGTCGGCTCGCACCTCTCAAGAAAACGGGGAGTGACAGCATAGTAAGGTTCCTATGGAAGTATGTCCTCACTCGCTTCGGGGTTCCCCGAATCCTCATCTATGACAACGGGCCACAATTTGAAAGTGAGGATTTGGCACATTTCTGCGAAAAATACAACATAGAACATCGGTTCTCACCCGTCTACTATCCACAATGCAATTGGCAAGTTGTAGTGATGAATCTCATACTCTTCAAGGGTATTAAGAAGAACATGATTCAGAGAACCAAAGAAAGGGAGCTGTATGAACTCTGTGGGTCTTATGGTCTCAGAACCACTCCCTCACACTGCACGTGTGGGAAGCCTATGCGCTCGGGTGTATGGTTCCGAGGCAAGCAGAAGCTTCCTCACGAGGTGCTTACCCACCTACCTGCCACTGGGGTCTAAATGGCGGTGCTTGAAAATGACCAAATCTTAAATTCCAGAGAACAACTTAACTTTGTTGATGAAAATGAGGAACCAAGCTCTGTACAAAGATGAAATATACATCTCATGGCTCGTACCTGCCAATCAATGAGCGGAAGAAACAAAAACAACATGGGAGATTGGGCATAAGATTGTATTCAATCACCCATCCCAAAGGACAGACAAGGGCCTTATCGCATCACCAATGATGCCTAGAACGACGAAATGAAAGGATGAACGAGGATCCGATCCCTCGCACGTGGCATGCCTCTAACCTGGTAAAATATTATGTTTGAGTACTAATGAACGCGTGGCTCGGTTTTATGCACCACTCTTGTTTTTATCATGAATAAAAAATTTGTTTCTCGGTTTAATCCGCCACCATGTATATTACAATTATTCATAACTGTAAATGGAAACCAGATTCGAGGATGAACCCATCATCATTTAAATCATCCAAACTTCCTCAGTGAATATCATCCTAACGCTTGTCCAAGCGAATCCATCAGACCTCCCATCGTAGATAACATTCGCTTAGGCGAATACATCCCTTAAAGGTTAAAATAAGAACCGCACTCGCTGTGCTAACAAATAAGAACTCCCAAGAGTCCAACGCTCACCAATCACTTAGTTCCGACTTGGGAGATTATGATAACCCATTTTTGAGGAAAAAGCAGCCATCACAAGGGGGCAAGAATGGATACAAATACGAACTAACTTATGAGTACAAGACAATTTATAAAGAAGGACATAATTTCGTCAAGAAAATTGTTAAAGGAAAGGATTAACGATAAAGCAAAGACTGCCTGATCAAAAGAAGTAAAAGTATCGTTGCTAGCCAAGAGTCATGGTCAAGAAGGGATCTTCCGGGGATTAAGCCACGGTACTGGGTCAGACGACGAGCCACCTTTTTGTTAAAGAGTAACTAAGTCTGAAACCTTCCTCAAGCGCAACGGCGAGTGAATGAAGATAAGTTGCACGCCGCTCCCCACTTTCTTCCTGCTGACCGGAGAGGAAGGATAGTGTCGTTATTCGCGAAATGGATATTATATTCAAATTTCATCAGCAGCAGGTGCAGTCTGGACACAGGCCTCGCTTGACTTCAGCTAACTACCTCTTCTAATTTGGCTCGCTCAAGTTCCCCATTGCGGTTTTGCAAAGCTTCTTTTTCAATCTGCAAAGAGTCTCTTTCGGCCTCAAGCTGCGCCTTCTCAATGGACCAAGCCTTGGCCATCTCCTTCTCGTTGGCAAGTTCCACGGTTAACTCTTCCACAATAATCGAGCCTTCCTTTAGCTTAACTCGGCCTTTACACTTGTTGTCCGGGGCCTGAGGTCAGGTTGCTCTTGAAAGTGATGGTCCTCCTCATGCTCTCAACCTTGTAACGGAGAGTGTTGTCAAGTCCTAATATTGGAGTCGCTAACCCTTCCGAAAGAAGTGGCTCGCCTAAATGAAAATGGAACTTGCGAAGCTCCCCCAAGGGACACCATTCAGGACTTCCGTTGGGTATTTTATGTTTGCCACATAAACCCTATCACTCTCGCAAATTAGGGCAGAGGTTAACCTCTTCTGCCTGCAAATGTAGGGGAGGGACTTCTTCCTCCGCACTAAACTTGTTGGAACCGCTGATGGAAAAGGAATGCTGAACTCTAGGTAAGAGATGTCGAGACCACATCATCCGACCGATCCAAGTCTTAAGTGGAGAAGCGGGTGTGAGCTGGGAAGAGCTCAAAATTAACACTGGCCGAGTAACCCAAGCACCTCAACGGGTGATTGCGCTTATTTGGTGTCGCGATCCTTCACCCGAAGCAGTCAGCTGCAGACAGACTCGATGCTTTTCTCCGAACCAACGAAGATTTTTAGCTCTCTTTGAGGGTCGAGAAGTCGTGTGGAGCATCCGGCCATTCTCTTGCTAAGGAGATTTATCGGCGAGTAGGAAAGGCCACACCGCTGCAGAGG
Organism: Lithospermum erythrorhizon; assembly: GCA_019722365.1. Taxonomy (NCBI): domain Eukaryota; kingdom Viridiplantae; phylum Streptophyta; class Magnoliopsida; order Boraginales; family Boraginaceae; genus Lithospermum; species Lithospermum erythrorhizon. The sequence continues at coordinate 11,280 of JADFUC010000207.1, forward strand.
GCAGAAGAAACTGGGCTTGTGGAATTAACATTCACGGGCTTCGCCTTTTGAGCGATGGCCAAGCGGTGAAGTTAGGTCGCCCGACAATATACAACAAAGTCCACCGCTTGAGGTGTTTCTGAGGTCGCAATCACTCACGAATTTCGCCCGCCTGCTTTCATTTCGTGTCGGGAGGAAATGGGATTAGTTATTGACAGTTCATCCGCTAACGATAGAACATTAGAACCATAAAAGCGGTAACAAAAAGCTCACAATGCAGACGCAACAACAAACAAATCAATAATTCCTAAATGTGAGGAAGGGGTTTGCCTCTTTATCGTCAGAATCAGAATAATTTTGTCGATACTCAAACCAGCCATCACCAACATGGCTTCATCGTAGAATGTATACCAAGGTAGCTTGTTTTCTCCTTGGGGTAATGCATTCCTTAGTTTCGCCACCGAATCCATATCCGCGGCGGAAGGAATGGACCCCTCGCTTCCTCCTTCAATGTCCAGATACGGCGACTCTCACATATTCTCCCTCGCAGATAAAACTATTTTTTATGGAGACGACATTCACCCTATTAGACGAGTCCCGGCTAAGATGTTTTTGGCTCGAAATGGAAAAACTTGGTTTGAAAATATATGTGGAATACAGTAAATAAAGCAGCGAATAGGGGAACGGTGGGTTCGATATCACACATGTGACAAGCAACCTTGAAGATATATTTAACCATCCCAATGGGGGATCAATCGAATCTAAAAGGCTCGGCTTATTAGATTAAAAGGCTATTTATAAAGCGTGAGAAAGTGCAAACCGCATGCCATATGAAAAGGCTTCGACGTATACCGAGGTATACCCAAAAGTTAGGTCCGGGTCATGGGAACCTTCCTCGATGGTGAAGGTAACTGCTCGCCGGCATAAGGTATCTACCTTCTCTCCAAAGGTAGAAAAGTAGAGGTTATCCCACCATCATCCACAAATCGGGGAGTAGAGTTTTTCACAAAAGGGAAGCTTCCGGGGTTTACTCATAATTTCTGATAGTTTTTTCTACCGGGTGTTTCATCTCTGTTCCTCGGGAACAGTAATGGCAAGGGGTTCACCGGGCACCGAGGTTTCAGGTCGAGGGTCTATCTGACGGAGTATAGGCATTCCCCGTCGGGATGGATTTCTACAATCTGATCTGGCCTTATAGCGGCGAAGCTCAAAATTTCTTGGGCGATTCTCTCGACGATTGAAATTTATCTATCAAAACAAAAGGGAGGCACAAATAAGCAAATAAAATCGAGGACAAAAGGAAAATTCCATTGTGACGATCAAAGTATACCCTTTCCCTCCAAAACTCTAGCCTTTGAATTTTCCACTCATCGAGACATCAGGTTAATAGAAGATATAATACCCCTTAGATTATCAAGACAAATGACAGGAAAGAATGTGTAAGACTAGATTTATCAAAGAAATGTGTTATGTAAGACCAAATAATCTACCCTAAACCTAATCACAACAACAATTTAACAACCTACCCCCGAACTTCGAAACCAGGAACGATTCCAATTCACCAATCAAAAAGGCACACCAGATCATACAAGGAAACACGGCAAACCAAGTGGAAACCACCTATATAAGCAACCAAACAGAATTTAAAGGAGGAAGTTGATATAACGGGGGGTAACCGACGGAAGGAGACTTGTGAAGAAGCCTTTTATGAAAGAAGCCGAGGCAAAAAAAGAGGATGTGCTTTTGGAAAAGTTAAAGTACAAACTAAAGAAGAGAAATACCTTTATTGGGGCACCTAACATTCATAACTGCATAATTTTTAAGTTTCTATCCAAGATCGTAAAGGATTCAACCTATAAAAAACAGAACTTATCAGTTGTCTTCCATCCATTCTCGGCGAATGGAGGAATATTGACTGCCAAGGAAGAGGGGACAATTGATATAGGAGCATAAAATGTTCATAGAGGCATATTTATAGGAATGATCATTTGTACCGAATGTAGGCTACCACTGCCATGCCGGGTTTGTCACTCATTCCCCATCCGCAGCTTGTACTGTGATTGTCGCGTCGACAAATTAATGACTCACTCTCAAGCCTAGTACCTCTTCGTACTATGCCTATAAATACCTAATTCATTGCACCATTTAAGATAATCACAAATTCCATCCTTTAGCAATTTACTCCCCAGTTGAATCGCGATCCACTCGACTGCCTGAACAGTTCTGTCGGCCCCCGACCTCACTTTCTGTGTAACACGGCGAATTTAGGAAATCATTTGTCGTATAACGAGACCATAGCCGATCGAAGAGGTTCCTAAGTTCAAGCTCAAATGAGCCATTCCACCGAGAAAGAATTTACCGCTTATACCTACTGCATCATTTAGTCCGGTTCGATTTGCCAGCCCGACACTGCGATATTCAGGCCCAACCACTAAATGGTGAATCACATACTATTGATTTAATAATTATATATAAATAATATTAGTTGAGTCAAGTCAAGTCTATCTCTCGAAATTAATCAAGTTTAAAATTAAGGTTAGAAGTTTAGAATCAAATGATTGAGACTTGGATTCAATTCAAACTCAGTAAATAATTTAGTTGTTGGAGGATTGTAGTAAAGGGACTGGAGGATCAACTCTGTTCGGTTTCAGTGTTGGTGAGGTCTATGTTTTAAAACAAAGAACATGAACTTTGCGTAGAATAAATTCATGAAGCGATGGTGAACAGAGGCATCCATGATTATATGAGGATATTCATTTACTATTAAGAAGAAATGTTTTGAGATTTAATATTTTTTTAGTTAGGAGACAATAAAGGAAATCAAAAGAAAAAAAAAATGATTGGAACAAATTTTGAACTAAAGAGCTAGCTTCATTGAAACGATAATTTATTATTCCGTAATTTTAAAAATTTCATATTTAAACAGTATTCTTTATTGGATACCGGTACAAAACATGAACATCTAATATGTTGCACATTACGATTTAATTTTTCAATAATAATGGAATAATTTTTTGTATTCGATATTGCATGAATTATTTTTACTCACCGTTGTCCAAAAGGAGACCATGTTCAATATTGCATGAATCATTTTAAAAGATGGAGATCAAAATAACTAGTTTACAATATTTTATTTCAATCAAACAATTATTTGTAGAGATAATCTGTCCAAGGATGAGGAATTCGAATTTCATTGTAGGAGAAGAATTGAAAATTATTATAACCTTAACTATAAAAATAAAATAAAAACAATTATTTGAATGACTTTAAACCTATAAATATACCTCAGTAGCTCTTTACTTGGGTTAAATGTTTTGTCAACCATTAAACTTCTCCCTAAACTTCGTTAAAAATCGTAGGCCAAAAATTGCTTTATTACCATGATTAATTTCAACATCTATTCTTGTTTATTTCTTTCATGCCTCATTTGATTAACTTCCTTTAAGTTTCATTATCAATCCAAACAAATATGAATTCTATACATTTAATGTTACAGTATTCATAATGATGGTTTCGTACTTAAAATACATAATATTGGAATTTATAATTACAGGAGAAGGAATTTGTATGACGAAGTTTTTTGTTACGCCCGCGATATTGTAAAAAACCTCCAAGAGCTGGCTACATATTTAGGGGTAGGCGAAGAGGAAGATATATTGCATTAATTTGTAAAACATAGATACAAATACAATGAGCTTAAATAGGCAACCATCTAAAGCAACAAACCGCGCGCCTGGAGGCTCCCAGGGTAGTGAAAGTGTTAAGGGTGGCCATAGGAGCACCAATTCTCAGACTGTAAAGTTTGCTAGGCGGACTTCTAGTGGCCGCTATGTTAGCCTTGACGACGTGGACACGTCAGGGGAATTCGCCCCTGTCGGGGATTATATGAATTATACAGTTCATATGCCACCTACTCCAGATAATCAGCCTATGGATACCAATGTTGCTGCCAAAGCTGAAGAGCAATATGTAGCGAATTCGCTCTTCACGGGGGGTTTCAATAGTGTCACACGTGCTCATCTTATGGATAAGGTGATTGATTCTGAGGTAAGTCATCCTCAGATGGCAGGATCTAAGGGCTCTTCTTGCTCAATGCCGAATTGTGATGGCAAAATCATGAAGGATGAGAGGGGGAAAGATGTTGTTCCTTGTGAGTGCAGGTTAGTTTTTTTTATCATATGTGATGAACAATCATTTTAGTTCAGGGATGCAAAATAGGATGCTTGAACCTTGTAGATGCTTTCATCTATGAACTTCTTGTTTGTTTTATTTGATATCTGATTGAAAGAATGGAACTTGCAGATTTAGGATATGTAGAGATTGTTACATGGATGCTCAGAAGGAAACAGGGAACTGTCCTGGTTGTAAGGAACCATATAAAAATGATGACTATGATGATGAGGCTGACTATTCGAAGGGAGATGGTCGCCACCGAAATAATATGTCTATGATGAAAAGAAACCAAAATGGAGAGTTTGATCATAACAAATGGTTGTTTGAGTCACAAGGGTCATATGGCTATGGTAGTGCTTATTGGCCACATGAAGATGGCGGAGGTGATGGAACGGGAAATATTCTTGATTCATCAGCAGATAAACCATGGAGACCGATTAGTAGAGTTATACCCATCCCTACAGCAATTATAAGTCCTTACAGGTGCCTTATTCATTAAATTTCGATTTTAGTTTTTAAACTTTAGGTACATCAAAGGAGGTGTTTGACTTAACATTTTTTTCCAGAAAAATGCAAAATCTTGCTACAAACTTTAATTTGAAGCTTTCTTTTCCAGCAATATAATGAGTTTGATTGAATTAATCAATCTTTTGCATCTGCTGTTTATTAAATGTATTTTGTATTTGCAGATTACTTATTGTTGTGCGATTTGTGGTACTGGGATTCTTCTTGCACTGGCGGATAACTCATCCAAATGATGATGCTATATGGCTTTGGTTCATGTCTATTATATGTGAAGTTTGGTTTGCATTTTCATGGATTCTTGATCAAATTCCTAAGATTCACCCCATCAATCGAGCAACTGATCTCGAAGTTCTTCGTGAGAAGTTTGATATGCCTTCCTCTAACTCAATTGGCTTATCCGACTTCCAGGTGTATATGTTTGTGTTCACTGATCCAGAAAAAGAACCGCTTCCTTTAGCTTCATTACTATATTTGTCTATATTAGCAGTAGATATCCTAGTTGAAAAGCCTCGCTTGCTACGTTTCAGATGATGAGGTGCTCTTCTTACTTTTGAGTTTTTTGGGTGTATTGAGGCTGCGAGTTTGATTTATAAGGTTCATTCTGCCGGAAGCATGCTGAATTGAGCTCCGAACCTTGATTCCCATTTATGAAAGGCAGACTTCAAGGGGAAGAAAAGAATCGATTTTGTGAAAGACAGGCGGAGGGTGAAACGCGAATATGACGAATTTAAGGTGAGGATAAATGGGCTGCCTGATTCCATCAGGAGGAGATCAGATGCATTCAATGCTAGAGAAGAAATGAAGACAATGAAGCAAATGAGAGAAAGTGGAGCTGATCCGACAGAGCCGATAAAAGTTAGGAAAGCTACTTGGATGGCGGATGGAACACATTGGCCTGGAACTTGGTCTAATCCTTCAGAAGATCACGCTAAAGGTAATCATTCTGGGATACTTCAGGTTATGTTGAAGCCCCCTAGTACTGACCCTCTTTTGGGAGGTTCGGAGGACAAGCTCCTAGACTTCACGGACGTTGACACACGCCTTCCCATGTTTGTGTACGTATCGCGTGAGAAGCGTCCTGGTTATGATCACAATAAGAAGGCTGGTGCAATGAACACCTTGGTCAGAGCATCAGCTGTCTTATCAAATGGACCATTCATTCTCAACTTGGACAGGACTATTATATCTATAATAGGCCAGGCTGTTCGTGAAGGGATGGCTTTATGATGGATAGAGGAGGTGAAGATATTTGTTATATTCAGTTTCCTGGGGAAGATTAAAGCTGCATTGATCCATCAGACTGTTATGCTAATCGGTTCTTTGGACGGTAATATGCGTGCTCTAGATGGTCTCCAGGTATGATTTATCAATTTATTTTGTTTGCTAATCATGTTATTAGTGACCTGATTAATTTAAATGTTTAACTATGTTTAGAAGGTTTGCGCTTTATGGTTTTGAACCTCCGGAAGTGAACAAGGTAACTGAGAAAGGTCCAGAGACTGAAGTCTTGAAGACTTCTGATTTTGATCCAGAATTAGATGTGGATCTTTTACCCAAACGGTTTGGGAATTCAACAATGTTGGCAGAGTCGATACCTATTTCAGAATACCAAGGTCGTCCCATCGCGGATCATCCAGCCGTCAAATATGGCAGACCTCCAGGCCTACTAAGGGCTCCAAGGGAACCACTTGATGCAGCGACGGTAGCTGAGTCTGTATCTGTTATATCCTGCTGGTATGAAGATAAAACCGAATGGGGTGACCGCGTTGGGTGGATTTATGGTTCTGTTACAGAAGATGTGGTGACAGGGTACCGTATGCATAATCGTGGATGGCGCTCGGTCTATTGTATCACTAAGCGTGATGCGTTTCGCGGCTCTGCTCCTATCAATCTCACTGATAGGCTTCATCAGGTGCTCCGGTGGGCAACAGGTTCAGTTGAGATTTTCTTCTCCAGAAACAATGCATTATTGGGGTCCAGAAGGCTCCAATTTCTCCAGCGTTTCGCTTACCTCAATGTTGGTTTCTATCCCTTCACATCGATCATCCTGATCGTCTATTGCTTCCTTCCAGCGCTGTCACTTTTCTCAGGGCAATTCATTGTCAAAAATCTGAGTGTCCAATTTTTAGTGTACCTATTGACTATAACAGTATGCCTCATTGCATTGGCTATCTTGGAAGTGAAATGGTCAGGGGTGGGACTGGAAGAATGGTGGAGAAATGAACAATTTTGGCTTATTTCTGGGACCAGTGCTCACTTGGCTGCTGTACTCCAAGGCCTGCTAAAAGTCATTGCAGGAATTGAGATCTCCTTCACCCTTACTTCTAAATCAGCAGGAGATGACGACGTCGATATCTATGCTGACCTTTACCTTGTAAAATGGTCTTCATTGATGATACCTCCCATTGTCATTGCCATGGTGAATATAATCGGGATCGTCGTCGCCTTTTCCAGGACAATATACAGCCAAACCCCAGAATGGAGCAAATTTGTTGGAGGGGCTTTTTTCAGTTTCTGGGTGCTAGCTCATTTGTATCCTTTTGCAAAAGGTTTGATGGGAAGGAAAAGGAAGACACCCACAATTGTGTTTGTGTGGTCTGGACTTATTGCTATCACCATCTCATTGTTGTGGGTATCTATTGCCCCACCAACAGGTGACGCTGCTGGTGGTGGTGGTGGTCAGACTTTCTCATTCCCTTGAACATATTAAAATGGATAGCTATATCTGTAGCAACTAGAAAAGCATATAGATACCCTATATTCGAATCATTCCTTCTTGGCTTGATTGTTACCAATTACTTTGTTCTATGATCAAGAATTGCTAGATGCATTTTTCTTGAATTTTCCCCATGCAGGAAAGTTTATACATGGAAATAGTGTGTTCATAATATTGGAAGAAAGTGTTGTTTGTATTCCATTCATTATAGTATTTTTTATTTTATTTTTATAGAATGAGGATTTCATAAATATTTCATTCCAAGAATGAAAAGGTATTCATAATGGAGATTTTTATTTGGAAATTGGATGCAATTTACTAATGAAAACATCATTCTCGATTCTACGAGGAATTTTAGCGAAGCCGAATATTGGAGTATCATAAAAACTTGATATGGTCTATTATTCCCATCTATTATGTAAATAATTTTGATAGGACTCTAATATCTTAAGTCAAATCCTACTCAAAGTTCACTAATTAAGCAATGCTGATATAATGTAAGTACTCATGTACTGCTTTATGAAGTTGGAAGGAACAATCTTTTGCCCCCCTTCATATGCAGATATCCAGAATATACTACCTAAAGATATTTGATTTCAATAAGATAAGAACCCAATATAAAGTTAGTGGTAGTTATCATTAGTAATAAATAATAAATAAGTTAGAAAATAGTAATAAATAAGTTAGAAAAACAAAGCAGTGTAGAAGAGTTGATTCCAAGTATCAGGCAAGCCAGGGAGGCACCAATGGCTACAGTCAGAAGAATGGTAAGGATTAGCTCTCTGTCCTGGAGTTAGAAGCCCACTGTAGATGGAAGGGTGAGCATCTTTCCTCATAGCTGATAGCATCGATATGTCGAGCAGATATGGAGGATGATTCATATCCCTCAGTACTTCGTCCACGACTTTAATTACTTCTGGATTTGTATCTACATCTGAGTAGTAATTTGTCCCTGACCCTACACCTGTCACGGGGGATGTCTCTCCGTAACAACTTTTTGTTGATGACACGCTGCCGCCATTCCATTCACTCGGACTGCCATCATCATCCGACGACACATCAGTTTACATTTCAAGAACTCGGTAACTTCTCTAAGGAAGTCCATTTTATGCCAAACATCTATAGACGGCTTATTAAAACGAAATCAGCAATTTTAGATCAGATTAGGACTACATTATCACAATATAAAATCCCCACAGGTGTGGATACATTATCAATTCTTTACAACAAAAATCACATGTATACTACTCGTACATAGAATGTGTAATCACAAGATATGGATACATTATCAATTATTCTTTACAAATTACACAAAAATGATATGTATAATACTCATATATAGAAAAGTGTAAAGGCTCATTATATAAAATATCGTTAAGAAATCATAAGCAGGTGTATAAAAAACCTGTAAGGTCAAGTTCTCCCAGCAAGAAAAAGTTCACAATATGCAGTATTTACCAATCACCAAAAAATAAAACACTTACAAACATGGTTTTTTTAGATCAATTTATATGTTGCACATTATCTGCAAATTAGGATTAAAAAACATGAAGCTGAAATCTTTTCAACTCGCTCATGAACTCAGTTTAGTATCTTTACATGATATAAAGTCATTGTAAACAGAATCAAAACTTTCTGAAACCAAGTTTATTTCATGCATGCATAAAGTTCAACTCGATTACAATTAAAGGATCTTTTCCTTTTCTTCTACTTTACTTGTAGAATAATAAAATTTCTGAGTTTAAAGATTGCTTGTAGCTGGAAAATTCTATTCGTAGTAAACTCCTAAGAATTAATTTCATCTCGAATTCTAGTAGGTAATAAGGCAACAAACGACATATAACCTTTAGGCTTCATTTTGCCCAAGTGAGAACTGAGATTAACCTATTTTCAAAGTAAAATCTGATTTGTTATAAGCAATTAACCCAATTACCATTTCCACCAAATAATAGAATACACTTATTCGTGTTGATTTTCTAACCTCGGGCTACTTGGTGGCTGACACTAAGTTTGATAGACGTGGACAAAATATTTCAAATATTCACTAAAATTTCATTATCTAACAGTAATTTAAATGGTTGATTAGGTTCTTAAATCATGCTATTAGTGTTGCATTCTAAGGAAAGAACATAACACTGGTGTTCAAATGACTGTTGACAAAAAAAGTTGTCAATTTAAGACCACGGTAACAATGCAACTAAAAATTTCTCATTGGACAACATTTATTTCAATTGGTTTTAAAATGACACCAGAAACCTTTCACAAACTAAGCAAGTAATGCATATCTGTGTCTCTTGCAAGGCTGGAAGTAAAATTTCATCCGCTGAATGTGTTGTCTAATGACACTAATTTAAGTAGATTAGAGATTATGCAGATCATTAAACTAAAAAAACACTCACAAACATGGTCTTTTTTAGATTAATTTACATGTTGCACATTTTCTCCGAATTAGGAGAAATTTTTTTGAAGCAAGAAGTCCTTTCAACTCGCGCATGAACTCTCTTTAGTATCTTTACATAATATGAAGTCATTATAAACAGAAACAGCACTTTCCGAAACCAAATTTATTTCATACATGCATAAAGTTCAACTCAATCACAATTAAAGGATCTTTTCCTTTCTTCTATTTACTTGTAGAATAACCAAATTTCTAATATTAAAGATTGCTTGTAGCTGGAAAATCTATCCCTAGTCAATGCCCATAATAGATACCCTGGTCAATTCCTAATAATTACCCGCTAAATTTTATCAGGCACTTGAACCATCGGAAACATCAATATGTTAATTCCAAACCTTTCAACCTTTCAACAGTACCAGCTGCATTTTTGGCACCAACTTAAAAATCGTTTTGAGCCGTTGACTCTATTTCGCTTTCTGGGCCCATTCCTAACCAAGTTGTTAAAGCAATATATCAAAATAATGATTTTTGGAAGCACCAAGAAAAGTTCAAGTGCCACTACAACAAAAATTAATTTTTTATAGGCAATATTCACAAAAGTTCAGGTGTCACTACAAAAAATATTTTTTATTAATAATATTATTAATTAAAATAAAATTAAAAACAAATAAACCCCAATAATCTTTAGCAAATCGATTTAGAGTAATGGCATTTACAATCTACACCAAGAATCAAATCCATTCATGCATATTGCAACATAAAGAAAGAGTTTGTCATCCCCTTTCTTGCTTTGAATTGAAAGGAACTCCCGAATACCAATCTAGAAATTGGTCTAGTAAATATGAAAAACTTTGGGAGTTGTCCTGTAGTCAATAGCTGCAATAATTTAAGGGCAATTTGGCCAACTTACCTTGACCAAAACATTAGTGATTACAGCTACTGAGGGGGACAATCCACTAGACCAGAACTTTTCCATTCACAAATGAACAGGAAACAAAAATGCAGTCAAGCTGTCATTCATCACTTCAATTAAAGATAAAAACAAGACCATGGATGTGAAACATAGGAAATGAGAAAGCAGGAAGACTAACTCATTGTAATGGGTAGGAGAGAGGCTCTGAAAGAAAACACTGGTTTTACTGCTGTCAATATTTGTGTCCACCCACCGGGCCCACGTCCTGAGCGCTACTTCAAGCGCAACCAAACGATCCATATCTTGGTACATCGTTCCCCCAGTCTCTATATAATCCCATCTGCATTAATGCCATGTAATCAGAAAACAATACTATACTACAAAAGAAGTCGGGCACCAATAAATAATACATGTTGTACAAACATATAAAGAACAGGCACGGGAGGGGTAGAAGATCCGGAATGTAAATAATAGTACCCCTACATCTAGTTTCAACTGAGGAAGTCTTGAAATGCATTCTAAGGCAATTAAGCAATGAATTTTAATTATCAAAATAAGAGGGTACCCTTGAGCATCTCCTTTATGAATCCACCAGTGGCCTGTGTTGAAGGAAAGAACATCAACATCCCTCCACGCATTAGCATTTCCCCTAATGTCATCCAACTTCAGCACTCTCTTCCCTTGCACTGCATCTATGTCTACAAGATATGGCGCTTTGTAATACGACACCATCAATCCATAGTCCTGTTTACCACCCAAATACATCCATTTATCATCATACAATCAATTGATTATCAAAATGACAAAATCGAAACTAAAATATTAAATTTATTTTTAATATGAGTAACTACAAAACCATTAAGCTAATAATACAATTATTAACATAAACAGATAAACTAGAGACTCACCAAGAACTTGAAAGTAGACAAAGGCTCTCCTCTGTTCATCTGGGTTTGTACAGATTGTGGGGCCCCACTTAAAATCAAGCAAAGTAATGATTCCCATTGGTTTCTCCCCAATGAGTCACCCACAAACATCACACTCTTTCCTCTCATCTTCTCCAAGAACTTGAGCCCATCAAACCTATTATCAAAATATTATCCCCCATTATGCATTATCGAAAATAAATATTGTCCCCATAAATATCTCAAATCTCAAACTTAGCAATTTCTACTACCCAAATCCAGTAAAGATTCAATATTTAGTTTACAAGAAGAAAACATAGGTAATTATTCGATAAAAATAAACAGAGATTAACATTTCAAAAACAAACAAAAAATATGACAATCAAAGTGTTACATATATCATCACTACAATGAATTGAAATAGCACCCAAATTCAGTAAAGATTCCATTTTTATTTTACCAGAAGAAAATACAATTGATTAATTGATAGAAATATAAGATACATATGAGAATATTTTCGGCGTAAAAGTACAAAATAGCCATGTTCAATAATTTTTATAATTCATGCTTAGTTTTGTATTTTTTGCAAATTCATCAATAAAACATACATTAACTCCTCCAAGAAGCCTAATGGTCACCATATATTAATCACAATAACAAAGTATTATCTTATTCAAGTACTTGCAATGACAAGCTCCGATATTTTTTTAACATTCCCAAATATAAATAAGATAAAGACGCCGGCTGGCCAAGTTGGTGTCGTGTCCACAATGTCACAAATTTGATTTTCCTACCAACACTTTCTTGGTCGAATCTGTTACACGAACTTACTGCCTAGTGTGTTGTTTTACCTGGCGTGGTTGCAACACTTTATTGATCGAGCATGTCACACAGACTTACAGCCTAGTGTGTTTTACCTGGTTGCAGGCTACTATTAAAGATAAAAGACCACAATAGCTGGTATTTGACAAACAAAAATTACAAAAAGGGTAAAATAGTAATGGTAACTGATATTACTTACAAAGACGAGGTATTAACATAGGGAAAATAAAAACATGAGAATGAAAATGGGACAAAGTAGACAAGTAGTAGTACCTGGGGAGCTGACAATTAGCTGGTTGCCATCTATACTTAAGATAGTCAGTATCAGGTCTACCAAAGCCCTGACAATTAAACTGAGGTTCAATAACTGGACACGACAAAGGTTGGTACAAAGGGTAGTTGTCATCATGCACCCAACTCCCTATAAACAAAGAACATGAAGAAGAGCTCTGGTTTGCTTGCAACATTGGGTTCCTGTGATGTGGTTGCTGCTTCTTGTGCTGGTTTCTTAAGGAAACTATTACTACTGATGATATTATTTGGAGTTTCAGGAAGAGGAGGAGGAGAAGGGGGAGTTTGGTGGGGGAAGGCATTGTTCAGTATACAGGGCTTCAAATGTGTATGGAGGGAACAAGCATAGAGTCAAGAGGGGAGAGGAGAGAGAGAGAGATGGTTTATAGTGGGAGACGTACGCCGTTATAAAATACGAGTAATTACATTGCCACAGAGTTAATTGATACTCCTTCCATCCTTTTATCTAATATTCCTTCATCCAAGGATCGTTTTTATCAAATTAGGTCATAAAAAGTAAAGACAAAATTATGTTTACGAGATGAATTCAAATATTTCTTAACGCTTTTATGCGAAAATAAGTAATTAAAGCCCAAAAAGGAATGGAGAGAATAATATAGTTCAAATAGTGTTATAGTGATACACTTGGATCGATATTAGTGATAGTGCTGCTAAAGGACCGGATAGCTTTCAGCTCGGCTAAATTCTGCATTTCAGCTTCCGCTTCCGATAAACAGAAGCGGAATTCGAATAATTTTCTTCGATAGCTTATCGGTAACCGGTACGGCTGGTATATTACTTTCGATAAAAAATAAAATAAAGTATTATATATTATGAAATAAAATACTAATTTCTTATAAATTTTGGACTTCAAATACAAAAAAATTATTAAAATAAAATAATACTTTTCTTAAAAATATTATATATTGTATAAAATAAATACTATTTTCTTAAAATACAAAAAAAGTTGCGCAAAATCTTAAGGTGGGTAACCCGGCGCCCGCTAGATGCTATTAAAAAATCCGGCTCGATAGCATCTCGAAGGATTACTTAAAGCGGCGGCTCGAGGTAATTTTTCTTCGTTACTCAATTACCCGATATTTCGGCTCGGTGAAGAAGCGCAGTAGAGATGTAGGTATCCATTTCGTTAACAGCCTTTAATAAATTGGTATCGTAAATATCCAGTCTCTCCGTCTTGTAACATGTATGTATTCAAGTATGGTCCTTGAAAGATAAATGTTGTACATCAGTCACTATTTTGAGCAAGCATTTATCGGCTTTTCGAGATAAATGCTAACGTTAATCTTGAAATTTCGGAGATTAATCTGCGTCGCGCTATAAGGACTAAAAACACACTGATGTCGCTATACGATTAACTCACACTTCCTCCATCCCAAAATCTAAACCGATGTGTTTTCAAACATAAAAATCCTAAAATAAGCACCTACTTTGACTAAAATATGAGAGGAGAAATTATTGATAAGGAACAAATTCAAATTCAAATTAAATTGTATGAATCATCCCTAAGATTTTTGGATGGAGAGACTAATAATTTTGATTTATTTTAATTGATATTTTCGATTTTATTAATTGTATTGTTAATAATTTTCTTATTTGTAAAATAAAATTGAATGAAATGTCATTATTGTTATTCAATTTAAATATAAATATGTATTATTGTTCTACAAATATGAGAATTTCTGCAAATATGAGAATTCACTCACACTATATTCACACTCCAAACAGTGTTAAAAAGAAATATGAAATTACTATTTTAGCCTCCCAATTTGTAAGTATAGTATTTGAGGAAATTTTATTTAGGGGTAAAATAGTTAATTCACTCGATTTTGACACTGTTTTGGTGTGTCTTTAGTCCCACTCATGAGAATTGCTTTGGTATCGTCAATCATCTTTTAATTTCTATATCAAAGTATTGCCCATAAATTATTTTAATTTTTTGTTATCATCAATATCATTTGAATTGTTTTGGGAACTACTCCCTAATATTCTAAAAGATTGTCCTGATTTTTAAATTTTGATGATGGTTTTTATAAATTATGAACTAAGATTTTTTATTTAATTGGGAGGTTTTTGTGCAAGAAAAACTCCACTTAATTTTGAACTTATAATCCATTCGTTTTAGTTTTATATTTATATAAAAAATAACAAAATTAGGTAATACCCACTACATAATAATGTGTTGTCACATTTCAAGTTAATAACATAATAGTTCATTAAGATTCATTTATGGATAAAATTCAATATTTTTATCGATGAATCAAATCTTACATTTAAGTTGAAATAATGGTAGTACAATAGTTGATTAAAAAAAATATGTCAAAAGATAGTGTTTACTATTTACAACATAGTTTACTATTTAATTTGATAATTTTGATTGAAATTACATTTATCAATTAATACAATAAAGTTTATGGGAGTTGATATATTGATTAGACACTCACTTGTCAGGTAGAGGAAGAAGATCAATATTTTTTTTAAGAAATTAAGACATAAAGTTTATGATTGTTATCATTGAAAAATAAAATGAACAATATATACTCTAGGGATATACATAGTAATTTTAATTTAACTTGAAAGTTTAACCTAATAGTAAATAATACTAACTTTGAATCTAAATTAATCTTATGTAAATAATTTTTGATTATTTGAAACATGATAATATACAAGTATATAATGTCTATTATCCAATTTTATTCATCTTTTGATATAAATATAAAGTTTAATAAGTAAATTCTAATTTCAAAAATAGATTAAATTTTTATTCAATAAAAATTTCTTAATTAAATCAAAATGAATATTGTTCTTGTAAGTTTTCATAAATAAAAGGAGAAATGTCCGTCCTCGTGCCAATGTATTGTTTGATGGTGGGGTTTTGTTTGTTTCTCAGGTGCATGTGACGGCAAAAAAAGGTAATATTCGAGTCTTCACCCCAGTCACGCATTGTATTTACATTGAATTGACATTCGTGTGACAGTGGCTCATCTGATCACAACAAGCTAGTAGTCCCCATACAATGCAATTATTTTTTGGAGAATGATAAGGATTCGGTTGGTTAGGATAAAAAATCGATCCGTCAAGACGGATTTTCGGATCATCGGTCAGCAGGAATTTTTCATCCTGTGTTTGATGAGATCGGATAGGATCGGGTTATCGATCTGACCGGGATAGGATTATAAGCAGGTCAGGTCAAATCTGTTTAATTTTTTATAATAAAAATATAAATCATTGACCAATAGATTATCGGACTCAAAACCTAAATGTAAACTCTCTCAAAAGAAAGTTTGGCTCAGCTGTCCCCCCACTATTGCGGATTCTTGGAGTTAAATACTCCCCACCGATTCATTCAAACACTTAAGGCTCTTGCTAAAAGATTATTTATTAATCTCACAGAAATTTTAAGTTATTATTTAGATTATTTAATATTTTAGTTATTATTTAAATTCATTTATTAAATTTTAATTTATTAAAATTCATTTCATTTTGTTTATTAATTTTGTTATTATTTTAGTTATTATTTGAATTTTAGTTTGTTTATTAATTTTAGTTGTTTATTATTTTTAGTTATTATTTCAAATTTGTTTATTATTTAAAATTTGTTTTATTAATTTAGTTTATTAATTTGTTTATTTGTTTATTAATTTTGTTATTTATTTTAGTTTAAAACTTCAGGCCGGTTGTTTATTATTTTAGTTCAGTTCAGTTTGTTTAATATAAGATTATTTGAATTTGTTTATTAATGTTTATTATTTTAATTTGTCACTTGTAATTTTAGTTTGACATGATGTAAGATGGAGTCAAAGCGCCAATTTGTTGTCTCGTAATTTGTTTTTGTATACACTAGTTTGTTGTTTTTATTTAATTTAGTTGTTTATTAATTTTGGTAATACGTAATTTGTTTGATTGTTTTTAGTTGTCTTGTAATTTGTTTTCTTTGGACTGAATTTGTTATCCTAACATATTTTAGTTGTCTGTAATTTGTTCGTTTGACATGATGTAATTTTATTGTTCAGGAGGTATTATGGGTGAACCATCTGGATCCATTCCTACATTGGCAGAAGGTGAAACTATGGCGGATTATTGGGACATGGGCCAGAAACGATAGGTTGCAAGTGGAGTCGACTCGGGAAGATAACCACTGCAGGTTGTAGTCCCATAGCTGGCATACACTAAGCGATCCACGCTAATTATAAACCTCCTTTTGAATCTCTATAAGACAAGTTAGGACTCGATCTTTTTAACTAGTACTAGTGGAAATGGTGAGAATGATAGAACTTATTCTAATTTGTACATGAAAATTGAGAATAAAAGAGAAAGTGTTTGCATTGTTTAAATACTTATGCAGTGATACTAATAAACATGGAGCTGGATCTTTAAACTAATCACTTGCTTATCCACCAAGGTGTCCATCGACTCCGTGGAATAAGAACATTAAGCATAAAAATAAAGAAGTGATGGATCGCGTTATTATGTTAGAATCTAGTATGAATTTATTAAGTGATAAACACCAATTCATACATCAGTTTAAAATAATGTAAGTTAATCTAAACATAAAATACAAATGAATAAGAATTGCCACACATTTCAACGAGCTTAATTGAACCCGATCCCCACGAAGTGCCTAATGAAAAGCCGCTTCAAGATCCTCTCCGATGCTTATTTCAACGAAAAGATGTCCTCACAGATTTTGCCAAGAGGGAAAAGCAGGCAAAGAGCACAGGCTTTATTAGAGTTAGAGAGGATGAGGCGTGAAATTGGAAGAAAAGTTTGATTCACTGAGGGAGAGGCGGCGGCTATTAGAGGAGGTGGAGGTTTTCTTGCTTATTCTAATGTCATGAAAAACTAAATCCTCATAATACCAAAGTCCCAAAATTCCACTCGTTAAAGCACTGCGTTAAAGAGGAAATGGGTTCAGCTTTCGTTAGCCAGGTAGGCTAGTTATGGTATACAATTAAATAATGAGTTCTTGATGAGGATTGTTCTATTTTTTAATTAACTTAGCAGGTTCAATTAAAATACTAGCAGTCATTTATCGAATAACAATAGATTCCATCGATTTTAATTGCTTAATTGATTAAACTTGCAAGTTTAACGATTGATGTTCATCGACATATATGACTGACAAATATACAAATATTGAGAAATACATTTCTCAATATACAAAGTCTAAGATTTAATTTCATTTATGAAATATTATTTAGGCTATTGTGGCCTTAGGCTCGAGATAATAATAAGTTGTATAATAATAATAATTGACCAAGTACACTATTATTATAACGATTAATGAGTAAGATCACAACATTCGCTCATAACCCACAAATTACATCATGAGAACCAGCACTAGTGACTCTTAAGGTGAGCAGCTAAGTTCCGGTAATCCGTTTAGCTTGACCAGTGAAATGAATCGTCTGAGGGTGTCGCATGACGGGCACAATAAAAGAGAATCGGTCTCATTGATTTCCAACCGCGATAGTTGGTATAAGACAAAGACTTGATATTAAGAAACTTAGGGATTCACTTATCTAATATGCATATAATTTGATGAGTTGTCATTTAATTTTGTTAGAAGGTGAAGGATTTAGGGGTTTGTTAGACTATTAGAGCCTAAGGGTTTATGCCTCATTAGAGGATTCTTTATTCTTTGCCGATTGTTTTAGATTATATGAAAATAAGCATGTGTTGAAAAATTTGTTTAAAGATCGGAGGTTGACAGCAACACTACAAATGGTTGGACTCAATTAAAGAATATTAATTGCTTGGTTTTATTTTCATTTATATTGATGATAGTTTGGAAACTTGAAACAAATCTTGAACTTTTTCTTTGATTGAAAGTCATAAGGGTGAAGCCCGATAGGGGAGAGGACATTTGAGACTTGTTTGAATGAATGAGGTTTGATAAGATTCTAACGATGGCGGTGATCATACATCTTAACGTAGTGGAGCTATAGATTACTTGAAACAAAGCGGTGTTGGGAGAATATTTAGCCAGATAATAAATACTTGCATGTTAGATATCTTTGCTCATATTCTGCCTCATTGTTGTTGAAGGTTTGGAAAGAAGCGATACTTGAATCTTGAAGATTAGATGTGCTATGAAGTTTGTGAGGGTCGTCTCCCGAAGAGGTAAATTATTTCAAATGTGTTTCCTTGGAGAGAATTAAAATTGAGAGGGGTTTGTCTTGATGCTTTAGGGGCCAGATTTAATGTTCTTGATGCTTGAAACAACAATTAAGTATCAAAAAGCTTTCCAATAGGTTGAAAAGGAAGATGCTAGTTATTGTAGTTATTTCAAAACTTTGAGAAAAAATGTTTCCTACAGATGAACCCTCACAGTATTGATGATTGGCTAAAAGAAATTTGAGTATTTGTCAGAGTTTCTAGGTTTGTTTTATGTGAGTCTACTTTAACATTTTAAAGTTTGTAGAATTTTAATAAAGATGTTTTCCACCGTTCTTTAGAAGAATTGTTGTTTATTATATAATGTAATGATAAGAAGGCGCAAAGTAGTGATGACCTTGTTTTGAAGAAGATGGTAAACAATATGAGAGTGAAATTTGATAAGTATTGGATTAATGCTGATATTGAAACTTGATAATTGTATGGGAGTTATCTTTGATCCCTGAATATAAGTTTAAGTACCTCGAGAGGTTTTTGCTTCAAAAAGTTATATGGTGAGAATACTATTGGAAGGATTAGTGAAGAGGGTAAACTGATGGTTGACAAAATCAAATTGGAATTAGAAGTATTGTATCGAGAATACATGGATCGATATGCATCCAAAGAAGTCAATGAAAATTCTAATTCTAATGTTGTTAATGAAGAGAGATCATCAAATTGGGAAGAGATGGATTCTGAATTTCAAATGGAATTAGATGTGGAGGAATCCTTGGAGAGTAAATGTGAATTATTGATATTTGAGTGAGCCCAACTGAGGAAAATTTGGAGCTTTGAGGCATTCTAGAATGGTGGAAAATAAATTCTATGAGATATTCTGTTTTGTCTAAGATTGCTAGAGATATTTTAGCTATTCAGTTTCTCTGATTTAGCGAACAAGCATTTAGCACAGGAGGTAGAGTTTTGAATGAGTATAGAAGTTCTTTGAAACCGAAAACGGTCGAAATGCTTGTGTGTGCTCAAAATTGGTTAAAAACTAAGGATGACCAGATCGATTTGAAGACTACCATGGAAGATGTTGAGAAGTATGAGAAAACTTCATATGGTATGTTCATAATTTCATATCAGTATTCTTGTAATTGTTATGTATTTTTTTTACATTTTTATATTTAACACCAATATATCTATTTTATTTTTGTAGACGTGCATTCTACTTTTGAAGCTTCTTGAGAATTGTCTTGTGATGTATTGATATGGAAGATGGATTTGTATGGTATGTTTATATAGTTATTCTTGTAATTATGTATTTTTTTCTTTCATATTTTTATATTTAACACTAATATATTTAAATTTTTGTATTAGTGAATTTTTATTTTAAATCTTGAGAATTGTCTTTTGAATGTATCGATTTATTTCGATATTTTCTTGTATTTTTGGACATTTTGGAAATTTATTAATATTCTAGTATTTGGACAATTAGACTTATTATTGTGCTTGTATTTGGACGTTTGAGCTTTATTATTCCCAGTATTTGGACATTTAAGACTTATTATTATTCATGTTTTTACAGATATTTGGAGTTTTGAACTTTATTATGTCATGTTATTATTTTGGATTTGGAGTTTATTATTATTTTTTGTTATAAATATTGTATAGTTAACCCAAAAATCAAGCAATGCCAAAATATAAATAAAATAAACCCCAAATACGATAAAAAAATCGGCCAAATAAAGGGCCAAAATCGGGAAAATCAAGAAAATCAGTCGAACGAGTTTGGATAACGGACAGTTTTTACACTTTTCAAAAAATCGAAATCAGGTTTATTAGGTGGGTAGATTCAAAACACACTTTTGCATTACGAGTAGAGGGAAGAAGAATCAATAACGATCACGTTTTTTATTAGGTGGGTAGATCGAAATACACTTTTGATTTCTCCCGTGGTAGTTGAGTTGAGTAAATTTCGAGGACGAAATTTTTATTAGGTGGGTAGATTGAAATAACCCGTTACGTTTAAAAAAAAATGTTATATATCGTTTGGTGGTGGGACCCGGAGATAGTATAAATACTTTCGGAATAAAATCGATATATCGAGACTAGTATTAATTGAGTAGTATTTTATGTCACGGAAAATAATACATTTGTAATCGTTTTCATTAAAGTTTTACGCCAAAAGTGGGCTCTTAGCCATTTCTCAAGCAGGCCTTCTGGCAATCCCTAAATATATCACGCTTTCATCAATCTTATCTTCGTCAAAAACCCTGACCCGGCTTCCTTGTGTGAGTGGCGAGACCCCCCACCTCGATTGAAGAAGAAAAGATTTTCTTTCATTTTCATCTCTTCATTTGTTGCTCAAGATCGCCTTAAAAGTCGGTTTATCATCCTCCCACCATCCATCTTACTTTTGAGGTACAGAAGTTTGAAGGCTGTTGATATTTTCTTAAGTTATGGAGAGTTGACTTTTAGTTTGACTTTGGTTGACTTTGAGTTTGGGATTTTTAAATGGTATAGATGTTTAAATCCCAAGCTTCGGATTAAGAGTGATTTGAGGTGATTATAATCGATCTTTGGGGTTGAAATGTGTTGATTTTGAGAGTTGACTTTTGTTGACTTTTTCTCAAATTTCCTTAAATTATATTATGATGTTATGGGACCTTAATATAGTTGTTTTGAAGTATAAGTTGTGATTTTGATGTTGATTGGAAGAGAGTATGTTGAGGTAGGATTTTGTAAGTTGATTAATAATTGGGTTTTTGATTAAAGGTTGTTAGAAATGGATTAATTAGTTGGGGAATTGATTGTTGGATTGATTAGAAATTGTTTAGAGTGTTGGAATTGGGGTAGGGGGGACAGGCCAAAATTTATTGGGTTGGGGTGGTTGGAATTTTGTTATTTTATTAGTCGTTTAAACGCGCGTAGTAATATTTTCACTAGAGAGTTATTAAATTTGAGTAACTATAATTGTTGTAAGTTGGATAGTTAAAAACTAAAGCGGAGTTATGATTGTAGTAAGTAGTAATTGTATTTCGGTGTTTGTGATTAGGCGTGGGCGTGGAAAGGCACTTGGATTAGCTAGGCAGGAGACAATTTATTGGCTATTAGTCGAGGTGAGTAGTATCTCACGGGTGTAAATTAACTTACCAAGTTGTGAATGTATATATGTATGTTAATTTTTTGTGTTGATTATGGTTGAATGTGAATTCTTGTTGGATATGGTGTATGTTGTTTGTGAGTGATTAAGGCTTTTGAGGTGGGGATTGAGTCGTATTAGGATAAGTGGTTTCCGGGTTGTTTTGGTCATTTTGGATGTTTAGAGTGTTTTTTTGGTTGAGTTGGTGTAGGATGAGTTGTATATGAGTTGATGATGTATGTTGGAGTTATATTATCGAATTGTTGCCTTTATACCTCGGTATAAATTAATGGTGTTTCTTATGAAAATGCGCCGTTCTGAGGCGTTGTTAGCTTATGTCGGCGGGCATAAGTTCGCCACATGTTGGGGGTTGGGTTATATCTTGGCATTCGTTAGAAATCCGGATTTATATTGAGTTGATTGAGTGTTAGGGTGTGAGGTTGAAGATGTTGAGTTGATTATTTTGTTTAGTTGTGGGCTCGAATGTTGAGTTGATTGAGGTTGTAGTTGTGGTTGAGTAGTACTAAGTGTGGTTGGCGAGGTTGTGGAGTTGGATGGTCTCTTAGGTTAGTTCGTGTGTCTTATGAGGTGTTGGTGATATGAATGCGATCGTGGACTTTCGTTTGGGTATTATTGTCATTGATTTCTTTAAAATGTATGATTATCATTTTATTGTCCTTATTGGAATGCTTATGTTAGTTGATGAGCCTATAAATTTATGCATTTGATAATGGAATTCGCTAACCTATATATTATGGCCCTTCGTTGGCACAGCATTACGTAATACTCATCATCTATCCATAAAGGTAACTATTTTAATTACACTAAGCGAGAGTGTGGGCTAATTGCCACTCTTGAGATAAGTATTCACTAAGCTTCGCAGCTTACACCCTTTTCGCTATGGGCGGCATTTTTATTTGTGCCAGGTTGACAGGTGGTGCTACAACATTTTCGGGTCTGTTCGAGTGATCGTGCCTTAGAGCCTAGGTGAGCGGCGGGTGGCAGTAGATCCTCAGTCTTGTCGTTGTTTTTATTATAGTTCGGATTCTCTATTTGTTTGTTATTTCGATTTTAAGTAGGTTGTATGTTGATATTTTGTACTTTGGTCGGTGTTGTATATAGGTTGTGTTGTGTGGTTGAAATCAGCTGATGGATCATTTTTCTTAAAAGCCCCATTAACACCCCGGATGTATCTTGTTTATTGGTTTATTTCGGGACGGGTGTGTCTTTAAAATTTGAGTCATCAAGTGATTTGGCGACTCACGAGGGTGTCCCGAGTGTAACGACCCGCCCGAGTCGGCCGCCTCGGGAGTTAGACTTCGTTAAGTAGAAATGGATACCCATTGCTTGACGATGATATAAAAATAAAAATTGGATTTAAAGCGGTTTAAGGCTGTAAAAGTAGAAATAGTTCCATGCCTTGACGTGGACATCGTCGTGGCGAAATGACGTCACGTATTCGTCACATAAGGTGACATTAAAAAAAGCAGGGGTGCTCAATAATGCATCCATAATATAAATCACCCACAAGCTGGGTAAACAATGACTCAGCTTCGATAGAATAAAAATAAAATATGGTTGTTGAGGATCCACAACCCACTTACGCCGCTCACCTAAGGATAACAAAGCCGAGAAGGTCCAACGGCTCCGCTACATACGAGCTTCTCAACTTTGAAAGTTTAGAGTCGGTAGAAGCTGTGATGAAGCTGCTCGCTGAGTAGTGACTCATTCTGATTCGGTAGAACACACCGAGAATCTATATATATATAAAAAACTAGCGATTCGGTCAATAGTAAAAATACTAAACAGTTCCGCCGCGCTACTACTCGGTATTAAACCGATTTATAATACTTGGCCAAGCACAATAGAAACGCAAGATGCAAATATAGTGAATCAGGGACTTGGCATGTAAGTCAAAAACGGTTCAAAATATGGCAAGTAAATCCTGGCGCCTTTTCATATTACATGCAAGCCCCGACCCGAAGGTCCACAAAATCAACACAAACAATAATACCAAAACACTCGATCCGAACATCCCAGCGTATATCACAACCAATGCCCACACTCTGAATGCGTAGCCCGACATATCTTTATAACAACCCAAAGGTCACATATACCCTGGAAATGTCTTACTCTGGCCCATGAGCCAGCTAGCGTATAAAATATCTCAATCATCCGTAACATGAAGTATCCAGCGGCCCGTGTACTTGCCTCCAATCGTCCATGGATCGGCATTCTCTACATGGGACTCGGCTACGACCCGCAACTTACCGCAATTCAAGACCCACATGAGACCACAGCGTGACTCCGCTTTGAAATTCCCGGCGGCATGGCGGTTCGCATGTCACAATTAACACGATGATGCTCGTAACTTGATAAATCACGGTCATGTTTACGATTAACATATTGCCGTCAAAATATTTCGAGTCATGGCGATGTCTCGGCTAGCGGTATATAGGTCCACAACATGATTAATAAGCCACGCGACAATTTCAACAACGTCGACATCTTAGCATGTTCTGGCAGCATGCTCGCCAGTACAGCATAGCGGCGTCACAATCCGGGCAACATGCAAGCGTAAAGAAACCAACACAAAGGAGATAAATCCCTGCACTGTACTGGATTTGCTGCTTGTAAGCTGCGGCCATTTCTAGTCAAAGCGAACCTCAGGGTCGAGTCGACTCTAAAATAATATAATAAGATTACATTTTCCATTATTTTCAGAGTCATTACCTTGAGGTATATTTAGCATCTATTTAATCAAACTTAAGGTCAATTTCACTTTTACTTTTAAAAGTATTTTAGTAATTATTCCGAGTGAACTATAGGTAGTTAACTGTTTAAAAAGGAATCCTCGATACTTTATAAAAATTAAGTATATATCACAATAGGTCCGAAATTTCTAATATTTTTATCATAGATCCAAAATGTACTATATAGTTTAATAAAAATGGAGTTTTTATATTTTTAATGTATGAAATCAAGGATTTATTTCAATTAACTCCCAAAACTAGTCATTTACTCATCAATAATTCAAAATAAATACCAAAAGCGAACTCAAAATTCTAATATTTGATTTATAGTCCAACCGTACCCATGCCAAAAATATAAAAATTAGGTTCTAAATTACAATCACTTAAAAATTTCACCTTTTTATTAAAATCTTCATTCTAGTTAATAAATAAACAAACCCATTAAGCATTTAAAGTCAAAATTATAATTTATTTCTATTTTCTACCAAAAATCCAAAATTATAATATAAAATTAATTAAAAATACGAAAATAATTATTTTCTCATGAATATATTACTGGAAAGACTCTATTATTATATATATATTCATAAACATCTCAAATCTAAACATATCTAACATAAATCAGATCTTTGAGGTGAATTATATAAAATTTCGAAATAAATGATTAACAAAAATTCAATTCTTTCCATTGACAACGACCAATCTAGGAGCCAAATATCATAAGTTAACAATTTGAAATTATTAAATTCGGAACCCTTAAATTTTCAAATTTTCGAAATTCTCCAAACTCAAAAAGGTGAATACTTTAAATGCAGCCCCAAAAGCGGCAGGGAAGGCGAGAGGAGAAAGGTGGTATATTTTTACGGAATTTTTAAGAGCTAAGGATGATGATCGCGAAGTGGAAGAAAAGAAAAAAAATTTCTTTCAAAGGGCGGCCGATTCTTGTTTGAAGGGTTTACATGTAATTTTCTCTTGTCGATAGTGTAGGATGATGAAGCCGTAAAATAAAAGGCTATTAATAAAAGGCCTACCGTTTAGCTGGATTGCTTGAACATAATTCTTTTTAAACCATACGTAAAATCGTAATCAACTTTTCTCGATTAACTTTTTACCTTACCAATTAGTTATTTATTTGATAACAATTCGTTACCGAATCCGTTTTATTATATTACGTGGAATTACGATTACTCGATTTTAATTAATTAAACCGGGTCGGGTTATTTCGCGAAGTTTGGATGATTCCCAGCACCGGGGCATCCGTCACGGGGCGGGTAGATTGTTCACGAAAATCCATAAAAATCACCTTCTCCATATTACCAAACCCCAAAACCACATTAGTACACATAGAAAATTTTGGATGATCCGTTGGAAACTACCTGTTCCCCAAAAAATCAAAGTCTTCATTTGGAAAATTGTTCTTAATAACAGTTACCTACCTTGAAAACAAAACTTCCATTGAAATTATCTTAAGTTGCCCAGGTGTTTATAAATGCATTTGAAAACACCCATTTCACTTTCTACCAACATGTCCCCAGCACATGATTTCGGAATGATCATTTCAATATTCCCATCTCCCATCCCTTTAATTCTATTAATGATCTTATTTTTTTTTACTGTTAAACCTTGAAAAAACTCTTTCCAAAATAAATCGAATATCATCAAGATTAGCAGTATTTTGTGGAGTATTATTTGACTTCATAGAAACAATATCATTTTTAATGATTCTAGTTTTGACAAAGTAAATATCTTGAGTAGATCTCTCAGTTTTTTCAAGGATTGGACTAATGCAGATAAAATTAAAACTCTTTAAGAATTTCCCCAAGCCTTTGTCTGATCATGGCTCTCGAGTCTGTTTGTACAATTGTTGGATCTCCCTCAGCAAAAAAGTGCAAATCTCTATCAACTCCAACAATCCAATAGAACTTTGTATTGGAATCAAGACTATGAATTTTGATGACCCAGACTTATGGATCATTTCCATAAAAAATCATAGACTTCAAAAAACCATTGTTGGATCCTCACTTCGATTTCACAAGATCAGATTGGTCAAACAAGTTTGATTCAAAACAATTCTTCAATCTCATAGAAATTTGCTGAAGCATTATTTACTGGACTCTTGCTGATCACTAATATTGATAATGAAACTTTTAGTAATATCACTTTATTACTGATAGTTTCTTTTACTCTTGCTAATCACTGATATCGATAATGAAACTTTCAGTAATATCACTATTATTACTGATAGTTTCTTTTACTGAGGTTGGACGTAAATATTTCCCTTTTATCAAGATTACAAGAATGACAGAAAATTGAAATTAACCTCACCAAAAAGACCGGCAATATTTTGTGACACCGGATATTAATTGTTTTGATAATTTACTTTTATTTCATTTCGATAATCCTTATAATAATCTTATTAATTCTAGTGTTAGCTTAAAGGGCACTAAAAGCTGAAAGGGAAACAATTTTGTATGTTCCTGATATTTCTCTGATCTTATCTATAAAAAAAAAAACCTCTAATAATGAAAACAGTCCGCATTGAGCATTTTGTTATCAATTTATGTAAATATTAGGAGGTGAACATTTTGTTATCCACAATTTTTCTTTAAAGAAAAGTACAATAATTTATTCTATACAATTAATACAAATTATTTTCTAATCTTTTTTATTTCGTCCTGATCATCAATTGCGTTGGTTTAATATGAAACCTGTAATTGCCTACTATTTCTTTGTTATAACTAATGTTGTATAGGTCCGGTTCGAATATCAACGAATCAGGATCGTACCCGCTAACTTACAAATTCGGTCGATAAGTATAGGATTTTTGATCGGAACCGGTTCGATGGATACCGATCCCGATTTCGGTGGATCCGATCCAAAATTATCAAACAAAACACTCTAAATCAATAATTCTAACAACAAAACATCACTGCCGCATTTTGCCTTGTATGAAAATAAAAATCATTTAGAAATTGAAAATAAAACATCACTGATTTTGACATAAATAATATGAAAATAAAAATATAAAAATCATTTAGAAATTGAAATCATTCAACATATTTATCAACATCATCAATACACCACCTATTGATTCTCGAAAAAAACGAAATGGAATTCCAAAAAAGAAATTAAAATCCAAATCAATACCCAAAAGCTCAGATTTATAACATGCTCAGATTTATATCGAAATAGAAATTGAGAAGGAAATGGGAAGAATCGATGGAGAAGAACCGAAGAAGAATCATCACTGCCGCATTTTGCCTTGTATTCGATATAATGATATTGGAAATTTGGTGAGTGTTTGATGAGGATAAAGCATGGGCAGTTGGGCTAAAGTATTTATTCGGCTAAGATGATATACAATTAATTGGGTTGCATAAATGAACCAGTTAATCCACCGGTTCTTGGTCCCGAGGATCTAACGGTTGAGTAGCCGTGACTATGGCTTAGGGCGATCGGGTAACAAGTTCGACGGGCCCAAGGCCAGCCCAGATTAGAGGTTCTTGGTACTGTTCGGTTAATTTCAGCTTTGAAGGGGGCGAGGCGCACGTGAGTAAGTTTGTCTGAAAGCGGTAGCGTTTGTCACTTATAATAATGTCGTTAAACGTTTACGATTTAAGCGCATTGAGTAGTTGGTTTTAAGCGGTACGCGTTTGATAAACCGATAGCTGGTTTTGTAAATGCATAATGTAATAGCAATTTCTTTGTACAAATAAGCGATGATGCCGTCGATCCAAGCGGTACCACGTTTGTCTAACATTATATAGCGCCTATTTTGTCTTAAGCGTGGTACCGTTTAATTTAAAGCGGTACCACGTTTGGTACCAACAACAGCTTATGTATTATTTACGTACTAGCGTGATGCCGTTTAATGATGTAGCGTTCTTCCTAGCAGTCAAAAAACACCCGTAGAGGTCTATAAAAGGGGATAATCACGCTAAGCTGTTTCTCGCGATTCCACCGTCGTTTGTATGAGCTCAAAGCAATAACAAGCGTGCGAAATCTTATATTGAAGGTATATTGAAATCTAAAGTTACATCTCGAGGCGTGGGCTTGTTAGATTTCCAATCTCTGATCCTACGTTGCTCGTCCTAGGTTCGGTATTATTTACCAACTTTTTATAAATTGTGATATTTGTTCTTCTAAATTAATGCATAAGCGTAATCTTGGTAAAATGTTCAAAGTGATGATCTTTAGTATGTCTATGTCCTAATGATTATGTTAATTTAGAGGATGATAATCGTATGAATGACTACGTTATTAACTCTCGTCTAGTCTTTATGGATACTTCTTGTAGAGGAAAAAAAAGCTTACGTGGATTTGAAAATATTTTAATGGAGACCGTGAAAAATAAGCGACGCTTGTATAAATTGTAAGGCTACTCTATGCATGGAAGCGGGTGGGGGTAAGGGGGAACCGTCGTCTTGCTAGAGACTTAGCGGTCGTAAGATCACTAAAGATAGCGGTGGAAGGGGTGAATGCGAGGAACTATTGATATCCAAACCGGTAAGAACTTTTTTAGTATCTTGGCTTATAGGATTGAAACTATGAAATTTATGTCGGTAGTTCTTTGCTTTTAATCATTGTGATGGATGGCGTTTTACTAAATGGATTTCAAAATATCGTTAATCCCGAGCTATCGTATCCCCATTACTCTTTCACGAACCTATGCTTTAAATATTTTAAAAATGAAAGAGATCTTCTAGGCCAACACTATTATGAATTTGCCTTATAAAATGTGTTTATTGTTGATATTAGTGTCTTTTTGGATTTTGATATAATGTGTGTAACGTGTCATTGGATTGATCAAGATTGGGTCTTCTGAAAGGAAGATTATATATTTTTAGATGGGTGCTAAACATAACAATATTCAAATTTAGGAAGGTATGCTTTCGCGTGTGCCAATGATTACAAATGTTTGAATAAGATTACTTCAATTTTATTTGATAATCGTCCGTTAATACCGTTTCAATGAAAAATTAAAGATGCTATTAAACCATATTTTAGTGAACTTTTTCATATTAGATGTTTATGTCGTCTGATTAGTTGCTAAAGATGGAATAAAGTTGTTTGGGATGAGTTTATTTACCAATTCGTAAAGCCGTTAATTTTTGTTGTTAATGGCCCAGGTGAAAGACATGAATATAAAAAAGGCGGTCGAGACTTCGGTAAGAAGTTTAAAAGAAATTAATTTTGGATTGTGAAACTAGATGGAGGCTCGACACGATCTCTTAGTTATTATATATGTATAAGGAAGAAATCTCCGATTTAAATGAGAAGTATGCTCCGATTGAGTATTATGTACGGCTGCATATACTAATTGGAAACATTGTTATGAATTATAAGTTTAGAGCCACTTAAAGATTATACTAAAGTTTTTCAACTCAATCTGAGCCAAACATTCCTTCTTGCTTTAGAATGTGTCGTTAATCTCTCCGTTCATTATGACTAAACATAGAAAGCGATTATGTTGCTTTAGAGATATGATTCGAATATGGAAGATAAGTTTTGAATATTTTCATCCTATATAGCATGCATGTCATGATATAATCTTGAATCACGCGCTAAATTAAAGCATTTTAATTTCTATGAAATCGTATTATGAATCTTTACTACTACTTTAATCGAGAACTAAAGAGTTTGATGTTCAAAAATAGAAAGATGGAATTGAGCATTATATGTATAACATGTATAGCAAATACCAATCAGGTATGGACAAGGTAAGGCCGCGCTTCCAGAAGTAGTATCTGAAAGTTTTAATGTGCCTTACTTTGTGAATTAAAATGTCAGCATGATCGCCTTGAAATGCGTTCTGGCTTTAGAGTGAAATTGATCCAATCGGCTCACGCGAAGATCTGAATGAGTTAAGCTGTTATTTAACTACTAACTTTGAATTGAGTTAATATAATGATAAAATCTTTGATATATTAAAATGGTGGGCGAGCAAAGGAAGCCTTGTTTCGGTCTTGTCTAAGATAGCGAAATATTTTACATCCTATGTAGGCAATAGCTAGTGAATCCGCATTTAGCATGGCGAAGCTACAATACACTCAAAGACGTTCAAGACTTACAAGCTCGGCGATTGAAGTATGTGTGTGCATCAAAGATTGGACGGCGACATAGGATGCAAGATAAAGACACAATCATGGAACGAAAGGAAAAAGATATGTTCGATCTTAGTGACATTGAGGAAGAAATTAAGAAGAAGATGAAGGAAACAACCTGAGCGTTGAAAAAGACTCCGACAAAGAGTCGAAGATGAATTAGTTTATGATGATTAGAATTGTAGTTTTGTAACTTTATAACTTTGTATTATTTAAGGAAATTCATGTAAACTCACGGCCTTGGTATAAAGCGTGAGCTGACTTAAAATAAAAAAATGTTCTTTTATTCCATACAAATAGAAAGCTGTATATTTTTTTAAACTTATTCAATTAAGCGTGGTACGTTACGGTCTGCGGTACCACGTTTAATCGAAAAATGTAGAAAGTACATGGATTAAACGTGGTACCGTGTATTTATAGCGGTACCACGTTTAATCGAGAAATTAAATAATAGGGTTCTAAACATTCAATTGAAACACATTTACTCAAACTCCAAACTTACAAAACAAAATTCTCTCAAACTCGTCTTCCAATTCCTCTATAAATCATCTTTCAATTGATTGGTGATTATATTAGTATCAATTTGCTAAAATGGCACCAAAAGCTCCCAAAACAAGAAATTGTTGAATTGCAAACAAGAAATAGGAGGAGGAGTCCAACATAGTTACTACCACAATCACCACCTTGATAACCACCTTGAAGGAAGAAGATGTAGGGGGTGCGATGGCGAGGAAGTTGAAGGAGTGAGAGGTGGAGGTACTAAGATCTGGGCGGGGATGTACCTTGATGAAAGGGAGAAATCAAAGCGTGGGTAATCTTTATTAGATTTTTAGATGCATGCCAGCTTGCACATTTACTTTTACTAGTAATTGGTATCCGCCGTTGTGTATAAGTTTTATGGTCCGTTCGACTACGTTATAATGATAGTGAGGAGTGCTTGGTTGTCGTTACAATATCGATAGATTCTGGTATGATACTTGAGCCGATTTAATAAAAACATTTGGTATGCTTAGTTGGGGTGCGGATGATTACCCGGAAAGGGGATGGTGCACTAACTGGCCGGTCACATTACAAGACTGTGTCCAAGAGCTTAACAACAATCGTAGAGTTAAGAAAGAAGGAATAGTGTATAAGAATAATTTGAATGGTATACAAAAACTTGTTTGGAAAGTCGTATCCAGTATTCTTTTGCCATCTACTAGTCAAGCATCCGAAATAAGTTGTTTGCATTACATTTCGTTATGTGGTCTATATTAATTTGCGATGGGTTAATGCCGTTTGATGCTTAAACATATGTTTCATCGAAGAGGCGAAGTCAACCATGATATGGCATGATTATCTCCCGTTGTTAGTTAATATCCAAAGGGTTCCTATTGGAGAATGTAGATGGGTTGATTTTAAGGACTCAAAAATGGGAAGAGCGATCATTGATTAGCGAGGAAGTCTTTATGTGGGACGGGGTATTAGGTCTAAATGGGAGGTGTTTGAACATTTGGCGGATGTTCAAAGATGAGGTGTGGAGGTTCATGGCTGCTTACCCCGAAGGGATAGGTACCCTACTGCTGTTGGCCAACGTTGATGAAGCGGCCAGAGGCACGGAAGCGAGGGTCTTCGTTCCCGGATCATCGATAGAGCATGTCAATGTTGGAATCGGTCGCCTTGACATGTTAAAGGCCTTGAGATAACAAAACATCAAAAGTTGATATGGAAGCGCGACTAAGGTTCTTGGCAGGGGCGTATGATTGTGGAGTAGAGAAAAATTATGAATGTGGAGCGGGGAGAGGTGAGGGGTGAAGCGGGGAGCAAATCTTGATTCAATTTGAAAACATGTTTTCATGAATAATGTTTGAATATTGATTATATTAAATGTTTAGTATTTGACAACAATTTATGTGTGTTCGGGGTCAGTCGAGATTAGGTGTCGAAATAATATAATGAATAAGAGCAGTATCGTCTCACAAATTCGATATCTTAAATACTAGGTTTTTTCTTAATTCTTGAGTAACTAATAATTAAAGAGTAAATTTAAATCTAGGCTACTTAACTAAATTGACTAAGCGATTAAATTAGCTAATACTAAATGAATGCACAAAAAGTGAATCTTACTTAATATTGAAATATAATTAGGAATAGCATGATTTTTATCGGATAAATCGGATTGACTTACAGTAGTAACTTATTAGTTCATAACAAAAAGCATTCTATAAGATTGAATTGATATTATACCGGTTAACACCAATTAAGTCACAGAAACTAACTATATCTACATGATAGCTTAAAAAATAGGAGATCTTTTAATAACATATGCTTATTAAATTGCACATGGCATTACCTATATCTCATGGTAATTGAAACATGTGTTCACGATTATTAATTAAATAAGTAATGACCCTATTTCTATGATGTCGCTATATGAGCGACTTAATATTGATATCAAGATATTTAATACTAATTACGCCTGATAATCGAAATTATGAAAGCTGAAATAAATTAACTCAAGAAAATCAAATCATCGGAGTCAGCTACATCATGGTCGACTAATAATAAAATTAGTTCATAATAAAAGATATAAATAAATACATGAAATTAATGGCATTCATCCTTAATAATAAAATATCTTGAATTAAAAAATATTGAACAATTAAAAATGTCGACTAACCGCCTTGGTACACAATATAATTAACCTGGTGCTTAACTTTTACCCGACTTCGATAGTGTGCAAAAGCTCCAAGCAAGTTGATGACTTCTTTTTACGCAAATTCGAGAATATCCTTTTTGCTCAACTCCTCTCTTTATAGGTTGCCATAACCTAATATTAATGGGCGAATCACACTTATTCTTGGATCATGACTCACTTGTAGCTACTTAGTGAATTTGCTGTATCTTCAATTCAAAGCAGATTCATGGCTTTAACCGATAATTACTAAACTCAAATAAAACAAAAACAAGTACAGAATTATATCGGTTAGGTAAAAATAACATCGTATCGTAATTAGGGCCTCAACGCTATATAATAAACACCCCATCGCACCCCCGCGCCAAATTCTTGCTTGTCCTCGAGCAAATGACATAGAAGCGAGACAAATTAAACATCCAAGGATCTCGAAATTACTTACATATATCATTAAGTTCTCGAACTGACAATCAATCGCTGAGTAATGGCTACTCTTGGCTAGTGGCATCATTGATTCATAAGTAGATAATTACCTTCTAGTGAATTTCTCGACTTCTCGCGTCGCTCGCATGTATCCAAAGTGGTTCTTTGTTTTACGCTCGATTCTCACGGATCATGAATGTTTCTACCATATGCTTGGTTATACATACATCGTCCGTAATGATAAATGCGTAAATCGGAAGGTCTTTTATAGGGTTGTAATGAGGCTTAGTGTGAAGGGTAGGAAAAATATTTGGCTCACGGACTTTATGCACAAAGGAGATGTGAAACTACAGATTAATTATGTTGAAAAAAGCGTGTCTAAACAACTCTGACCTTATTGACATTACACATCTCGTTTAAGTACCGTCCTTGAAACATATATTACTTATTCATTTTTTCTCTTTTTTTCATCATTTTCAATTTTTTTATAGAAGTACACCCATAAACATCAAGACACTTTTCTAAATTAAGCAGACACAATTTCTTTTCACTTTGAATCATATTTCTCGTATGTATACACTTTTTCCTTATTTTTCTTTTAACCTTCCAATCTTCCCGATGTTTTCTCCTTGCACTTGATTAGTTCAAGCTGTATGACCTGAATTCAACAGATAATCCAAAATTACACCTTCAGTAGAATGACATGGTAAAAATAAAGGCTTATAGGCTTATAAGTGCGGTATAATCACAAAGAAAGGTCGCCCAGGCTCGAGGGGTTATTTCAATTGGATAATACATCGGAGTTATCTTTTAGGATACGTGGATTATAACCTAAATGCCTTAAATCATTTTTATGCATAGATACAAAGTAACGGGAGAGATTAAAACAAGTTCTGAAGAATACAAAGCAGTATCGCGCCCAAGAAAGAAACTCCAGCATAAAATTAGGCACAAAATCTCACCAGGTAGGGTATATTCACTAAACAAGAGTTATCATAAAACTTCAATCAAAACATCACACCCGACTAAGAATGTGAGTCAAAAACTCAATCAATCATCTGAGAAAATCATCATCGAATGACATCTGATTTACTATTGATCCGGAGATGCGTCAATTTATCCGTTAAACTATCGTATATAAGGACAATTATTCGCACCCTTGCACTTGAACAAGACATTTCCTCGATACGCCATCTGAAATAAAGATAGACAAGTAAGCTTTACGACGGTGCAAGGTGGGCGACTACGTCAAGAAGAAGGTGGATGGGAAGCGTGACATCCTCTGCGTCTAGTCGGCCGAACAAAATCTGCCTTAAAAAAGTCCTCTTGAGCATCGATCTACGATCGAAGTGCATCGTACTTGTCTCCGTAATGCGTCGCTATCTGCGGGCTACATAGATGAATGCTGACTAGCGGAACAACAAAATTTGTTAGGCGTGGCCCAGAGCTTAGGATCCACTTGTCCTTGCTTTGGATGAGCTTTGTGAGCACGTCGTCGATCTGAAACATGAGTGCAGGGGCACCGCGAAGTGCTCAATCTTAATGTTAGCGGTGAGGATAAACAAATGCGGCGTGCTTAGACAAATGCAGCCAGGTATCTTGAATAAAGAATAGTGCAGTGCGGGCGCTTCTAACCATCTGACCATGAAGCGTCCTATATAGAAAATACACATCTACTCTTTTCTACTTGGCTATAAGCAGGTAAGCGAGCTACTATTCTGACAAACAATACTGTCTTGCGGCTCAAAGCACTAACCGGTGGTGGGGTATGCATTCTTGTGCGCTCGTGGAAAGAAGCGCGTCCTTAGTGGAACAATAGCGTGAAGCGTACTAGGTTGAGGTGAAAATAAGCGTATGCGACACGGAAATCAAACCGGTATCCGTCGTCGTCTCAGACTTAGTCAAAACCACTCACAATAGAGGAAACACGGCAAAAATCGAGATAAAGTTCTCTACGTTAAGGTATATAGGAACCCGTTGCATAGTTGTCTTAATGATAAGGAAGTGATGTTAACTTGTCCTCCGTGTTGGCATAAAAATTCTTTAAGATCGACATATAAACTCGAGTAGGAGGGCTAAAAAGTACATCGACAGGATTCTCAAAATATTCACATATCTCATAAGACTTTTCTACGTCTTATAAAACTTTTTCGGCTTCAACATTATCCTTTCTCTGAAGATTATACCCGAAGCTAAGTAGCATCATCCTTGAGCAGAAAGCAGGGAGCTTAGGGGTTGATGCAAAACTGGACTTATGGGCAGGCCTTTTGTGGCTTGAGTTTAGAGGCATATTGCACTAGAGAATCCGACCCCAAATCAATGTGAACACGTAAATACACAACTAATGACACACTTCAAAAAAATAACACGAAGAAATCAATTAAAGAAGTAGCTAAACAAAAACTGAAATGAAGTCTAAACACAATGATGAAACAGAAAGCGGAAATAAAAACATAACTAAAAATAAATCAATAACAACCTAAATTAAAAATAAAGTACCTAGAATTTCTGACATAAAATTAAAAGTAAGAGATAAGCAGAAGCGAAAAAAAAGCGAACACGAACACAATTGAGTGGGCAGGTGGGGTCGCCCGGAGACAGGCGGCGGAAGATAGGCAGCGGCGGCGGCTTCGCGGGCTGCGGCAGGAATGCGATCGAGGTGAGAGAGATTCCTATGAGATTGATTAATTGGTGAGAGAGGTGAGGAGGAGGAGAGGCTGGTGGTGAGAGGCTTTGGCGGCAGACATGATATGCGGGCTGCGAGGAATGTGAGCCGGATCTTTTAAATTTGGGGGTGTGCGTTGAGGTGGTGATTTGGGGGTGAGCGGATTGGCGCCAGAGGTGGGAGGTGAGTGCGGCGGGCTGGCCTTCGTGTGGGGTATCTTGTGGTGTTGTGGTTTAATTTGGAAATTTCTTGTCGTGTGGGGAAAGAGGCGGCAATCTCTTGAATTTTTTTTTTAATTAATTTTTTCGAATTAAATCGACTGGGGTGGTCGGAAGTAATTGACCTCCGACGACAACTAATCTGGGCCACATTATTCTCTATTAAGTCATCATGGTCATTACGACCTCAGAAATCAAGCGCCACAAAAGCGTCACCAACACCAAATTTACTTTAAATTTTTTTTCGACACACATGAAACTAAGAAATAAAATAACTAGCAATCTAAAAGAGTGGGTTGCCTCCCAATAAGCGCTACGTTTAACGTCTTTAGCCCGACGAAGGACTGCGCTCATTCGATAGTGGTGCACTGTATGACGGCGTGTTAATCTTTCATGTCACCATAATAATGTTTCACGCGTTCACCGTTTACCTTAAAAGTGCCACTCGCCATGAGTTATTTCCGCCATAGGAAACTTGGGTAATAATGTGATCGAACCCGTTAGATTTTAACTTACAGAAGCAATGATGATGCGGAATTAAACAATAAAAACTTGTTGTCAACTTGAAACTTCGGAAGCGAGATTAAGCTTATCATGATTAACTTGGTTCGCTCATGTAATTTTACTTTTCATAAGCTCCCCAAACAAAACTCTTAATTTCATTTGAGATCCGTAATCTCTTTGCACACATCGCTTCCGAGATCAAGATTTAGAATTTCACAGCCCAATGTGCTTTATGCTCGAAACTCCTTTGAGGTGACAAGCTTACCATAAGCAAGGCGATGAGGAGACATACCGATAGGTGTCTTAAATGCGATTCTATATGCTTATGTCATCATCTAACTTCTTGGGCCAGTCCTTACGAGATCACGTTATTTGTTTCTCTAAAATGCATAAGCTCTCTATTAGATAATTCAGCTGTCCATTTGTTTGAGGGGTGATATGGTAATGCAACATGGGTTACCCATTTATATATGATAATAAAGCCTTATTACAAAAATGTTTACGCCGTAACAATGATAGCTCACAGGAGTCCCAAAATCTAGTAAACACACATTTTCTTCAAGAAATATGACTACCTTGGCATCATTAGTTTAGCTTGTTGCTTCCACCCACTTGGACACATGAGTCACACGGCCACAGAATGTACTTATTGGAAAAAGATGATGGAAAAGACCCGTGAAATCGATACCCCCAAGCGTCAAACAAGTCAGCAGGGAAAATATTAGTAAGGGGGCATCTCATTTTGCGGGACATAATACCTATTCTCGGCCAACGATCACTGAAGCTTCACAAAGGTACTACAATCTTTAAATAAGGTAGGTCAATAAAAACCCAGTTGTAACACGCTGCATTTGTTAATTGGGACGAAGCGGGTTCAGACACCGGGCACTTGGATGTTCTGGATGTCGGCAATTTACGTCTCAGGGGATACACCTCCTAATGATATTATCGGCCACGGAACTTGAACAAGAGGATCATCCCAAAGTATTATTTCATCGAGATAAAAATTTCTTCTTTTTGTTGGTATGCTATTTCGAATTGGTAAGACTCGCTAACGATATAGTTAAACAAAATCTGCATACAGGTGGCTTATTACAGTGACTACCAACAATTTAATTTTCATTAGGAAGGTCTCGCTTAATGGGTGTTCTTCTAGGGGTGATACAATTCCAGATAAATGATCGGCCACCACATTTTGAGAACCCGTTTTGTGCCCAATTTCTAGGTGAATTCTTGAAGTAAAAATATCCATCATATCGACTAGGCTTAGCATCTTTTTGGAAAGCAAATATTTTAATCTGACATGATCGATGTATATAACCACATGAGATCCGATCAAAATATGATCTAAACTTATCAGGCAAAACAACGACAAGCGATTCATACCATTAGTAGTGTAATTACGTTGAAGCGTCGTTAAGAAGGTTTGCTTTCGCATAATAAATTACCTAGAATACGCCGTGCTTTTGTCGAACCTTTTGCCTGCTTGGCATAATCACTTGCATACACATAATTTCAAATGGGCTTGTCAATCAGGTGCAAACGACCACGGAGCGAAGAAATAAGTATATCTTATTATATTAAAACTGCGCGCTTTCATTAGTCATATGGAAAGAGGCATCCTTAACAAAATAAATCACATAAAGGTTTAGAGATTTTGGAAAAATCCTTGATGAAGCGCCCGATAAAAACCGGCATGACCAAAACTTCTTACATCTTTGACACATTTTGGTGGAGGTAACGTTTGATATATCCTTTGCTTTATCAACCCATTCTACAGGAAATTTTGTGACCGAGCACTATCCGCTTCTTGAACCATAAAAGTGACACTTTTTCCAGTTCAAGACAAGATTAGTCTCCTCCTGGCAGCTTCATAACAAGTTCAATTAATCAAACAATCATCCATAAAGACCTCGATAAAGACCTCGTCGTTTACCATCGAGTCGAGAGAATATGGACATAAATACACCCATTGAAACGTGGGCGGGCGCAACATAACCCAAAAAGCGGCATTCGCCTAAGCGGAATGTACCATATGGACAAGTAAATGTTGTTTTCACAAGTCTTCTGGAGCCCTTAGCAATTTGGTTGTATCACGAATATCCATCACTTGATAGAATGGATACTGACTAATTTTTCTAGCATTTGATCGATAAATGGTAGAGGAAAATGAGTCCTTCTAGTTCTGACATTTAACTTTCAGTCAATACACATTCTCCATCCTACCCCTTGATTCTAGTGGGTATAAATTCATTTTTATCATTTTTAATCACGGTAATACCACTTTCTTTTTGATATGACTTGTGCAATTTCGCCCCAACCTTATCTGAAATAGGATAAATTATACTGCGTCCGAAGCTTGAGAATTTCGGCTCTTTACCACCTCTTTGAGATTAGGATTTAATCGCTTTCACGAGGTTGGATAGTGGATTTGGCACCAATGCAGTAGTATTCGATGCATTACTTGATTGAAGAATTTGAGACCACTGATATACGCTATTGTCCAGCTTGAGCGCCTTTTGTGCTCTCAATTACCACTGAGAAGTTTTTAGATCTGCACCTCACTCGACAAAATAATAACCGATGAATTCATTAGTGCCATGAAAGAAAAGCATATTTAATTGCGAAGGCAAAGCGCTGACTGAGGTATGAGAACTTTTGATAGATAGTATGACTTTGATACTTGTGTCCTGGATTCCTCATCACGCCTTCTACGAGGTATAACGTGAGGGCTTGCATCCCGTATATGCTACCGATGATAATAAGTTTCCGAATGACAAGTTCTCTCTTTAGTATTTGTTAGACATAACTATTAAATCGTGACTTTAACTTCGACTTTCAAGGCATGTTGCACTAGTATCAACCACATCGATTGAAAAACAATCGTTAAATTTATCATGGAACTTTAGTGACTTGCATGTCAAAACAAGCTGCTCTCCCGAGAAAGCTCTTAGATGACTGTCACACTGGAACATCAATAAGGGTTACGAGTGCTAGCTAGAAAAGTGCACCTAGCACAATAAAGTTTCTCGATCTTCGGACATGTCAGTACAACGAAATCAGCGGGGAGTAGATAAACTTATCTACATTAGCAAAACATCTTCAGGGCGCCATATGGAGTCTGTGATGAACTGTCGACTAATTGCAAAAGAAATGGTTGTCTTGCCCGGCCTCCCACAAACTGACTATGACATCTTGTGAGGCATCAAATTGATACTTGCCTAAATCCGCATGGCAGCTTTACCAAATTAAATACCACCCGATTTACTTGAGGATTGTAAAACTCCTGAATGCTTTTAACTTTTGCGGCAATTTACATTTGGATTATTGAACATAGCTTCTTCGATCATTAAGGCATTTACGTGTTCCCTCGAAATGGCGCTTTTCTTGGATAAACATCTTTCATAAACTTAATAGGCGGGAATGCCTTTCGAGGGCCTGCAAAGGAATGTTAATATGCGACTTTTTAAACATATCAAGAAATTTAGCAAATTGACGTCCGGTTTTGCTTTCTTTTTGAAGCCTTGAGGGTAAGGAGCGAGGGGTGGGACATATTCAATGTTAGATTTATCCCGTGGAAACTTCTGTTGGTCAGGTATGTGCTTACGTGGTGGTGGTTTTTAAGTGAGCTCGACCTCGACCTCACAAGCTTTTACCGTTGCACAAAATGACTGTATCGTGTTAGAGTGGGTTCTTTTTAGAGTTGCTTGGAGAACCAGCGTTTCTATTATTGATGCTTCAGTGGCAGCCTAATTATTAGTTCTACACTTCTCAAAATTTGCATCCACTGATACGGTCTTTTTCGCCCGCCAGGTTAACGACCTGCCGATCTTATCGGCGGGACTCTTGAGTTTCGAAATTTGAAGTTGATCTTGAAATCTGGTGGTCTCATCGCATTTTGGTTGTTACTCCAAGAAAGTGGGGTGAGTTTCCTCCAATTATTGTAGTTATTGGAGAATGCACCGTTCCTGTGTCGGTCGAAGTGGATGCATATTGAGAGCTTTGCTACGTAGGGCCTCGAAGACAATATAGAGTTTCATGATTACCGCCGCATGCGTGCCTGATGGAACCCGTGATACACGATCATACCCTTACATGTCCGTTGCGTGGTGCTCTAAGCTGAATTGTGAGGGAAGCGACACATGCTTCAGTGCAATATTTCGTCAATCTCGAGGACCAGAGCCCATTTCTACTGAGTATGTGCGCGGATAGGTGGTGTTGATTAGCAAATAAAATCCTCGATAAGATATAAAGCTTCGTCGAGGCGTCTTAGCCTTTATCAAAAGCGGCTCCTCCAGCGAGACATCTAATATAGTGTGCGAGGTGCTTGGTGTCAACCCCGTTATGGAAGGTTTGCCGCACGAAATAAGGTCGGGAAAAGCTATGATTGAGACACTTTTACGAGCAGACCCAGAGCCGTTCCCGAGCACCATGACCATCTACATGCTTCATCTTCTGGAAACCACGCGATGTCGTTCTTCAATTTGGTAGATTTGGATGTGGGGAATATCGGGCTAAAAACTTTTTGCACTCACGCTTATGTGGTCATTGTAGGATTTGAGCGTTCCGCCCACTCTTTGCTCTCGAATGAGAGAAAATAACGTCGGTGGATAGAATCGGCCGGGACACCGTTACATTTAGAGTAGCGAGGTATCTCCATGAAATTTACTAAATGCTGTTAGGGTCTTCGCTGACCTAGGCCATTGAATTAGCGTGATTAACGCATGTTGAATCGGTCACGGTAACTTTCAAAGTTGTTGGCATTGATTGGTGAGTGGCTTTGAGCATGGCCGGTTAACCCTCGTTGTAAGCCGTCATAATCCACCAAAAAGTCATCAGAACAGTCGCGCCGTCCCCGTGAGCAATCGGCACTCTGGCTGGGGTTGTAGTAGGTTATTGTTGGCTTGTGGTAGATGAACTTTCAGCGTTTCTTCTTCAGTCTCGAAATTGGATTTCCTAGCCGTTTTCTCGATCCTACGGATCAAAGAACAATTCTCCAAGAAATGATGTGGCCAGTCGTACACTAAAACAATAATATAATAAAAGAAATAAATCTAGCTAAAACAATAATATAATAAAAGTAGCTAAGTTAGGGAACCGAAATTAAACTAATATTAGTAGTATCGAAACATGGCCTTGACAACTCAATTTATGTAATTTAAAGATTCGAGTCAGGTCGTGTCAGTAATATAATGAATAAGAAGCAGTATGTCTCACAAATTTCAATATACTAAATACTAGGTTTTTTTCTTAATCCTTAATTAACTAATAATTAAAAGGTAAATTCATCTGAACTACTTAACTAAATTGACTAAGCAATTAAATTTGCTAATACTAAATGAATGCCGCAAAGTGAATCTACTTAATATTGAGAAATATAGTCGGGACACATGATTTCATCGGATCGTGATTCAAGCTTACACAGTAGTAACTTATTAGTTCATAACAAAGCATTACTTATCCCCGATTGATATTCTTACCGATTAACACCGATTAAATCACACTAGAAAGCCTTGCTCTCTACATGATAGCTTAAAATAGGAGATCTTTTAATAACGTATGCTTATTAAATTGCCACGTGGCGTTACCTATATCTCTATGGTAGGTGAAACGTGTATTCGATTATTAATTAAATGGTATGACCACATTTCTAGCAATTAATCACTTATATGAGCAGTTAATATTGATATCAAGATATTAAATACTAATTACGCCTGTAATCGAATTATGAAACTGAAATAAAATTAACTCCCGAAAATCAAATATCAGATCTGACTACATCTTGGTCTGACTAATAATAAAATTAGTTCATAATAAAGACATAAATAAATACACATGAAATTAATAGCGTTCATCCTTAATAATAAAAATATCTTGAATTAAAAATATTTGAACGATTAAAATGATAAATAAAACATGTGGTGCACAATACTAATTAACTTCTCGATTATGCTTGCCGACTTCAGTAGTGCGTAGCTCCAACCAAAGTATTGAGAGCTTCTTTTACGCAAATTGA
The DNA here is from genome assembly GCA_019722365.1 of Lithospermum erythrorhizon. Classification (NCBI taxonomy): domain Eukaryota; kingdom Viridiplantae; phylum Streptophyta; class Magnoliopsida; order Boraginales; family Boraginaceae; genus Lithospermum; species Lithospermum erythrorhizon. Next base: position 54,618 of record JADFUC010000207.1, read on the forward strand.
GATATGTCACTTTTCTTTCTAACTCACTCCTCTTTTTATAGGTTGCCGTAACCCCAATAATGAAGTAGAATCACTTGTGCTTGGATCGTGACTCTGTGTAACTCTTAATTGAATTTGCTTTCGTACTCTTGATTGGCTTGGGTCATTGACTTTAGCAGATAATTGCCTAAGCTGGAAATAAAACAAAAACAAGTGCAAATTATATCAGTTAAGGTAAAAATACTCAGTATCGTAATTAGGGCCTCGAAATACTATATAATAAACACTTATCGGTATTGAGCAATTTTGTTTTATGTTATGCGACTCTTTATTTTCATTTCGAATATTAATATGTTTGATTCAGCGTTGATTTCGCTTCAATTGTTGTTAATGTGGTATCGTTTGTTTTTAAATTGAAACGATATTGTATTTCAAATGAATTCTTCTTTGCGTTTTGGGTATTAGCAATCTGCAATTTTAAAAGATGCGTTAATACTTGGGCACAGGGGGCCTCGAGCAGGAGCAGGGCCGAATCTTCCCTTAAATATTGTTCGGCTCGAGCAGGAACTGGGCTTGGGCGATCCTCGACTCAGGTTGATCCCGGCTTATTAGTGGGCCGGGCGGACAACCCGCAGGCCGGTTGGTAGCCGTGTCAGTTTAGAGCAAAAAATTATCCGAGGCTGGGCCCAGTTTGTTGTCGGATGAATATTCGGTCGGTTTTTAGGACCCGAAGATCTAGATAATTCTGTTTATCAGAAGCACTAACAGCACCAGTTATAACTAACAGAGAATATTTTAGCGGTTTTTCTTTGTTAACAAATGTTTAGTATCTTACTCAATTCAATGTAACTTGTAAACAAGTTTTTCAATTTACAACTATTTATAAACCCATTTTATATTTGTGTAACATTCAAAATGATTGAAGAAGGATCCGTACCTCAATGAATATGTCATATCATTCGAGATGGTTTATAAGATTATGAGCTTTGTCGATCCATAACCAACTAATTTTAGGATGAAACTCATAGACTTTTAACATGGTATCGTTAGCCAACCCCTCGATTTCTTCCACGTGATCACTGAAAAATTGAATTCCATGTTTGGAAAAGTATTAAAGGAGGACCGTCACCTATCCCAGATTGAATATGACAAAGCTTATAAGGTGGTTTATAAGATATTGATACTTATCCATGTACATTTTAGTATGAATTTCCATGGGCTTTTGATAGAAAAGATGCATTAATTACGGATAAAATTTGGCTATGTATCACTTTGCTTAGTCTATGAGACTTCTAAGATATCAAACTTCGCATGTATCACTTTTCTTAGTCTATGAGAGTTCTAAGATATCAAACATTGATCAACATACATAGTAGCTAATTAAGGATTTTTTTTCGAACAATAAAAATTGTAAATTACAAAGATAGAAAATTCTAATATAACAATAGAGGCGTAAAGCTGTGAACCCATAATAGACAACTTGATCTTCTCTTTTACTAATGCATCAATCATCTTTATTGCAGATAACCATTCTAGGAACTCAAATGTGATTAAATAAATTATCTTCTATCTATTGCGGGTTACAGGCTCCTTCTTATTTCCATTCTTCAAACTCCGATTTATGTATTGAAACCCAACAAGTGGTAATCAAATCACACATGGTAGTTGATTGAAACTTACTGATAATCCCATTATTAAATGGGATGATCCGGAAATGTAAACGAGACAGCTCCTTTTTTCAAGACGGCCAGAAGGCTAAGCGCCCACTTTACCGAGCTTGAATTCAGTCAAGTTGTCCATCTCGCAAGAGGAGAAGCATCAAGAGTCCATTAAAGGTGTAATTAAGTCCCTAATTACTTAGTCCATAATGAGCCGTGAATCAATCAATAATGAGCAGCCATCAAGACTGACAAAAGTAATCGGTCTACAAACTATAAAAGTAAACTTTGGTGTCAAATGAAGTAAATTCACTCGATACCCAAATATTCTCTTATTTAGAAACTAAACTCTTTCATCCTTTATCGACTTTCTGGACGTCAGAAATACAATCTACAAACCGAAAGTCTTGTCACCGCTCCTTGTTTCTTTGAGTTATATGCTCTGAACCAAAGGTTTACGATTTCATTTTTATCCGTAATATTCATTATTTCTTATACAAACATGTACGTATGAAAAAAGGTGTCATATCTCCAAATAATGTTCCACAAAAAGTACACGCTGATTTAAATCATATTTAATATTCCTCTTTGATTAAATTATCAATCGCTAACTGCCGCTAATGCCTCAGAAACAAAGTGTCCGACTTTTCGCTGAACTCTCGATTTTCCAAATCTATTTTAAAACAAATTTCAATGGACTTGCAAGACTTGTACTTGTCAGAATCTCTTTGATTTTGCTTTGATATTATGAGCCATTTGGTAAGCCGATTTCAATCAGAATTACCTATGTTTTCTCACCCCATATTATTTTATTCTGCTATCAAATCTACTTAGGTATATATTTAATATCGCTTTTGACAATCTATGGAAAAAGACTCCTAACTTTCTTCAAATCCCATACTCCAATCTCTTTGTCAATTAAATCTCAGAATCGTAGTGGAATGGAATCCATCAGACACGGTAAGTTATTACTTTACGAGAAAGAATGTTACCTGCATTTATCTTCTCATTACTAATATTGCCGCCATTGCCTACATGCCAATTTATCCCTTTGTTTTACGAGGTCTCAGAACCAAGAGATACTTCTCTCCGTGTGTAATGACTTTGTAAATCTAAAGGGATGCTGCCTAAAAATCACCGAGGGAAATATCTACCGATGACCTCGAAGAGGTCAGCCTGCCCAACCACCAGCCTTCCACTCTTGCTACAGTTAAGTCATTGATTAAAATTTTGGGTGTCCCGAAGCCCAATCCACCATATTCTTTTGATTACAATGTACTCCATGAAATTCAAAGGTATTTTTTCGCATTTGCAGCTTTTGATCCCACTGCACTAAAATAGTATGTAATCATTCTCATGCACTGCATGCAGCCTTAAAGCCATTGTATATTTGGGGGATCAATTGTAACACCAAATGAATGAAAACTTTCCTCCCCGTCGTAGAAAGTAACTTAGGTTTCCAATTAGCTACTTTGGTTTTAATCGCTTCTCACGATCGAGGCAAAGTCTTCTTGGATATACTATCAATATGGGAAACCTAAGTACTTTACTACGGGATCTGCACTTCCCGCAGATGCCTAACATGTCTCGGTATCGCTTCCTTGTAGTTCCATCTCAGTTGGGCTAAACAAAATAAAGGGACTTCGCGGTGACCGACAAGTCGACTCCGACTGTGTCTCATAAATATTTAAACAACTGCTTAAAACTAACAACCTCTTCTAATTGTAGTTTCAACATCAAGATCATCAGAAACATTCAGCTGGGTCGAGGTTTACACATTCATCCCCAAAGTGGACGCCATTAAAGACTCCCCGTCTAATGCTCCATTTCAATAATGCGATGATAAGTGGGGCGAGATAACGGTCACCTTGCTCTAGACCCCTGCTTAAGGTTAAATAAACCAGATTGCTGCCTATCTCACCCAAGCGACTGAATAAGATACTGATTCTACATAATCCATAATAATTGAAATCCATTTAGAGCTAAAACCCAGTTGAATAAGCATTGCTCTAAGGAATTTCCAGTCAATACGGTCATAAGCTTTAAGCATATCCAATTTGATCGATATAAATCCTTCTTTACCTCTCTTTTTACTCTTAAGAACATGATGTACCTCATAAGCCAATAAAATGTTATCCGTGATGAGCCTCTTGGGCACGAAGCACTGAGTATCCGGTATAACAGTATAAAGATATACATTTTAAGTCTAAGAACTCAAGTCTTAGATATTATTTTGACAATCATATTACAAAGTGCAATAGGCCTAAACTGAGCCATATAAACTGGTCATTCCACTTTAGGAATCAAAGAAATTAAACTTGTGCAAGAAACGGCCTTTATTAAGTGCCCGCAAAACCTAATTGCAAACATCATCACCCACTATCTCCCAATAGTGTTGAAAAAATAGGGCTAGCATCCCATTCCGTCATGTAGTCGTTGGAAATCAATAAAAATCGATTCCCTTTTATTATGCCCGTCATGATAATCAAGGCAGACAATTCATTTACCGGGTCAAGTTAAACGCGATTACTAGAATTAGTGTTCACTTTAGTAATTATATATTACTAAAGGGTTCTCATGATAATTTAAGTGGGTTATGAAATGATTGCTAGATCTTACTATTAATCGTTATAATAATAGTAATTGGTCAATTATTACATATAATACTATCATTATCTCGGGAGCCTGTGGCTGCTAGAATCTAGTATGAATTTATTTGTGATAAACACTAAATTCATATATCCTGGATCCTCAAATGATAGTAAATTAATCTAAAATACATAATTAACAATTATGAATACAAGAATTTGCTGCAGATGCCAAATGAAGTCTATCTCCAAATCTTTCATCTAAGCCTCCTTTGAATTCATTATCTAGCACTTCAAATGAAGGCTCTAGTCGGTTACACACCAGAGAGGCTGAATCCTACACTCATGGCTGCTAGAACAAAAGTATCAGATTGATGAAAAATGAAAAAAATTTTCATTTCGAGAGCTCATTTTCTAATGTAAAATCCCAATCGAGAATTTTGAATACAATCAACTCTCAATTTAGCAATGTAGTTTAATTTCACATGAAATATAATTCAACGCCACTGTGATGCTGTATGACCTTCTCAGCGCAATCGACTGTAGGCACTACATTCAAGCGCCAACGACGGAATTCAAAGGAGTTTGATGAAGATTGAGATAGACTCGGGTATCTCCAGAAGAACTTTTTATTCATAATTGTAATTTATGTGTTTTAGATTAATTTATATCATTTTGAGGATCCTGGATATATGAATTTGGTGTTTTATCACAAAATGAAATTACTAGATTCCAACAAAGGGGTTTCGTGTCTTCAGATCAAAAATAAACACTGCTTAACTTCGAGACAATAAATTGCCAGAATTCTACACCACCTCCGCATTAAGTTTATCCGACTGAAACTGAGATTGGTCTAGACTATTTCTTCCCGATTGGGAGGTAAACAGCTCTTTGTAAAACTGAATTGCAACCCTCTGAATCTGAGAGGGTTCTCGATGCCAATTGCTCATTGTCTGTAACGCAAAGAATCGGGATTGACTTTGGGTTCCTTTCTCGCAAAAAATGGCATGGAAAAAAGTTGTGTTGCGATCTCCTTTCACCCTCCAAAAGGCCCTCGAACGTTGGCACCAATAAATTTCATCCGCTTCTCGTAACTTATCAATTTCTGTGGCTAAAATCGTAGCCCGCCCTTTGGAAGCCAAACTTATCATCCCTTGTTGTAGCCTGTCCAACTCCTCCTGCTTCTCCTGGATGGAAGAGTGAACCTTTTCCAATGATTCTCTCTTTCATTTGAGTAGCTCCAATATGCAATTACTGATACTCTAAAAAATGTTCATGCCTGCATCAAGTTCCCTATTTTTCTCCCAAGCATTACGAACCACCTCTTTACTAGACACATAGAGACACCATCCTCCCTCAAAACGGAAACGTGATTTTTGTTTAGCATGTCCAGTAGTTTGTTCTCCCCAAGAGAGGAAAAGAGGTAAATGGTCCGACGTGTTGGTTGACAAATGAACCAACGACGCCCTAGGGAAACGATCCAACCAATCTTTGCTAGCAAGACACCGATCTAGTCTTACTCGCAGAGTTCAAGGAAGTTGTTATAAATGACGTGAACTTAAACTCCAAGTATCCCATATCAAACATCACGCTAGCCTCCTAACCACTCGCAAAATTATCCATTTGCCACTGTCTGGACCTCAGAGACATGTTCATCTTCACTAAGAACTTCATTAAATAAAACCTCCCAATAAACGCCTAATATGAAGTATTTGTATGACTTAACATCAACATCAATGATCTTCGCCAAAAGGCGCAATCTTTTTCTATCTTTTGCATCCCTAAAGAAAGCATTTGCTAACTTCAACTTACATTTGATGATCTCATTCTTCCTTCTAGAGCTTAGTCTCGATCAAAAAGATTAAACTAGGCTTATTAGTAGTTGAAAGTAAAACTAACACCGAAATCGGCAGCTTGTCAATCCAACAGCTTAGGACAACAACGACTTTCAATAGATAAATCAAAATAAATGACACATGAAAACGGTAACCCGCCTGCTTAAGCTGAAGACTTACGGCCCTGGGGCAACAAGCCCAAGCGAGGCTTTTCCACTATAAAGATGAAGATAAGTAGTGGATTCTACAATCGATGCTCCACATCAATTGACGCCTCTAACTAACCTTCACTATGAATAGATCCACCTATTCTCACCACTATCAACACACACCGATCACAATACAACGAAATAAATACTTTAAGAAGGTTGTTACAATTATGTTATAACAATCAGCATAATAAATTGCTAAGGCAAAGAGAACCTCCTAACCACACACATTCACCACCGAATCGACACTCAATAAATCGTACTATGAATATGGATATTGAACTTTTGTAGTAAAACATTTTTTTCGGTGTTTCACATCTTCAAGAAGCGCCGCCCATTTATAAGAGAGTCACATAGGGTTTTTAATTTTAATTTCTCGAAAGCATCTTCTAAGAATCTGCCGCCTTCCATAATGCAAGTTAATCCTACCAAAACTTTGATTCTTGCCATTCATAACTGAATCATACCAAACTCCAAATTTGCCATTCGCGAATCGAATAAACAACATAATTACTATCCTTGTGTTCCCACGAACCCATCAAGGCCCAAACCGCGGCGGCACAAAGAAAAACACACTGCGATCGCTTTAACACTTCAGAGCACTTGTTCGAACATTGTCCATGGATACAGTGCCTGTGCAAAGCCTAACATCAAGAAAACTAACCACACACTAACAAACTCCTTGGGGTAAGTTTTTCATGACAAACTCTTATGCAACGATTTAATTCACGTTGTTAAAACATAGTAAACTAAAGAGATTTAGCACTCCGTGAACCAAACACAAAAAGTCCCAACATAATAATAGTGTCTCCCTATTCATTCTAACAACAAACGGACCCAAAGAAAAAAACTTGAAGAAATAATGTCGTAAATATAAACAATTAGCCTATTACATACGGGAAATAGGAAAGTTCTGCTATGAGTTTTGTCAGACGGATTGACACGGGTCCCCGGTGGCACCCAATCTGCACGGAGTTCCTCGAGGCACCTTACGCATTTGGCCCGACCTCGCTTCCACCGCCTTAAGTTCATCCTCGCACACCTCGAAAGCGTAGTTCGGAAGCATTTCCTTCTCGTGTAATGCTCGGTCGGGCTCGCAGCACTCACATCAACATCCACCACGTGCTTGCCCTTCATGAAGTTTATCACCGGATGGGCAGAGATTTTGCATCTTCACCAGACTATCTTCCTTTTCAAAACATCGGGGATTTCGCGACCGGGTGAGGGCTGCAGATAAGGCCGGGGAACCCAATAGTTTCACTTCGCTTCCCGGACGGCGCGATCAACCACTTGATCAAATATTATCTTCCCACATTCCAACTCGGTGCTCGTAACCCATTACAAACAAAGATCTCAGTGAAGAATCTCGACAACATCGTGTTGCTTCGAGGTAGAACAAGGTTACAATGTAGTTTTAAGAACAAAGACACCCGGCATTTCAGAGAAGCTCAGAATCCGCCCTTCGCCGCCACGCCTCGCAGCTCCACCACTGAAGTTCTTCAACGACGCCCCTACTGCAGTTGGCTCCAGTGAGCCTCCATCCTTGAGTCCACCGGTTGACGATCATGTAATAAATTTAAAGACGTGTCCCCGAAGCTTCACTTCTCAGGAAATACTTCGTGGAGTCCCCGGCTTAGTAATATCCCCGTGACAGCACGCATACCCTCGATCTCAGCTTTTAGCCAACGTAGTCTCAATGTCCTTCATTAAGCCGGGGAGCAGCCCCCTACCAATGACTCCATATAGTCCGATTGTCATGGCGGCATCCGACGTAAACCTCTCGGTAATATTCCTAAAGACATACGAACTTCCCACTCAAGCAAAGATGTTCTTCTCCATAGAACTCAACTCCATCACCCTCCGCTTCCTTTACCCTTTAGCAATTCTATTGTGGATACGGTTGCGGGAGTCATTGACTCTCATTTTACCCTTCGAACTACCAGGGCCCTTTTTCTCTTCCCCAGAGGACTCCTCCTCATCAATAACAAAGTCATCGCCTTTCTTTGGAATCTCAATCCCCTTCCTTCTCTTTGAGTCCACTTTGGCACTCCTCCCTTCAAAGACTTCTCAAGGCTTGCCCTTTTGCCCTCTCTCTTCTCGCCACCATCTTCTCAAGTTCATCTAAGTCAACACTCTTCTCAAATATAGACTCTCCCCGACCTAACCTTTTTCTTTTCTCCTTTTTGTAGGCCGCAGTGATCGGGCCCTTAGTTCTTCTCCGACTGAGTCGACGACAATTATAATGTCATCATCTTCTTTAGTAGCACGTGAGGTCAGATGACTCGAACGAATCCTCAGGCCCCCTGCTGGGCAGACTCTCTCGATTCTCCTCCTTTCTTTCGACAAGAATCTTCGCTAAGTGTCACTGGGAGGATCGGGTATTGTCGCTTACTTAATTTGTTTCATCGTATGGAACGGACAAAAGTTTAACCTACGGATTACCGCATCATCATCACTAATTTCCACATCAATAGTCGATCTTGTCAACATTATCCTCGTGCACAAAACCTAGAGATTTTTCGAATTTTGACCTTCGAGATTGCTACTTTTAGACAATCCGAATCCGTGTTAACCACCCACCCGATCTCGGCAACACCAAAGCCAGCGCCTCTCAGATGTCATTGGCCTCCTTCGCTACTCGTAATTTCCACCCACGAGATCATTGGGTTTTCAACCGGCTACTTACTCATCGGGAGGAATTACCTCAAGCAGGACAGTTCCCCAAGTTCTCGCCCGAGCCCTTCTAGCAACCAGGCGGGCCGCTCTTTTCGAGTATTCAACATAAGTAGATAAGGAGACTTTCAGAAAGCATGAAAGATTTATCATGAAGTTTTCAAGTGTAAGTGGGATGGTGAGCAAGAGGTTGCGAGAAAGACTGTGTACGAATTGCTTGGGGCGAAATGGAGAAAATAACTTCAACACACGTTCTTGAAAAGAGCGCCGCACAATAAAGTGCCCAAGAAACCGCCAATTCTCCAAGAGTAACTGGCTGCGGCTACCTTATCCAGCTTGTTATAACACTTGGTTTCTATTTGGGGCGTTATAACCTCGCTAATCAAGCATTTGTTCATCACACACAACCCCAAGGCCGCTTCGTATATTCGACCGATTAACGCCTAAACCCTCGTGAAGAATACCGCCGCTTGTTTATCAATGGCTACATGTTCAAATTGACGACCCCCATCTTCCACCTCAACTCCCTAACGGTTGACGTCAGATATCTATATGCTTAGTCCGACTATGCCGAACCGGATTTTTGAAATGCTTACGGGCACCTACGTTGTCACAAAGGGTAGTCAGCGACTCAAGCCACACCATATTCTTCCAAAGATTTGTTTAATCCAAATTAGCCGAGTACAACCGCCTCCCCTCGGCCGGCCATATTCAGCCTTTCCGCGAGTGGACACTAATTTTGCTTCTTGCTAAACCATGACACAAGATTATTTCCAACAAAGAAACATCCTCCTGACGTGCTTTTTCTATCCTCCGTGTTTCCCGCCTACCAAAGATCACAAAGATCCAACAAGCAGAAAGTATGGTCAAAATAAGAGTCCATGATTATACGTGACTCGCACATTACTGGTGAATTCTCGACAAAGTGTTCATGACTTTCTTTGGGATCGCTTCGACATCTACGCACGCCTCACGGAGCTATGCTTATATCCTGACGACTCATGTTTGTGCAGCAGTGCCACCGATCATGCTTCATGTAGCTTCTCATCAACATCTTTCCCATCTGGACATCCTTAATCCAACTTTTAAAGTTGAAATGCCAACGGAGTTCTTTATTTTTAGATGTTTCCAATCCAAACTTCTTCATCATGCTTGGCATAATCAAGTTCGGTAGATGAAAATGCTATCTTCCATTCGATTAACTGAATCCTTTAAAGTACTTCAATTCTCCCACCATACCATCCTCGACTCGCCTCCATTTGTCGAATCCAATCATTTTTACCGTGCTGCCTGACACCCCACCTAACACCATGTCATCGACATATATTCGAAGCTACCATCATCCTGTTCTTATCCCTTTTTATGAATAAAGTTGTTATCAACTCCCCTCGAGTATATCCATTTTTGTCGAAACACGCTGAAGTCTTCATACCAAATGAGCTTCGCTGGTGACAATGTGGCAGCCCTTCTTCGCTTATACACGCTCGTGATTTTGGGCATCAATAAATCCTTTTGGTTGTTCAACATGTAATTCTTGAACAATTCCATTAAGAAAGCACTCTCGACATCCATCTCGAAGAGTTTGAATTTCAAGAGACATGATGGTAGGAGTGTAATGGATTGCCTCAAGCCCGCTACCGTGCGAATGTCTCTTCAAAGTCATACCTTCAATCTGTATAACCTGCGCAACCAATCTAGCTTGCTTCGTAACATTCCCTCGACTCATCCATCTTATTTCAAGATCCATTTAGTGCCAATAACATTGCATTCGGAAGGCCTCGGGACAAGCTCCCACACATCGTTCTTATCAAACTGAATTAGCTCTTCTTGCATGGCCGTGATCCAATACTCATCAAGTAGAGCAGCTTTCACGTCTTTTGGTTCCACCTTAGAGATGAAGCATGTTTGTCCAAGCAACCCTGCCATTTTTTCTCGACAATGACCTTGTCCTTCCTCCTAAAGGGTTATTCCTTGGATCGCTCACCAATGATATGCTCAGGCGATTCTTTGAATTCGGGCAACCGGGTTCAATTTCCTTTTCCTCCACCTCGCATATTCTTCATCCCTTCATTATCTCGACCGCGAGCCGACCGATGGTTTGACAAATTGGGGGTGTCTTCATCTATCGTCACGACGCTCCGATCCACTACTCACATTTATAGATTCCATAACCATATGAGTTCGCTTTGTTATACACTCTCAAAAGACGCTATTCCCCGAGTATCCCGTGAAGATTCCTTCATCACTTCGAACATCAAATTTCGCCTGCCCCTATCGCCGTGATATAACACGACTTCCAAACACACGTGCGGCGTGACATTCGCTTCCTTCCTCGCCATACCATAGGATGTCGACGAGTACGGTCCTGAGCTTAACCCGCCGCGACGCGACATTGCAGTTAATGCTCTCCGCCTGCACTTTTATGGGCAGATCTCGCATGCAGCATTTACTCGCCATTTCTGAGTGTTCTCGTTTTCTTTCCACGATTCCATTTTCGGTGAGCGACAGCGCGAGTATTCGTGGTTTGATTCCCACTTCACCACAAAATTTTTGGAACTCATATTCTCAAATTCTCTACCACGATCGCTCAATAACCAAGATAAGTCGGGTTTCCCTTTCTCTCTCGATTTGTATTGCCAAGTTCCAACACATCAAAGGTTTCCAGATTTTCGAGAAACTCAACCTTACGCGAACTCAAAAGTCATCAACACACACAAAACATACTTTCTCCCAGCCTATACTCTACTCAGACGGGTCCCATTAAATCCATGTAGTAGTTCCGTAACCCTCGGTGTCCACCCGTTGTAACCTGCTGCGAGACCCGGTTTGCTCGCCTATTCGACACTCCCCACGTGACATTTTCCTCGACCACCAACGTGCAATCCTCGACACCATTCAGTAAATAAGTTGTCGAATATCATGGTAGTCAGGCGCGGCCCAAGTCGCCAGGTCATAAATTTACATCCCTTCGAAGTTCTACCATCAAGTCTCTACGACACGGTGTCCATGGGGATAATAGCTTATCAGGATCACTTCTCAGATAACGAGGTTGTCGTTGGGTCGCTACATTACATGTATTTTGTCAAAGGCAACCTTTGTGACCACTCACCACAGTAGCTTGGCTAATTTTTCAATAAGATTTGCAATGAGCCCTTTCCACCAACGTGTAACTTCTTCGAGACAGTAATCCTTCAACATTCAAGCACCTTTGCCGATAACCTTGCCTTTTCCTCCAAAAGTGACAGCTAAAACTGCCACTGCCCGACCGGGTAAGATAAATATTCCTCACACATATGTCCGAACAACCACCGTCAAAGTACCATCCAGCCCATGCCGCTGCTTTAAGAGAAGTAAAACCACATCAAGTATCACAAGTAACCCTTCTTACCCATTGCATTCTCGCGGGAGAATATCGGCTTCGCTATTTCCCCATAAATTTTGTAACAAGAGGGCGCTATATGTCCTCTTTCCGCAAAGAATGGCATCTCCAAGTAGTGCTTTTGATTACTGATTTGGCCGAGTTCGGCAGCCTAAAAACATCCTTCCTCCACATAGTCGGGCTTTTGGTTTCATGGTCAGATCCTATTCTCGAATTGCCACCACACCTTTTTCCTCGAGATAGAATTTCATCCAATATCAGCGCCGAATTCATCATGTTTATTCCCTTTGTCATTCTTTTCTCACTTTGTTTTAACGCGTGATTTCCAATTTTTGTTCTTCATCAAGCTTTCTCTAATTCTTTGTTCCTTTCTTCAAAGATGCTTTCAATTTCGCCAGAGTGTATGCCTTGCTTAATGTGGACCATTTTTCAAACAAGAATCGATAGTTGGCCATCAGCTCTTCTTCGCAAGTTCTTCCTCTTCTTTCACTCATGTCATGCCGTGGTCACAACCATTAACCCTCGGATCGACCGAAGTTCTTGATCCTCATGGTACCGTAAAGGCTACAAAAATTATTAACCCATTGTTGCTTTCTTCTTCTTCATCGTAATCTCTTCATCCGACAAGTGTATAGCACTTGACCGCTTCCTTCAATGAAGCTTGGACATTCAACTCGATGCACTGTGCCTTCAGTGACTCCCTACATCAGATCCCTTTGGATGTATTATTATTCGATCCTCCCGACTTGTGGTTCTTCCACACCTCATTCCACGGTCAAACGTTCCTCGCGCTGCTTCCAAGAAAGGTTTCTAAACCTTTTAGAGTTTTGTTGAAATTTTTGCCAGTAGATTTATAGTTTCACCCAGACCTTCTTCCCGCATTCTGTATTTGATGTCTCAAAGCTAATTCACTTTCCTTGGGATGATTCACTGGCCCTCCAGAAATATTTCAAGGTTATAAGATTTCCACCGGGCTTCATCGAAAATCATAGTCGATAGATCCCGAGCCTCTATAGCTGTAACTTTGTGAGCAAATCTTTTAGAAGAGTTCTCAAGATTTCTAACGAAGTTTTCATACTCATCTTCTCTCTCCATGGAAAAGACTCATTAGCAAGGTCCTTATTTTGGAATCAGAGGTCGTGATTGTCTCGGCCCTCCCCCGCATCTTCGCATTTTCCCACCCGGTGGTTAATCGTTAAAGTCTAGACATCCTTACTGGCACCTTCATAAAGTACCAGAGGGATTTCCCATGCCTCGACTACGCACACGAGCTAATGTTTAAACACTTCGACTTACTAAGACGTAAGGATAGCATTTAGTGCTTCATTGTCTCTCAAGGATAATTCTCGCTTCTAAGATTTAATTCGCTTTGTTCTTCTTGATCACCGTAACCTTCATCATTTGTTTCGTGGGTCTGGCCCAGCCTGGGCAGTTACCTTCATGCTCTCGTATTCAATCGATCGTAAGAAGCGCGGTCATCTTAGCTTTCCAAGAGGGTAATTAATTCATCGTCATGGGAGGACGAGCGATCGAGCTACCTTCCTCGTTCCTTCCATTGGTTCACAAAAGATTTCACTCTATATGTCGTAGTACTGGCTCTAATACCAATCAAAAGCCAGAACCAACACGGAATCATTATTAATCCAACAAGCAGACAAAGAACGAATTTTCAATAATGATAACCAAAAATAAACGCATTACGAAAATCTGGGTGAACTCAGCTCAGCTTGCCAGAAGACTTACGCCCTGGGGCAACAAGCCTGGGTGAAAGGCTTTCCACTATAAAGATGAAGCAGTTACAAAGAGGATTTACACCGATGCCTCCACATCAATTGACGCTCTAATTAACCTTCACTATGTGAAATAGATCCACCTATTCTCACCACTATCAACACACACCGATCACAATACAACGAAATAAATACTTTAAGCATGTTGTTACAGCTGGTGCTATAACAACTGCATAATAAATAAGTAAGGCAGAACCTCCAACTACACATCTACTCACCTAATCGACACTCAATAAATCAGATTACGAATAATGATATTGAACTTTGCAAGAAAACATTTTTTCTGTTTCACATCTTCAAGAAGGCCGTCCATTTATAAGTAGAGTCACATAGGGTTTTGGTCTCACTTCTGAAAGATCTTCTAAGCACTGTTAATCCTTCCACGCAGCATCCTACCAAAACTTGACATTCTCGCCATTCATAACTCGAAATATACCAAACCTTAAAACTCGCCATTCGCGAATCGAATAAACAACATAATTACTATCCTTGTGGTTCCCACCTAACCCATCAAGTGCCCAAACCGCGAATGGCACAAAGAAAACACGCCAGATCATTTTAACACTCGAAGACTTTGTTTGAACATCGTCTACGCGGATACGTGCAAAGCCTAACAAATAACGATCAACAAGAAAAACTTCACCAACCACATTCAACAAGAGTCACTAACTCCGAGCAATGCATCGAATCAGCCTGGGGCGGCCCAAACCCCGACAGCCCAACAAAGGATACTCATTTGGCTCGCTAGCACTTCATCCCATCGTGAGGCCCAACTCCGCTTTCATAAGGTTGCGGACGCTTCTTATTAGACTTTAGATGCTTTCAAATGTTAGATCAATGTTAGATCACCCACAGAGCCCGTTTGATTCTTCCTATTTGTCTCATCCTTTTTCAAATTAGCATTAAAATCAAAGAATTTAAGTGTATGAGCCATCGTTGTACCCTACAATAAAGATACTGATGAATGCCCGCCCTAATTTACTCCAGTTTGGCCCAATACCTCGTCCTCCATTAATGCCTTTTTATGTTGACCAGCCGTTTCTAAAAATTGAAATCCCTCAATAATTGCCTCATCATTTGAATCACCCTCTTTTAAATGCCCCCTAGAAAACCGCTTAAGCGTAATTGCCCCATTCGAATAGGCAAGTAATGATTCTTTTGAATTTGAATTTGAATTTGAATTTGAAATTCCCTGATTATCTTCTTCCTCCAACCATATTACGCTGATCCCCAATGTCCGCGAGGGAGGCGAGATACCAATGGGGTGAAAACCCGGTAGTACCCGCGGCGAACTCACTCCCCTATTCCTCATAGGATCTTCCGTATCCCCTGCTAACTGATTGTTCCCCTTCCAAACTAACTGTGGGAATTCTTCCACACCAGCTTTCTCCTCAAGAACGAACTCCACCCAGGAACGTTCCATCGGGGCCCTAATCCACATATCGTACACATGATCTTTTCGAGGGTCACCTCCTTCAGGTAGATCCGGATATTGCTTGACAAAATGCCCAAGGAGACCACACCGGAAACAAATATGTGGAAGCCTCTCATATGCAAGATACCCTGCACAAATTGAATCTCCTACCAACAATTTGACCATCCTTCGAATCGGTTTCGTAACATTCACCGAGGCTCTGATCTGAAAGAACTTAGTCCCAGCCCTATCCTTTCTTAGTTCGACCACCTCACAATCACAGAGAGAAGCCGCCACTTTTCTAGCAACATCTCTTGTATAAAATTCATCCTTCAATCCTCTAACATAGATCCAAAACACACAAGTCGAAAATTGAAGCTCTAATGGATCCACATCCCTTATCCAGTCACGGAAAATTAAAAGATTATTGTCAAAACACCAAGGCCCTCTTAGCAACACCCTCTTTTTTTTTCCCCAGCGAAGGGAAGAAAACATGGAGAACGGGGCCATCTGCCCGTGAGACTCTTAGAGCCTCACAGCTCCATGCATTCGACATAGCGATGGTAAAGTTCTTAATACTAAGGAAACTCTCCATCAAGGGCAGCACTCGCACGAACATACTCACCTCGCATGCCAACAAGCCATTAGCTAGATCCGCCTCCTCCAACTGAACAATATGACCTTCTTCCTCAGATAAGTTGCATTTCAAAAGGTTTTTAATTATTTCCGCATCCATGAAATAGAAATGACACCAAAAAAAGATAAACACAATAAGATCTCAGAACAAGAGATAACAAATCAAAAAACTCAACAACGGAAATAGACAACAGGTTGAGAATATGTGAGAAATAAACTCCTCCTTCCATCCCCTTAAATAGTCTTTACCCCAATCAAGCAAGATCGGATCTGATCCTTCGAATCCCAAGAAACTCTCACTTACAGCAGATCAAATCCCAAGATCCTAGAGAAAATTTGGCCATCAACACCCAATCTCACCAGAATCTTAACTTAATGGAAAATTAGATAGAGACAAATCGCTAACAAATAGTAACAGGATCCTCAATAAAAAATAAATCAACTAAAAAAACAAAAGAAACCACAGACCAAGAGCTCTAATGAGCAGTAAAAACCACAGGCAAACAGCTCCAGTGAACAATTCAAAAGAGAAGTAAAACTCTAGACAGAAACTAGAGAGGAATCAGAATCCTATCAAATCTTTGACATCAAATGAGAATATCCAAGTTACTATATTTCAAATCTTTTTGAATAGGTTGACTTTCATGATGAGTTCATGAGACATGACTGGGTGGAGCTGTGGAGGTTTATTATTGTTATTAGAGTATCACTTATAAAAATAAACGCCCAATGCGCAGTGACGCTAACGCTGAACACAGTAGTTATCAACAGTAACTTGGCCAAAATCAAAAATTAAACATCAACCAGCCACATGAACACAATTTCCTTAAACCGCATTCGCCTCTCTACCCGAAAAAAGTCACAGGCCTAATCGGTATTAACCGATTCCTGTAAGATACAATTAGAACCGACACTACCTGTAAGATTTAGCTGCTCAAATGTAACCAAGCAGGTTAGCAGCTTTCAGTTCAAAAAATATTTTTCCTCGCGGGAGCTTTAATGCATTTCGCTTTTTCTGCCTTCTAACCGATTGCTGTTGTTCAAATTATATAAAACAGAAATATAGTGGCCATGATCAACACCCATTTACTCTACTACTTATTAAATTACTTAACTCCTTACAAGAAGTTAATACTGTGAATAAATTCTCCTCGAATGCATTCTACGAATGCTAGCCTCTTCATCTCATAAACTAGTAGTTTTAAAATGGCTCAAGAAACCTTGCCAAGAAAAGATAATATCCGAAAAACGAAGCCCGAAACCAATTAAAACCTCCAAGGCCCCAAGGCCCCGCCTCCTGATTATTATTATCGTTATATTATCAAACCGAATCCACGAAATTTATACTAACGGCTTGCCTACGCATTCGCAGGCTACAACATTTCATGGAAGTCACTTTTTACACTTCACTAAATGAATCATTATATAAAAGTTAATCATAATCACCCACGTCCAACGCAGATAAAGTCACACAAATTGCATTCATTTTCCAACAATCCCCCACACGAATGTAATTTTTTAAAAAACAACCTATTATTGGGTGATAATTACAACGACCAACACCGCATAGATGACAAAGCTTAAGACCTCGAACCTTCCTCAAGGACAGATGTTCTATGCACACCAAAGCCCGCGAATTCAACCATTCTTTTTACCTGCAAACAAATCCATTATACTACACACAGGTATCAATCAATACTTGCCTCAGTTCTCATGGGTGTGTCCGGTTTGGCCATGGACACCTGCCTGGTTCTGTGAGATTCCTCAAGAAATGTGCCCTCTCATTTCTCAGGCTTCTAAAGCGTTTCTTACTTTAGCTTCCACATGTGACTTCTCCAACTTTTAACGAACTCCGTGATAATGCTTTACTAGATCTAGTAATAGAGTCATTAAAAGCAAAAGCTCATCCTATTCTTACAGTATCACTGCTCTCATCCGAGAATACGTGGAAGTGGCTAAACCCCCACAGCCGATTTAACTATGATTACAATTAGTTGTCCCATCAACCTAGTTCTCGGGATCTCCAAATAGCTAGGTCAGGGTTTTCCTTCATAACCATATTATCTTAACGGCTTCGCCCCCATTCCATTGGATGATTTCTCAACTAGTTCCTCTATTTAACCCTTTGGTCAATGATCCGCAATGTTAATCCTTTCGATCTTTACGTAGTCACCGAAATGATAACTCCAAATTTCGAGATTGGGCTTGCCTAATAGTATTATGTGTCGATTTTAATGGTGATAATGGTCTTATTCTCACTAATATACATAAGGGTTTTCAGGCCTACCTACACTGTCGAATGACCGTCACAATGTATGCAAATCGGGCGGCACCTGGGTCTTCCCACTGTGATGTCTCGAAGAAACAGCGCAACCATTCAATCTCTTCACATTTGTCCAATGCTATGAACTCCCATTCCATAATGTATCTCGGCAATAATCGCTTGCTTTTGAGGACTTCTAAGCATTGTCACCGCACTCCCCCAAAGTGAAAAAATATAACCACTTGTAGAGAGTAATCCTCGAGTATCTAATATCCAATTGGCATCACTGCATTCCTTCAAGAACAAATTGGATATCTTGTATAACGCAACCCATAGTTCGAAAGTGTATCTCAAGTATCCTAAGATACTATCGTTTTCCAATGTTCATGACTAGACATTTGTGTACCTACTTAACTTGCTCACTTATGAATATCGTGATTTAGCCAAGAACTCATTAGTACATCGTGCTACCTATTATTTGGAGAAGACTCCGCAATTGCGACACTATTTCTCCTTTATTCCTGTTAGATGATAAATTATAGGAGTTTTTGACATTTCTTCATCACCTTTACTAAATTTGCTTAGTATCGTGTCAACATAGTGTGTTTGGCTCAAAACTAGTCCCTGTTGATTTCTCATAATCTTAACCCCCAAAATGATATCAGCGTGTCCCATGTCTTTCATGTCAAATTTTTCATTCAACATGTCTTTTGTTGACTGTATCATTTTGTGATTGCTCCCTACAATGAGCATGTCATCAACGTAGAGACATAGTATGACATATCCATCTCTTGTGGTCTTTGCATAGACACACTTATCACATTCATTTATCTTGAAGCCGTTTGACAACATGGTTTTGTCAAATTTGTCATGCTTATCGCTTTCAAGGCTGCTTTAGCCTGCAAGGACTTACAAGTCTACACACCTTGTTCCTTTTCCGGAAACTACAAAATCGTCCGGTTTTTCCAGCATATTATAGATTTCTTTTCATCTGTGATCGTCATTAGAAATGCTGCCTTTACATCCATTCGATGTACTTCCGCATTGTGTAATGCAAAGAATTGTCATGATTACACGATGGATGTAATTCAGTAACTCATGAAGAAAGATCAAAAATAGTCTAGTCCTCTTTTCTGTCTATTACCACAAATGACTAAATTTACCTTGTACTTATCTAGTTCCATCGGTTCACCTTCCTTTTAAAAAAATCCACTTTGACTTTAAAAAGGCTTGCATCCTCAAAGTAGTGACTACCACTCCCAAGTGTGATTTTTGAAGTGACTGAATCCATCTCACTTTTGAATCAAGGCTTTTCCATAAAGGTCCTTCGGGCCAAGACACGCCATGGTAAGTTCGAGGTTCACTTTGTACCATATATAAAGCCAAAATCGAACCGAACAATTTTTCAACTTCGCTCTTTTACTCCGGCCGAGGTTCAACTCTCATTCTCACTGACTATCTTCATTTATAGCCTCTCTATTTTCATCAATTTCACTCATGTTATCAATATTATGATCTTCTTTGCTGGAATGTTCATGAGTACTCTTTGGTTAACTCGGTTCTTCTCTCTTAGTTTCAAAGGAAAACATTCTCAAAAAATGTTACATTCCTAGACTCAATTATAGTATTTTTGTGACTCTTGGATTTTTCCGATGAGCATTAGAAACCTATGATGTTATCATCATGTATCCAATGAAGATTGAATGACGCTCTTTTGTCTCGAGTACTACTGGCTTTAGCTGAACTACGACTCCAAGCAAAGACAACTTCAAGCTCCTCAAATTATAATAATATGTCGGTTTAAAACCTCTAAATAATTGATAGGGCGTCTCATCCTCATGTTTACGAGGTACTCTATTTAACAAGTAATTAGCTGATAGAATTGCTTCCCCCCACATTTGTGGTGGCAACCCTGAACTTATCAAAAGAGAATTCATCATCTCTTTTAAAGTTCTATTCTTTCGTTCAGCTACTCCATTGGGATTGCAAGTAGTAGTGGTGTCATTACTGCATTATGCCATGTCGGGAACACAACCACTAACGTAACATATTCACCACTTCTATCACTTCAGATCACCTTTGATTTTCTTGTCAAGTTGATTTTCGACTGGCTTCAGTTTAAACTTTAGTATCGCTTCATCTTTGCTTTTCAAAAAGGTACACATAACAATATTTTGTGCCGGCCATCGACAAATGTTTTAAAAATAATACTCACATCTGGGATACACCCATGTCACACACATCACTATGGATTTTGATCTAGGTTTAGTATTTCACAATGGGATTGGTGCGCCTCGCTTTTCTGTTTAGCTTCTCAACATTGTGTCTCACATTTGAATTTAGCATCAAATTGAAATTTAGGAATGCTTTCAGATTTAACAAGTTTCCGTAAAGAATTAAAATTTACATGTCCTAATCTAGCATGCCAAATATTTTGAGACTCAATCACAACAGTTGTAAGAAGAAATTTCCATTTTATTCATGTTGAAACAAATTATTACATTTAGTTTAAAGAGAATTATCATGACATAGCCTTTGCCTACAAACATTCCCGCTTTAGCGCAGTGTTTTATCCGCTTCTATAACCATATTTAAACCCATGTTTGCTAAGCAACCATCCGTATATTTAGATTCTCATGGACTTCCTCGCACGCACACGACAAGAGTCACTTCCTTTCCGTATGTCATCTCGAGCAATAACGGTACCTTTCACCTTCCAATTGTAGAAGTCAAAGAATTCCCATATACATTTTTCCCCAGTGGTGTTGGTTTGAAGTTTGTGAAAAACGCTTCGTCGTAATGTGACGCTGCCTAGCAGCACCCGCATCAATCCACCATTCCCTTGGGCTCTGGAACCCACAAAGTGTTCACTTTAAACTATAGCAGAATCCATGATGTCGACATCCACCTAATACTTTATTAACGATGTTAGCTTCATAAGGAGCTTTTCTTCTTAGGAAAAACTGGTACTTAACGACTACACCCTTCTTGTCACAAATAAACATTTTCCTTCAAATTTCTTCTGAAAGCTCCATCCCTCTAGCCTTGGTTTGTAGTCTTTCTGCTTTCCTTTGAACGATTTTGATCCCGAACCATGCTCAACAACATTAGCTCTTTTTCTCCCAACAGTGCCTTGAACCATTCTTTTTCTACCCCTTCATTTCCTTTCTATAGTCCTCCTCAATTCTAAGACACAAAGTTTGCCTCCTTTACAGCCATTTCTTTTTCGTTATGTTTGAGGCAATTTTGAAGTCTTTCCACTGGGTATTTCAATAATCGCAAGAACTTGAAACTTTCGCCACAACTATGCCCTCGCACGTAATTCCATGAAACATTACCGAAGTTCGACTTGGCCGCCTATTGACTTGTCATCAACCATCTTGAAATCAAGAAATTTCCCAACAATGAATTTCTTAACTCCAGCATCCTGAGTTCTATATTTGTACTCCAAAGCCTCCCAAACTTTCTTGGCTGTTTCAAGAGTACGATAAACCGGAAACAGATCATCACTCAATCCGTTTAGCACATAGTTCCGACATAGATAATCAGAGTGTTTCCATCCTTCAACAACAAGAGTTGTAGGATTCACCTCATCCTCACCGAGTTAATGCGGCTTTTTCGTCAAAAACTCGACAAATTCGTAGTTGTCGTTAACATCATCCGCTCGCCACCTCTTAAAATTCTTCCCAGAGAAGATATCCGCTTAGCCTGTGCCGTACGATCATTGTCATTCATCATGAGTAAAAGACAGTCCACCACTCCCACTCGGAGTATTCAAAGGTGCACCCAGATTGGGGCAGAATTCCACTCGGAATGGTTCCAAATGAAATGGTTGTTCCAAATGAACCATGAACGTTCCTCATACCACCGATTACGCCTGCAGAACCCGGGCGTAATTTAACCTCGTCTCGAAGTAACAACAAGAGCATCACCATAGCAACATTCCGAGTAGAAACGCTTGGGAACATCAACGGCGGGTCTCAACATTTCAGGGTGCCTTATCTCAAAGTTCCTCAAGTATGTCTCAAGTGTGGAAACTGCTTAGTTCGAGGGACGCTAACGCTGAACACATAAGAATAACAGAACTTGTCCCAAAATCAAAAAAAAAAAAAAAAAAAAATTTGAAACATCAACCAAGCGTCATAAGGAACACAATCTCCTTAAACCGTGATTTTGCCTCATCCGAAAAGTTGCTTAGTCTAATCAGAGCAACCGATTCCAAGATATAATGAAATAACCGACACTACCTTAGAAGCATTTAAGTAGTGTTCAAATAACCAAGAGAAGCAAAGAGTTTTCACCGTAAAATATTTTTGCTCATGAAATGATGATTTCGTTTTGTGTGTTCTAACTGATGGGAAATTGCTCAAATTATAAGCTGAGCGCAAGTGGTGATCAGTCACCCATTTACTCTACTACTTATTAGCTACTTAACTCCTGCAGTAGTTAATAGTCGTAATACCTCTCGAACGCACTTCACGAATGCCAGGCTCTTCATCTAAAAACGGTAGAAGGGAAAAGGTCTGCAAACCTTTGGGGTGCAAAAGATAATATCCGAAAAATGAGTCTTCGAGCTCAATTAAGAGCCCCAAGGCCCCACTCCCGGATTATTATTATCGTTATATTATCAAACCGACCACGAGCTATACTGTAATCCGGGCCATACGTAAATCAAGGTAGCCTAAGCAACAGGCTCTCTCATAAGTTCACTTTTTATACTTCACTAAAGTGAACCATTATATAAAGCGAATCACAATTACTCCATGCTCAACGCCAGATTAAAATCACACAAATCAGATTCATTTTCCAACACACGCTCTATTACTATTTAAGTGAAGAGAAGATGAACATTTATTGAAAATATAGTAAATATTAAATTGGCAATAACAATGGTTAACAATTGTGTAAAATGCTAGAACACTCACAAAAATATGGTGGTGTATTATAAATATTACTCTAGGATACCTTTTTCTCCAACAATATAATATCATTAAAAATGATAAATATTAATATGGAGTTCACACAAGAACTATGATAATCGTTGCTTCAAACCAACGATGGAGAAATGTCATCAACAATTCCGATGGACAATCGTATATGCCACATTGTTTTAATTCCTTCTACTGAACTAGAATTTCACATTTAATTCTCCACCAGTTTCTAACTGTCCGCTATCAATACATCCACCTCAAGTGGAGTCAACAACTCAAATATGGGACGCCCCTAACATAGCTCACCCCAGATGTAAATGGGGAGCGCAAGACAATCACCCCGCTCTTTACGCAGCCGCGATTCGACTCTCATGTTAGCTAACTCAGACAAATGCTAAGTGAAAGCTCTACCCTCCGAAGAATCGGCGCACATCCTCAAGCACTAACTTCTCTCAGAAGATTCCACTACGGTGGATCTCGGTGAAGTCATCGCATGACTCGCTGCACTTTAACAACTCAAATACGAACAAGTCCTTTCCAGCCACACTGCTAGATCAGTTCTAACTCCTCTGCAAGAAGATCTGCCATAAGAATATGGCCAACATGCATGATGAAAGCCTTGAAGAAAGCACTACAAAAAGATCCATCAACATCACTAGTCACCACACTATGGTTCCTTTATCCTTGCTTCTAAGCGAGCTTGCATGCCAATTTATTTTGATGAGTTCTCATGAAGCTCCCTCTAAACATGTAGTCATCTGTACTCCTTTATTGCAGCCTCCATTTCCATCAAATAATCACTTGCCAACCGCAAACCATCCACCACTATCCCCTAAAAATAACCCCCTTTCTTGTCAAATAGAACACTATTTCGACGTTTCCACCATAGCCAAAAACAGAAGGCAACCTTCTCCTGTTATTCTCCGTACTCCCTTGGTCCATATATTTTCCGAAATATAGAACCACAACTATTTGAAGGAGATCCAAGGACACCGATCTGTAATTAATTGTTGAGGTGATGAGTACAATAATGTAGCTGCGAAGGAACAAAACAACATCAGATGATGTAGTGACTCAATCCCTGATAATTCCATCTCTACTCCTACCCCTCCTTCACAAGTTTCGCCTCGATGGTAAGACATTATGAAGTCCTTTTGTAATGAAATTTTTGAACTTGTGAGGATACCTTCAAACTCCACATCTATTTCCACATTTTTACTCTCCACTGCCTCACCACCCTTACACATCCGACTCTCCATTTTGTCGCATTCCCCTAGCACATTTACAAGTAGAGCTCGTGAGATAACTTCCACTCTTTCTATGATTCCAAACCAATCTATCTCTTACTTTGTATCGACTTGAAAGAACAACCAATACTCTTTTTGAATCCTCCTTATTATCCATTATTTCCTGAACTCTCTATATCCTATTCGCCTTCCTTTAATAACTGTAATACCTATCGAGGTCCCCCACTTCGATATCCTTGCATGGTAAATTCTACAATCCGAGGTACCAAAGCTTCCACCCATAAATTAATATTATTTCCATCTAGTGATAGACCTAGTATTGTTTAAGATGGTTCAGTTGAACCACCAAAAATATAATAGTTGGACTTGATAAGTAAACTTAGGTATATTATTTTGAACTTGGGTTTAACTCTTATCAACTACAATTCTTATTTTATTAACTTATTGGCAGGGACAAATTCCCTTTTGACAATTGACTGTCATGATTATTAAACCTCAAACATTTCAAATTCTTTTTTGATAGTTTATTGTGATGAAATCAACAATTTACTAAGTTCTTGAAGGAGCAAATTAAATGAACATTTATTAAATTTAGAAAAAATATTTGTCCGTAATGCTTTTTTTTAATATAGAGTACTTACTAAGATTACCCAAATCAAAATACAGCCTTCAATTACTACGTTGTTACAAATGAATATTTTATTTTAATCTAATCCTTGTTGTCATTACAAGAATTCGAATCCAGAACCTCATCTTTACAGATAATATCATGTGACCACTAGGCTAATCCTAATGGTTTAAATTACTAATAATAATATCCTTCAAACTAAAAAAAAAAACATCTCATGTTTGTTGGGAACCACAAAACCGCACGACTTTTTCCTTCCCATTCTGAAGTGCAATGTTCCATTCTTCTGCCTTATTGATCCTGAAAAAATTTATATACCAAATCTTAGAAAAAAGTCCAACACTAATGATATAAACATTATGATAATTTTGTTCTTTTAATAGAAAGAGATATGTGTAGATAGCTTCCCCGAATTAGGCAAATGAGAAGGAGATGGTTTGATCAATTCATGTGGCAGCATCATTCTCAATGTAGAGGAGGCTACTTCCTTCAATGATCCTTCTGACGCCGTTGAGAGAGATTCCAAGGATTGTCATCATTTAAGACGCCAAGATAGATTTTGGAGTCCCTTTTTTGGTATGTCCGGCTAAAACAATTTATGAACAATGGTAAGCACGTGTAACTATTTTATTAATAATACATCAAAAAAATTAATATATATTTTGAACCATCATCTCAAATTCGGCCCATGTTGCCATCCCCTATTCGTCATCTTACTCCAACCTTTGAACAGACTGACCCTAATTTCGCCTTTAAAAGTAATGTATTGAGAAAGTAGCATTCCTTAAGCAGTTCATAAAGAAGCGAAGTTTGTCTAATAACCATCCCTCCGTCCTTATTTAGCTACGAGTACAAGATTCATGCATTCCAAATCTTTGAAGTTCAAAATCCCTGCTTCTCTTAAATACGGGCTAACACTTAGGCTCCATTCACTTATTTTGACAACCGTTAAAGTTGTCCGTTCGTTAGCCACTGTGAGCATGAACGTATGTCTTTCTACACATAATAAAAACAAATATGACGATAAAAGCTCACTTTAAACTCTCCTGGGGCCGGCAAAAAAACAGACGAAGCTTTACTTAGATAGGGCTTTGATTGGTATTTTTTTTCTTAGTGATTGGAATATCCCTTGTCGGCCTAATAAAACCTTATAGAGTGTCATTGATCATAAAACTGCATCAAATAGAGGATATAATATCCATAATCCAATATTTATGAGTTTTACAAAACTCAACTTAACCATAAATAGCTTTAAGGAAATTCCATTCAACAAAGATCATGTTCTTACTGTATCCTGGGATTTGATAGCCATGGAAGAATGTCCACCCCTCTTATTCTGATTTAAAAAATGAAGAAGTTCATGAACAATCAGAATATTATTAAAGATGATTCGACCAGGCAAAAAAACACTCCGAGTCTTCAAACTTATTTTGACATCGGTTAAATTGTCCGTTCCTCAGCCGCTGTGAGCATGGACGTAAGTCTTTCTGCATATAATAAAAACAAATATGACGATAAAGAATCTCCTTGTCTGACACCCCTTGTCAGCCTAATAAAACCTTAGCCATTGATCATAAAACTGCATCAAATAGAGGATATAATATCCATAATCTAATATTTACAAGTTTTACAAAAACTCAACTTAACCATAATAGCTTCAAGGAAATTCCATTCAACAAGATCATAAGCCTTAACTCGTATCTGATTTGATAGCCATGGAAGAATGTCCACCCCTTTTATTCTGATTTAAAAAATGAAGAAGTTCATAAACAATCAGAATATTATCGACCAGGCAAAAAAGCAATTTGAGTCTCCAAAATAAAATTCCGAAAATATATTCATCAACACGGGTCTCAACCTATTAGCTCACATTATAAAAATACAAATCTAGCAATAATGTTGCACAAACTAATAGGTCGAATTTGGGACATGTTCACATGGGAAGTTTTCTTAGGGATCAAACACATAAAGTATTACTAAGTTTTCAAAATATATGACCACTAAAAAAAAATATCAACAACATTAACAATATTAGAGGAAATAATTTGCCAAAAGGCTAAACAAACATATTGCCATACCACCCGGGCCAGGTGGTTTGTCAACCGACGTCTCAAAGACATCGTTCTTGTCCTCCTTGCTAGTAATGTGTCTGATTAAAAGGGAGTGCATCTCACTAGTAACCCTGCAATCAACAAGATGCATCGTTTTGTTCGGAACACACCTCATTGGACTTGAAAATATGTCCAAAATAATCAAACACCACCTTTTCAACCTGTTCGGCTCCTTCCTCCCAAACACCTTCATGATTTTCCAGCTCCAAAATATTATTTCGATGTCTTCTAACCATCGGGTTGAATGACTTTAGTATCAAGCAAAGTATGACAATTATCCGCCCATAGTAAACCCAAATGCGACATAATCGTATTAGGAAATTCAAAGCACCATGAGGCGTAACACAAAGCTATATTTAGCAACATTTTTATACATTGATCTCCATCCCTTTTATTCCATCATGTGAAGAGCCTAAGTCTAACAAAGATCCCTTTCTAACAAAATCTCTAAAATCTCTAAATACTCCGTACTAGTTTATGTTTCTCATTTCCCCCCTCCTTAGATATCATTAAAGTTCCCAAAGGAGGCACCAACCAACATTATCATCCGGGACTCCCCTTAGAATTTGTTCCCACTGAAACTTCGTACATTTAAATCAGAACTTGCATATATGAAACTACCTCTCCACTTAGGTTTGCTGATAATATGACTCAGATTTCATACTCAACTAAAAGATCACCGAGTTGAACGTGTAGTGAGCCCTACAAACTACATCCAACTGGCCCAGACAACGAGCCCAAAGATGACAAAGCTCGACAGAGTAGGTGTTGGTAGGGGGAACCAAACTCATTATCTTTCGATCATAAGCTCACGTACTCCATCAACTCACCTACACTTACGGTTTCCGCAAAAGTGGCATGCACGAATCAATATGAAGTTTCCTCAATGCTCACCATATTTTCTACAATATCATACTTAGATTCATTATCTTTTGTGAAATAAATTTAAAATTCGACAAATGCATATAATGAGATAATTGTGTTTTTCCTCCATAATAACTTGAATGAGTTTATATATCCAATTAATCAATTATATAAAAGACAAATTTAGATACCACTTTCATCATTAAAGTAACAAAATGATTAAAACAGAAAAATGTTGGAAGGAAATTACAAAATGGATTGCTACTTGTTAATAGCTGCATTACGAGGCACGACTCGTCGAGCCGATGACTCGTTAAAAAAGAAACATATTACAGTGGCCAAACAGCAATTCATCATGAACAAAATGTACAGCTCAAAATGGCTTCTTAGTTACCTTTCATGGCATCTTTAGTGGCCAATTTTAATGGTTGAAGCATCTCGGGAGGCTGATAATTTTCTCCTCTTGTAGCATATCATACCGGCATTGTTGTCGTCTTCCACTGCCTTGTGATCGGAAACTTCTACCAAATTGTTTTCTGGTTGTTTTGGCTGTTCACAGAACGTAATACATTAGGGACAACTGGAAGAAAAAAAAACATATATAAGAAGTGGTAACCAAATCGATTGATCTGGTGGAGATAAATACCTCTGCTGGTGATGAAATGTTTTCAGAGCTATTGCCAACTCCTTCCGCCCTGTTAGAAACATAAACGTTTCTTATAAATTCCAATACATTATGGTCGATTGGAGCAAAAGAAGTACATTAATTGTCTCTGTGCACCCTTCAATAACCTATGTACATGACAATTGGACCATTAAAGTGACTAACTTTTGTGTTAATAAATCACAAACTCCGCATTTTATAATGACTTCATAATGTTGTACTCTTGAAGAGAAGGTAAAATGTAAGTGTATCCTTCCGTCGAGTCACATAATCTAGCAGATGAAATGCAGAATTTGAAAGGAATTATTCTTCTTTAGCTTCATCTAGAAATTATATTAAGACAGGAATTGTACACTGTGCATCCATGATCTACAAGTTCGCTGTCTTCAACTCTGTCTGTTTGGTAAACCTCCGAGACAGGACTATTCCCATCCAAATCCATCTCACCATTTGTATCTAGATTGATAAAAGATTGATTAATGTGTCCTGCATATTTAATATAAAAAATTTAACCACTGGAAAGTCCAATATTTTTGTCCGAGTGAGTAACACGTTTATTACCTTCCACAGGACTCAAATTTGATGAATAAGTCTCTTTCAAGACTTTCTGGCACATCACAGTTCCTTGGAAATTAAGGAAAGTATAATCCAGAAAATTCAATCGCTCGGATCTTTTCATCTTTGAGAACCCAAATGAAGTAATCCAAGTGCTGATGACGCTAGGAGCGGCTGGTAAGACTAGTCTTTCAACTCCCAACTGCACAAGTACCTAAAAAACCATTTTGATAAAGAAAAATAATAATTTAGGACAGTCTGGACACAGTTGCAAGATTATTCTGAATGAAATTACAGCGGTGTAAAATAATAAAGTGAATTCTGGAATGGTTACAAAATGAAGAGAATGACAAAGACAATGTGATGATTTTTTATACAAATAAAACCCCTCCCGGCCACTCTTCTTTACTGGGCGATGAAAAAGGGAAGTAAAATTTGGGTGTTTTTAAAACCCAACCGAATAGGGAAGACAACTCTTACATACGATTAGATAAAGGAAAAGTAGTCTCTGCAAAAGATTGAACTTAAAGATGTACACAAGATTTCAAGTAACAGGCATAGGAGGAAACCTGAGAGGTGTTCAGCATCAAGCTTATATGAGATTCTAAGTACAAAAAGGCTTACTAGAGAATTTAATTCATTTTGATTAATAAACTTCTAGAATATGCATTTAGAAACTGGAAAATACATATTGATTGAGAACTAATGCGTTAGAAGGAAGGGATGATACCTTCTCAAGCTCATTCATGAGAATTCGACACAGCCCGTGACGGCGATATTGAAACCTTGTAGCTATAAGAGGGACCTCAGCCACCTTCTTTCCATGAACCCTTAGGAAATATTAAGTGCATTTCTAAAGTTAGCAAGCTAATAACCAACAGAAAAGGGAGAGGCCCCATTTAAAAACAATTGAAAGGATTGTTGCAGCCTCGTAATTTACCTGATAGTAGCTACACTAACCAATTCATCATCTTTCTCCAAGAGCACAGTGTAGAATCCATGGAAGTTTAAACGATTCAGGTCTGACCTGTAATTTGGGGATGGGTTCAAAGTCTTGTAAAAATGTTGGAATCCCAAATAGGGAGAAAATATTTATGAACCATGTAATATTTCAAAAAAGGGGGACATAAAAGGTGATGGTTTAAGTGATAAGGTCAATAAAAATAAGCAAAGAAGGATGTCAACTCCAACTAGTTAATTCTGAAGTTTATCTTCCACTTCCTTAACACCGGTTTAGAGTTGAAAAGGTCAATAAAAATATAAGCTAAAATATGTAACTGCAGATCCGTTTGACAATATCAGCACCATGCATGTTGACTCTTTCAGGACTCAGCAGCATATACAGGATCATGTATGAACGTTAGTTAAATGAGGCTTGACCTGTGGCTGAGTTGACCAACCTTTCACAGAATTATACCTCTTACAGTTACAGTAGTAACTACTCATACCGAACCACATACCTGTGCAGTATCCTCTACCCCTACCTCCCAATTCCCACTTTAGAACTATATCACAGAGTACA
Organism: Lithospermum erythrorhizon; assembly: GCA_019722365.1. Lineage (NCBI taxonomy): Eukaryota > Viridiplantae > Streptophyta > Magnoliopsida > Boraginales > Boraginaceae > Lithospermum > Lithospermum erythrorhizon. The sequence continues at coordinate 85,564 of JADFUC010000207.1, forward strand.
CAAATGGATGCTGAGGAGTCAATTTCGTCAAAGTCTTGATAGAATATTCTGATCAAAGCTAACAGAAGATACACAAAGATTGTAAGAGTGCATGAATTTACCATTTACAGAAAATAACATCCTCCACAATGTCTCTGTGAGTAAGACGCTCTTTGAGAGGTTCAAAACATTCATGAATAACATCAAGTGCTACAGTAAGCTTGCTGTAGGTTTCTATTGAGGATTCGTTGTTGATATCAAAATGATTGGCATCTTGTTCTCTGTGTTTTACCAGAGTCCAAGTTAAGCTATCATTTCCCACAGCAATAGGCTTTCCAAGATGTTGATGGAGACCCTGAAAAATCTATCAATATAAAATGGTTATTAATTAGAGAAATGCTCATTCTCAAAATATTCAACAATGTCCTTATTATTTCGCATATGATATAGGACACTTGACTCTTGGCCTTACAAAGTGCTGGAGACTGTACCTTTTCGCAATCCACATTACAGAACCATTCTCCAACTAGATTACTTTTGGTATCTACAAAACCTTTGGCTTGCAAGCATCCAACATGATCTATTAAATAAAATATCATATAAAAACATACTGAAAAGATAACGTATAAGGCATATAGCTAAACTAGCAAGTTACCAACTGGAAAAAGGGAAACTTACGCCAACGGTCACACTGGCTGCAGCTGCGACCACTGCTACTGGTAATATGCTCTGTGTTTCTATCAAATGACCTCTTGCCACAAATTCCACAACAACAGGATGGGCAGAACCAGTCTCCTTCAGGAAGCCGCTTCACATAGAGATTACAGAAAAAAGCATTTAACAAATTATGTGAAAACAAATTATAGAACGGTTCATAATTTGAGAAATACATAAGATACCTTCAAACCAAGGCAATCCATGTGAAATGATGATGGACAGTGATCACATAGTAATAAATTACCACCATAATGACAGACAGAACATATATAGTCATTTTTCCAGGTATTACCATTCCCCTTCAATTTAAGAGGTTCTGTTCTCGAAGACAAAGATTTCTTATCTTTCATTAGTTGTAATTGGCAATCCCACATCGACCTTCTATCCTCCAGAAATATTTTTGCTGCTGGTCTGTGACAATTGATCCCAGCATGAACAACAAATTTACTGATGGAGAAGATGCATGGACAACAGCAGCATTCAATCCCGTAACAAGTTGCTAACCCTTCAGCAACAGATCTACCATCTATTCCTTGACAATGTACTTTTTGTCTTGGCAAAATCACATTATTTTCTATTAGCAAAGATAATACATTACGAGGTGTGTGGTGAGAAGGAGAAACACCCAGCCGTATTCTTTTACTTGATCGTAGCATACGCGTTTTAGAGCAAGCAGAGGCGCTCTCTGCCAACTGAAAGAAAGATCTAGATTCCTGTCCATGATCCAATTCTAGGGCATCAACCTTGTGGCGCTTGGTTCGTTGAGATGCAATGCCTGTTACAGCATTCTTTCTCTTCTTTGCTGTCCTGATCCCAAGATATTTGACCTTAGCCTGCGAAGCTGAGTGCTTTCGATGTAGAATCTTATCAACCAACTGGCCCTTCAATCCATGTCTAACATTTACAACTCGCCTTTTCTCAAAGGAGTTACCAGCATCAGAGACCGATTCTATGTTCTTCTTATACCAAACACAAGCTGTTACCAGAGAACAAAATATTTTCCCATCAGGTGAATAGTAACGCCTTTCTCTCCTGCCCTTCCCGATCTTTGACCTCTTAAAAATAAAATCAAGGTCCCATCCATCTGCGGCAAGATGCTCCATAGCTTTCTCGGCAAGATGTAGCTTAGTCTTTGGTGCTGCAGCCTTTAAACTATTGATGTAGTCAGTCACAGCTTCCAGATTGCACTTACTGTATCGGGTGTAGGATTTCTTCACCTTTCTTTCAGGAGATGATATAGGTCCATCAGGTAAACTTGGACTTGTGGTATTACTTTTCGTTATCTGTTGGAAGGATTGTCGATCCTTCTCCGGACACAGAGACAGGCTTCTTGTCCCATCTTCAGGCATTACAAATTTTGGCTTTATTATCCGGCAAACCTCACGTAGAGAATGATAGATGATTCCCTCTGGAGAAATAAAACGTAGCCTGGCGTGATAGGAATTTTTAGCAAACTCAAATTTCCAGCCCAAATATAAAATATGACTTTTAACTTTTGGAAGTAATGATTCCCTTTTCTTCATCTTTGAAGGACTTTCACAGTAGTTGGTCACTGCATCAGGATGAAACTCCGGCTCTGGAAGCTTGTCAGGAGCCATAGGTTGCCATTCAAGGTTTGGTATCCTGTTGGCTGTTTTAGAGAAAGACCCTTTGGGAGATGAGATATATTGATCCTGTAAACTTGGGCATCTGGGAGTAGGTGGGGTGACAAGCAAGAAACTTTGCACGTCACTATTACAGTTCAGAGAGAGGCTTCCTTGCTCATGGTTAGGCTTAGGGAACTGAACTTCTGATTTTGACATCAACATACGACAAACCTCACGAAGAGAGTAATAAGGGATTCCTTCCGGAGAAGTAAAACGCAACCTATCTGCATGGGTATCTTTGGCAAACTCAAATTTCCAGCCCAAAGAAAGAATATGACCTTTTACTTTTGGGATATTGATCTTTGAGTGATCTTTAAAGTAGTTGGCCACTGCATCAAGATGCAGGGCAGGTTCTGGAAGCTTATCAGTAGGCACAGGAAGCCATTTAAGTTTTGGTGTCCTCGTGCATTTTCGTTTACAGCTCACTTCAGACAACTGAACCAGATGAGCAGGTTGAGGCTGAGAGGTAGGAACAGGTAATGTTTCTTGAAAGCCTGATATGGAAGGGCTAGTGGCCTGATGTGAATCCAATTTGTTAGGGAACAAAAATGGTACAGTGGAAGAAGAATTTAGAGAAAATGCCTCGGGTGTAACTATAGAATCAAGAGCAGCTTCAGATAGTTCTAGTAAGGGTCGTCCTTCTTGTCCGGGGACCTCTGAGTTAATCTCATGCATGATTTGTTTGCTGGTTATCTTGATATTATCACACCAGACTCGCGACACCCATTTTTTCCACTTATCCCTCGCAAAGTCCACCTCTAAGCATCTAGCAATCTCACCCTAGACATCGCTACCAAATTTGTCGGGACACCAAATGGGTGGGGCCATGCCTCACCTCTCTCAAATCTATCTTCAAGAAACAAATTGCTCCCCCCCGAGGCTTCAATCTGCTCCTTGGCACACCTCAATTCCAAATTCGAGTGACCGGAGACCAAATGCACCTTCCTCATCCCCAAATTGGAAAAATCCTCTCCTCTTGAGCCATCTTCAGCTTGGTCAAAGATGACACCTTCCCCACAAACCCGTCTTCATGCATATCTGTCCATGGGCTGAGCTACCAGGACATGCCGGGTGAAGGCGTGGAGGTCTAATTATCCACGATAATCACTGGGTATCAATGGGTCATTCCCCATCAAATCTATCGCAGACAATGTTAACAGACACCCTACCTATTATTCAAAACCGTCATCATCTACCAACAGAGAATCTAAGTACCACTTTATGGCAGAACGCCATGATCCTCCCAAGAATCCCTCTCTACCACCCGGAAAATTTTAAACAAAATTTTAACTGAAATAGCAAAGATTAGGGAAAAACAGCTAAATTAAGTACTTAGGTGTAGAAACACAAAATAAAGGATGTTGAAAAAATTAAGTCAACTCTTTTGACACTAAAATTACCATACCATAATAAAATAACTATAAAAGGAAGAATCTTTACTTTAAATTTCAAGAACCCCATTTGCATATTTATCACAATGATTTAAGAAATCAATCAATTCAATTAACAAAAATAAAAAATTGCACAATAATTATTCACATAAAAACCATCGAATAACACATGCAAATACATATAGAGCAAATTTTCAACACTCCAAGCCTCTAACTTGTCTCTGATCATCCCAACATACCCAAAACAACACAATGTAGGCAAAACCCATCAAAAATAGCACAATGGTAAATAAAAAATTAAACAAAATTCCACCAAGAACCAATTTTGACAACAACCCAAATACCAAAATCTTATTCCACTGCAAAAAAAAAATATTAAAAATTTGTAGGCATAGTTTGAAGAGCAATTGATCATCCCAACATGCTTAAAACAACACAATGCTGATAAACCCCAACAAAAATAGCACAATGATAAATCCAAAATTCAATAAAATTCTACCAAGAACCAATTTTGACAACAACCCAGATACCAAAATCATATTACAGTCCACAAAAAAAAATTAAAATTAATTTAAAAAAAATACTTTTCCAAAAATAAAAATTCTAGTCTTAGTTTAGTTAGTAAAGCACCTCTACTTTAGTATCTGGAAGAAGCTTGCGATTATTAAACCCTTTTGGCTTTCTTCCAGCAGCCATTGAGAGCAATTTTGTGTTGTGTGTGAAAATTGCTGAGTTAAAAAAAATACTGAATTGAAGTAAATGTGCTGTATAAAAACATTATTATAGTAATAAATTACTCCTTTTGGTTTTTCAGTTGTCTTTAGGTTAAATTTTTTATTTAAAAATAATTATCGTATTCATAATAAATTATAATTATGTTTTCAATATACTCTCACTCAATTGATATACTCTTAATGTATTTTTATTAATTTTATTTAATCAATTTATATGTAAAATAATTAAACGATAATTAAAAAATTAAAGAGAGTAATGAATTAATAACACTGCTTATTGTACTAATATTGAAACTCTAGAAATTCGTCAAGATTCTATTAGTGATGATGGAGTATTTATCGGGTGTTATTATACTCCGTATATTATTGCTAAAAATTGGAGAGAGATGAGAGATAATCATTATCGTTTCTTTTTCTTTTCAAAGGTGATAGGTGATTCTTGGTGATCAAGTAACAATAGATTTCACGAGATGAATTTCTCCAAGACCCTACAAAATCAGAGTATTGATTTTTAGTGAATGTCTTCCCAAGTTACATTAAAAGTAGTTATCAGTCTCCATTATGGTGGGTATTTCCGTTTCTGCTCTTGCTCAATTGAATACCAACCGAACTTATTTTGGTTTGCTTTCAAACGTCAACCCAAAACTCCTGCTTCCTGCCCATTGACGCTTTCTTTCACCTGGGCTTTCGCTAAGCTGCCAGACAATTTTGAGTCTATCGCTCAACTCAAAATTGTTTCAAGACTAAATCTAATCAATGTAATTCTCAATGAACTCCTCCTTTAAGACATTTATACAATCTACATACACATTCAATATATAATACCACTCTTTTATATATTTGTAGTTATTCACTATATTTTTAATTTTTAAAAAGATTTATATATATCTTATTTCATTATACCAATAATAAACAAAAAATTAAATCTAAATTTATTTTCTTAAACTCGTGCACATGCAAATATAAGATCTTGAAAAAGATAATAAATGAAAAAAATTGAGAAATTCATATAAAATTTAGAAATCGGTTCGATTCGATTGTTTCAAATGCCGAACCTAAATTGGCCAAGGTTTTCAATGCCGAACCCTAAACTGGTCTGTTCCATCGGTTTTCAAAATTTCGGACGGTTCAGGCTTCCATTTCTTTAAATTTTGCACGCCCCTCATGAACCAAGTCGTAAAGAGTGGTTCGGTTAGGTTTGGATGAGTTGTGAACTCGTCTCGATTAATAACGTATCTAGATGTGAACTTATTTTCATACTCAATTGAGCGATATGTCACATCAGTAAGTTAGCTCACTAGTTCCGTTTTTAAATGAATATAATATTAATGAAAAACTAATTTAATACTTTGCTATTTTTTAACTTAATTCTTTTTTATTTCAAAAATATTTATCCTTCTAGCATTGAAAAAATTATATTTTTATATTTTCAACGTATTTCTTTTACTATTTTTTGTTATTAAATTATGAACCAACCAATTATATGTTTCAATCTTTTATATTGGGTACTTTTGACTATTTTTATTTTTATTAATTTACGCCATTAAACGACTAAATACAACTAAAAACCTAACTAATTTAAATATTAATGATGTATGAATATAACATTCAATATATAGAGCCATGCATCCTTATCGGTGTTTGAACCTTGTTTTTAGTTAAATAAAACATTGTTTCTCAAATAAGAAGAAAATGGATTTGATACTTAAGGTTTTAATTTTTCATATTGTATATTGTTTTTCTAATTAAAAATTAAAAATAAAATGTTTTTCCTTTTAAAATTAATTAGTTATTTCTTATCTTTTTATTAACTTTTGATTAATTTTTACAATTTCCCTCCGAGCACGCAAATAGTGAATAAGACAATCAACATCTATGTTTTTAAATTGTTCATCAGTAATAGAATCAACTTAAATATCACATATTGAATGTAAGATCATATGTTGTGTGGGATCTGCTTGACTGAGTATTCCTCAAGTCAGGTATCCATCCTATACGAAATCGTGGTTCACAATGACGTTATCTACCAGTGTTTAAAATTAACTAACCTTGTAATTGATTTTATTGCTTTGACTAACAAAACTATCAAGCGTTAATATAAAAACGTATGCTTTTGGGGGCCATGATATTTGATATATATTATCTTTATGATATTTGGCATATATTATCTTCAAATATTATACAATATATATAAAATATATTAGTTCAAAAATTAATAAGTCCATCATCAATATTCAAAAAATTAACGATCTTTTAAGGATGGAGGGGTAGTGTTTTAGTATGTAAAGCTTGAAAAAGATTGGACAAAAGACGGAGAGAAATCACAACTACTCCCACAACCTATATTCTTTTTTTGCTGTATTTATTTCTATGAGATGGCTGATAGCATTGATGTTAATCTATTCAAAGTTTTATAAGCATGCGGAGTAACTCATTCCGTTTGGACTTTTGCTGCATGTATTTTTTTCAGTTTAGATGATATTTTGCCTCACTCTTGAAGCATTGTTGACTACTTGAGTCTTTTTTCAGCAGTGTACTCAATTCTTGATTGATTTGATTCAAGTTTCAGGCTGGTTTCTCCGCAACGAGTGTATTCTTGTTGTTACTAGGTTGAAGGGATTTTTTAGGCAGAAACATGAAAAACATGGTGGCTGCTATCCTCCCTATTTCTTCGCTCGCTTCCTGAATGCCTCTATCAATCATTACTTCTTCAGATTTTGACTGACCAAAAGGTACTATGATTACTGGTTAAGAAAAAGTCACTTGTATGAAAAGGAGAAGTCTCGTTATATGAAACAATCCACACTCTGGTAAGTCTGGTCTTTTGTGAAAGTTATATCATCATATCTATCTGTGAGTTCTCTTTTTTGTTTTAAATCCAACATATGGAGTATATGTTTTCATCTTGTTTTATGTTGTATGACAGGACATGATATACAATAAGTTTGTCATAATTTCCTTTGTAATCACTGCCGTGTATCTAATAACCAGCCGGCCTATCACCCAAGCCTCATATTGTATGCCTTTGCCTCGATTCATGTAGGTCTTTATAAAACATTCTCCTTCGGTAAAAAAAACTGCATGTAGATCCATTGAATTTCATGATGATTGATAGAATTGATATGGAATGGCATATGCATCATTTTTCGACACAACACCAGTTACTCGCGGCATATATATAAAAATTATATTAGTGCTCCCACATTTCATGAAAGCATATAAAATTTTACAATTTTCATTACATCATTTATATGCTCTCAAGTGTGTAATACATCATTTGAGAAAGAGGAACTGATCTAACTTTTATATGCTAATGTGAATAAAGCTTTTACTATGATTCCGTATTCATCATGATATATATATAAAAAATCAAATTTAATACCTTGGACTGTAATAATAGGCATAAGCCCCGTGCATGTTCTTTCAAGAGATAAAGACATTTAAGATATCCTATGACAGTGATACTATGACAGCCTCGCACTCTCCTATAAATATCCCTTCCAAAGAGGTACAACTGGGAGGCCAAATACCGATCCCCTTAAATATCCTTTCCTGTATTTGTTCTCTATACTCCACTTCACCTTACCGATTGATACCTAGTATTTAGACCACTCCGTGTCACACTCAGTCCCGATTTAACGAAAGCGTACCTCAAAAACCCGGCTAGAGGACATCTTAGCCGATCCGCCGCAACCTCGGCTACAAAAAAAGAAAAGGTGCGGTCTCTGCAGATCAATTCTCAAGGACAATTTCGACCCGACACCTTAAAAGCCGAGAGAGTCCGGTCCAGCTTGATGTCCAAATTAATCCTCGGCCCATTGACGGTCAAATAGTGAAAGTAAATTGTGCAAAACAAAGGGCACCTGCCAATAATGGGATTCCATTCAAACCTATTTTTGAAGATAACAAATTGTTTAATCGAACTAACTCGCTGCAGTGAACATGTATTCGAAGTTATTCCTAAATAAGTTCAAGTGCTAAAAATTGTCGATCTAGAAGTTCCGGAGGCTCATTGATTTAGTCAAACAAACGCCAAGCCTTTCAAGGAGCTCGTGTTTCTTTTTATATGCTTGTAAGTGAAACTCTTTTTAAGTATTTTGTCGTTTTTAAATTTTGGGAGTATAGACTTTGCCATTTAAACTTAATTGTGTTTCTTGGAAAACGAAGGTCCGTGAAGTTTCAAATCTTAAGCATAGATTGATTCATAAAGTTAAGTCTCAGATAAAATGGGATCGTGGTGGCATTTCTCAAGCGAGAATTACTTGAAACGACAAGTTATTTTGGAATTGAGTGAACCATCGAGACCCTTCGAGAGGGTCTCTGTCACGATGATCGAGACCCTTCGAGATCCCTCATCCTCGAGCAGGCCCGGCGATCGAGACCCCCGCCTCGAGCAGAGCCCATACCGTAGCGGGCTATGGCCGCTGCCCCGTCCATCGAGCTCATCGAGACCCCTCGTCTCGATGGGGTCACGGATGCAACTTTTCAAATTTCAAAAATTTGTGCACTATATAAGCCCTTTTCAAAAACCTAAATAACTTTGCAACTATTTGAAACCTAATTTCTGGTCCACTCTATTTCTTTGATAAGCAAAAGGCAAAGTCATAATCACATTTATTATCGCATAATCTTTATTGAGAGTTTCCTAGTTGTGTGACACCATCTTTTCTCAAACATTTATTGTTTTGAGTGAAATCCTTATGCTGGAAAGATAGGTTACTTATTCTAAAGTTGAGTAGTACTTTGAAATCCTAAGAGCGCAGCCTCGGTTCCCAATCTAGGTTGATTGGGAGTTGAAATCCTTGGCAATGTGGTAGCTTCGTCATTTAGTAGGGCTAAGTGTTTGATAGTACTGGTATTGCCATGCTGCATCAAACATTTCTTCAAGCGCCAGTTATCTTTGCCAAAAATCCCGAGGTTGAAAGCCGACGGTCGAGCAAGAGGGAACCGGCTCGCTAATATCTGCGGTATCAGATTTTCTTCCTTACTTTTACTTTAAGTCATCATTATATTATTACTAATCATCTTGTTGTTTTATTGTTGACTAATCATTCCCGAGCCAGTTATCGTGGATTATCACATTAGAACATATTCTTATTATTTTAAATTCCGCATCGTTAAATTAAAACTCAAAAAAAGGGAATACTCTCAATCTTTTAAAACCCATTCACCCCCCTCTAAGGTTGAATCTAGGCTAACAATTGGTATCGCAGCTCGTGTTCACGCATTAAGCTTAAAATCTGTAAAAAGATCAGCGGCGTAACGGAATACTGGGTACTGGAACTTTTGTGTCAAGGTATGAGGCCACTATCAAGCCGACCTGATCAAACCATGATTATTGCCAACGCTGCTCGCTTAACAAGTGCAAAAGCATCTAATTGCCAAATTATGGAGAATAATCATCAAGGGTCCACTATTCCACGAAGTATCAAATTCTTCAAGCCGAGCTCATAGGAATTCTCACCTCAAAAGTGGTGTTATAAACATAAAGAGAATCAAGCCGCCTTGATAGAAGTTCCAATGGAGGATGGATAAAGAAGAGGATGGAGTACTAAGGGACGAGGAACTCAAAAGGTGGAGCTAAATTCCAAGGCCATCCATGTTCTCCACAATGCAATGCAGGGGCGTGAAGAATATGCTCGAGTTAAGGGACGCAAGCCTGCTGGGGTGAAATACGGGACTCATGTAAAACCGTCACATTGGTTCTAGTCAAGGAACTACCTAGGGTCCCACTTTTGACAAGGGAATATCAAACCTTCTCGTAAATGTATCCGGGGAGAGTCCATAAAAGATATGCATCAAAGGTTCAATACCATTATCAACAACTTGGATTCTCTAGTGAAGACTTTCTGGAAGCAAGAATGGAAGCTAATCATAGAAGCCACAATCCCTAGTTCGCCAAAAGGTTTGTGCAATCACTCATCGTTCCCTTGAAAGTCAAGAGGAAGTCATCGCAAAGAACAAGGCTCGAAATAAGTGGACAAGAAGAAAGTGGCTCTCAGAAGGCCAAAGTACAAAAAATTCACGAGAAAAGCCGAAAGTGTGATTTAAGATGATGAAGACATGGCCATGCTTTGCTAGAGACTCAAAAAAGGTTTCTCAAGTTCAAAAAGAGCAACAATGATCATGGTCATAAAAGCTTCAAGAGATACGATAATCACGAAAAGTGAAAGTACGAAAGGCAAAAGATAAGAGGGGAAAATCAAGGAGATCACGCGTTTGGAATGTAACAAGCCCGATATTTCGACGGATGTTCATCGCCCAGCCGCAGGTCCCAACTCCAAGAAAAATCCTGCAACAAGGCCACTGATGATTTTAACCGAAACAGTCCACCCGAAGTTGGAAACTTGCAACGGCGCTGCCTCATGGCACAAGACTCACCCGAGGTACCTCTTAACTCTATTTCTCCTCGATGATGACCTCTACTAATGGATGAAATGGTAGTATTTCGATTTAGCTACAACAATTATAACGAAGTTATTAGAGCTTTTGAAAAATTGCTTAAAAGAATAAAGAACTTTCAAAACTAATAAAAGTCAGCTTCGCCAAAAACAACTCTCGAGAATGAGCTTACTTTGTTAAAGCTTGATTCCAATTTGACGCACGTTTTCTCTTTGAAAAATTGTTTTAAACAAAATCTTAAAAAGATTGAGCTGGAAAATGTTAAACCTCAAGAAATCTCAACTCACACAATCGAGAACAAACAAGTTAAATGAAATTTTGAGGGGCTCAACGTCCAACCAACAAAAAGGGGTTAGGCTATTCAAACGATAACCCTATCACTCTAATGTCGCCTCATCATCCGGTATTAAATTGTGAAGACCGCATTTCACTTGCACTTGGTCAGGAAAGGAAATCATAAGTCTTCAAATGTCCCACAAAGGTTACCGAACGGGCACCTTATGTCCCAAGTCTCAAGACCTAAATGGATCGTAAGAAAATCCATCCTCCCATTAACCCACAAGGACCCAAATCACATCAAGTACCGAATGACTGAAATTTTGTGTTGTAGTGAGGGCCGCTCATCCAAGAAAGAAAACATTTGACGCGGATAATGGATGTTCAAGGCATATGACGGAGACGCCTCACTCTTTTAAAGCTTGGAAACAAGGCTACGTTGGAAACGAAGTTCGCAAACAATCTAAAACCGCCAAAATCCTGTAAGAAAGGTTGTTTCCAAATTAAAAATACCTTACTTGTTGATGGCGTGAAGTTTAATTTGCTAAGTGTGAGCCAATTATGTGAAAATGATTATGAAGTTAAGTTTTCAAAACATAAGTGTATTATTTCTAATGCTTCATCTTCATTTGTTGTACATGGCTATCGATCGAATAATGTGTATTATGTTAATTTTGATTCGTCAAGCTGCACATGGTAATGAACGTGGCACATGAGTGAGTTTGTGGCATCGACGGTTGGGGGCTAGTATTGAAATGTTATCTTAAATTGCAGCTAAAAACTCACATGCTAGAAAGTCTACCTAATCTCTCATATGTTGTTAAACTTCTCAAGGACGCATGTCAATCGGTAAAATGCATAAATCGTCGCTTAAGCCTTTAAATCTTGTTTCACAAAACCATGTGCTTGATTTGCTACATATGTGACTTGTTTGAAGTAGATGGATATTATGAGTTTCAGTGGCTCTAAATATGTTTTTTGTTATTTTATCTAATACTGGTGTTTACTGTACTGGCCTTGCTAATAAAAGCATGAAGAGTTTGCTAAGTTGCGTAGAAAGGTCATGAACGAAAAAGGGATTCAAAAATCAAGGCCATAAGGGAGCGATCACGGTGAGTTCTAAAAATGAGGAGTTCGATGTGTTTTGTGGGGAGTATGAACTAACACAACTTTTCGCACCAAGCAATACCCCAACAAACGGAGCTTGAGCGAAGCACTAAGAAAATGAGTCGCACTACAGCACAACTTGCCAAAGTACTTTTGGGGACATGCCGTGGACACCGCATGCTACACCATCAACCGGGTATTTCTAAGACCTATTCTGATAAGACCTTACGAGCTTTGCATGTAAGATCCCCGATTGACATTTTAAAGTTTTGATGTAAATGCTGCCCCCAAAACACCAAAGATAGATTGGGTAAATTTGACGCCAAATCTAATGAGGCAATCTTCTTGGTTATTCTAAAAAACGAAAAGGCATATATCATCTACAATAAAAGGGATCAATGTGCAAGAATCTATTCATGTTAACTTTGGATGAATCTTAATCCGCTTGTTGAGAAAGTCAGATGACGAGGTGATGATTCATTAGGTGTTAATGTGGATGGGAATTCTCAAAGAATTGATGAGCCTCAAAACCAAGCATCAAACGAGGAAGCATCAATTATGGGGAGCAAACTAATAATCATCGTGACCCGTAAGATGTGGATGATTATCTCCATGGGCGAATAATACCCAAGATCTTCCTGTGGCACCTAATCATCAAGAATCATCCCTCGGATCTCATTCTTGCGATATCTCAAAGTGGGGTAACTACTCCGATCCTCTCTAAATAATGTTTGTCTCCCATAGTGCTTTTGTATCTCAAGTGTGCCTAATATTAAACAAGCTCTGTAAGATCCGATTGGACTTTATCTATGCAAAAAAGAACTTGAACAATTTGAAAGATGCAAAGTTTCATTTAGTTGAAAAACTGATAAAACCATTATTGGGACTAAATGGGTTTTTAGAAATAAACTTGACAAACTGCAAGTTGTTTTTAGTAAATAAAAGTCGCCTTTGTTGTTCAAGGTTATAATCAGTCAAGGAGTTTATTTTTGATGAACTTTTGCTCCGTACAGTCGAATCCATTCGTATTATTCTAGCTCTCGCTAGTCACATGGATTTCAAACTACACCAAATGGATGTCAAAAGCGCTGCTTCTAAATGGTTTCTGATGAGGAAGTTTTTGTAAAACAACCCTCCTCCGGGTTTTGATGATCCTAACTATCCCTCATCACGCTTTTCAAACTAGATAAAGCACTTTACTTAAGTTTAAACAAGCACCTAGAGCTTGGTATGAGAGGTTAAGTAATACATTTAAGGCGATCGGTTCAAGAAGGGAAAGCTTGATTCCATTTTCCTTAAACTAAGGGCAAACATCTCATAGTAGTTCAAATTTATGTCGATGATATTATTTTCGGTTCTACTAATGATTTGTTGTGTGAAGCACTTGCTAAATGATGACAAAGCTGAGTTCTAGGATGAGTACATGACGGAGAATTGAATTTCTTCCCTCGGACTCCAAGTAAAGCAAATGGTGGACTTGCATATCTTTATAAGCCAAAGCAAGTTCTCGAAAGAACTCATAAAGAAATTCGATGGAAGATGCAAAAGTGATCGAACTCTACATGTCGACATCAACAAAGCTAATAAGCGACGAAAGTGCGCATTAGTAAGTCAACGACAAAAATATCGAGGTATGATTGGTAGCCTTCTTATCTTACCGCTTCTAGACCTCGATATTGTTTGCCGTGGTGTTTGTGTGCTCGCCAAGCATGTCCCAAAGAGTTCCATCTTAAAATGTTAAAAGGATCCTTCGTAATGCGAGGGACACCGACATGGGTTGTATCCACGAAAGAAGCCAACTCTGCTGGATAATTTATGGATTTTATGGGATGCACACTCTGATAGAAGAGTACAAGTGGGACATGTCACTTAGACATAGCCTCACCTTTTGTCTAGCAAGAAGCAAAAATAGTGTTGCATTGTCAACGGGCGGAGTCGAATACGTGGCGGCCGGAATTGTGTCGTCATGCTTTGGATGAAACAAACCTCGAGGATTTCGATCAAATATGAATGTTCCGTGTTATGTGACAACACAAGCAATATTGCCAGAACTGTAACACTTCAAGCGACCAAGCACATTGAAATTCGCCATCACTTCATCCGGGACCATGTGCAAAAAGGAAATATCATCTCAAGTCTGCGGGGGGACAAATGGTCAACTTGCGGACATCTTCACCAAAACCACCACCGCAGTGATCAATTTAACCGTATTAGGCGGAGCTGTATTTTCTGATCTTTCTAGTAAGTAATTTCATCTTATCAGTGCCATCTTCATCTTGTATGTTGTCGCATGCTACGTTGCTTAAAATTATGTCATATTGTATCGACGATTTGCGCCAAACATTTAAATTGTCCAAAAAATGGTCGCTGATCGATCGTTGAGGTTGCTATGGATAGCTAGGAGGATTGTGTCATTGTTGAAGATATTGGCGCATTTGGGATGTTGGTTGTTTTGCTTTGATTGGCGCTCGGGTTGTTTTTAGAGTCTATTTGTGGAGATCATGACGGGTGATTTTGCGTGAGCCATGGACGTATTGAATGGTTCATATATAAAGGGATCGAGACCCCTACCGTGACCCCCCAGGTCCCGATGAGGTCCCGATCACGTGGATGAGGGACTTCCAATGCCCGGCCATCGGCACCCCATCGAGACTCCCCCATGCTCTCGACGGTGCCCCCCGAACAAAAAGATCGCTCTCTCGATCACCCATCTCATCGAGACCCCCCTCTCGGTCCCGATGGGGTGTTAAAAGAACTGCCCTATATTGTCATTCGAGTAACTCCATCGAGACCCCATGCTCTCGATGAGGCCCCGACAAAGACTTCGCTCGACACCCCATCGGTACTCCCCGCCGGTCTCGCCTCATGGTTATAACCACTGGGCACCATCGAGACCCTCATCGCACCCTTAGGTCTCGAATGGTCTCGATGAACTCCCGCCTATATGCCATTTTCACTGCCACTTCATTTCAACCACAATTCCAAAAATCCTTAATTCACCAACCACCACATTCAACCATTTCCTTCACAAATTCATCAAAATTCACAAATTCTACAACAAAAAAATTGCTACATTGCCTCTGGCGCGGCATTCGAGCAAGTAAATACGGCGACAACCCTTCCTTACGGATGCTTATCACACACATCATGGAATCTCGGGATGATAGCGCTCTGGCAGTACGCCAAGAATCGTGGAACGACGAATCACCAAGTGACTACTCATCGCATATCACAATAATCGACTGGTGGAAGCTGGGAAGCAGATCGCAATCAAGATAGAAAGGCTATCCAAACACTTACGGGGAGGAAACGGTTCAGTGAGTATTTAATTGGGTGATCTCGTGTGTTTTTGATGACGGCGATGATGACGAAGCGGGTGACTTCGAGGATGACGAGATGATGATTTACCATGAGAGGGAGATTTATGATGATGGCGGCGATGAGGCTCCTCGGGAAGCCGAGCAAAACATTTTCCCCAAGACCACGAGGCAGCACTCAACCATCATTGCTTTTACAACAAGTCATCGAGGAGAACTATGATATCATCAAAGAAAATAAGAAGCTCAAAGACTATGTGAAAGGGATTATGAAATTCCTCTCTTGTTTCTTTACTTGCACGAAAAGTTGAAGGCCCACAAGAAGTATTTATTACTTCGGACGCATTTATGGTGACTGAAAGCGAAGTGAGTAGGGATCGGCAAGTCCGAGTACACACGGTGGTGCCTCTCCGGGATCGATCAAGACTACATCCTGGATGATGACGACGCTGGATGGTAATGATTCTTCTTTGACAAGCTGCTCGGGAGGTCCGAAGATCAATCAGTGGACTAAGCGACGGCTCGGACCAATCGCCTTGCTTTCGCTTATTTGCTTGACGCTGTTTCATGACGCTATGACTTGTTTTTATACCCCTTGCGATGATCCCCAAAGGGGGAGAAATGTTTTAGACTTTATGCTTCTTTGTTGAGCCTTTTGTTACCGTTGGATGTTTTTTTTATATAATAGCTCGCGGTCGGGTGTTTTATTAATCTATCGCTAAGCGCCATGCTATTATATTGCGCTCATTGCTTATATCTGCCCATGGATGTTTTTGTTCATAAGAAACATTGGGAATCTTATGTTGAGGAGCCGCTTATGTTTTACATTTTCTTCCCTTAGCATGGGTCAATTTGTTATCATCAAAAGTGTTGAATAACGGGATTCCATTCAAACCTATTTCTTTTGAAGATAACAATTGTTTAATCTAACTAATCCTTTTCGAAAGTAAACATGTATTCGTGTTTATTCCCCAAATAAGTTCAAGTGCTAAAATTATTGATCGAAGTTCGAGGTCATTTACGATTCAAACAAACGCTAAGCTCAAGGAGCTCGTGGTTCTTCTTTATAGGCGCTTGCAAGGAAACTCTTTTTAAGTATTTTGTCGCTTTAAATTTCAGGAGTATAGACTTTGCCATTTAAACTTAATTGTGTTTGAAAAACGAAGGTCCGTAGTTTCAAATCTTAAGTATAGATTGATTCATGTAGTTAAGTTTCGCATAAAATGACCGCTAAGTGGCATTTCGCTTCGAGAATTAGCTCAAAACGATCGCTATTTGAATTGACACTATTTAACCATCGAGACCCCTTCGGTAGGGTCTTCACGATGATCGAGACCCCTTTGAGATCCCCCGGTCTCGGGAGCAGGGGTCCCATGATCGAGACCCCGTGACCTCTGATAAGACTACAATGTATTGGAAGTTATAGTCACGCTCGTCCGGCTCATCGAGACTCGTCTCGACAACAAATACGCAGCAAATCTCAAATTTCAAAAATTTGTGCACTATATAAGCCCCCTCTTTTCAAAAACCTAAATAACTTTAAAACTATTTGAAACCCACTGAAAAGCATTTATTTCTTTATTAAGCAAAGGCAAAGTCATAACTCTCACATTTATTACCGCATAATTCCTTTTATCAGAGTTTCCTAGTTTCGCATGGGCCAATTCATTTTTTCTCAAAAACATTTATTGTTTTGTTGAAATCCTCAGTGGGGAAGCATAGGGTTATTCTAGGCTGAGTAGTACTTGGTAAGAGTGTGTTTTTGGGTTCCCAATCTAGGTTGATCGAGTTGAAATCCTTAGCTGGTAAATTGGGTCATTTAGTGGAAGATACCAGAAGTCAAGTTGTAATCAAACATTTCTAAGTTATCTTGCAAAAATCCCGAGGTTGGAGTCGACGGCCGAGCAAGAACCAAGCTCGCTAATATCTTGTGTATTGTATTTCTTACTCTTTACTCTTTACCTTCAAGTCATCGCTTATTATTACTAATCATCTTGTTGTCTTATTGTTGACTAATCGTTCTCGAGCTTAGGTTATCGGGTTATCACACAAACATATCTATTATTTTGTAATCTCGCATTGTTAAATTAAAACTCGAAAAAGGGAATAATTTTAACGTAAAAACCTTATTCACCTCCCCCTCTGTTGAATCTAGGCTATCAAAGACTGCAAGGGGATCAACTCAATACCACGGCTCAGCCAGTAATCTCCAACCATTGTTCATACTCCGCCTTGCATCTAACACGCTCCCGATACCCCCAAATATTAAATTAGAATAGGACAAATCTTCCTACTGGCTACAATCCCCAAAACCATCCAACCTCATCCTGTCCCTTTATTGCACAATCTTCATTCACAAAGGCCTCTCCCTTCGTATCCCCTTGATTGAAGATAGAATTTGCCAAAAAGTGCCCCAGCCTTTGTACACAAAAAACAACACAAATCTGGCTGTGGTTAGACGCTGCATCTTTCATTATGAAGAAGATCAAAAATGTAAGGGAAATCGGGAGTAAGGAAGTTGAAAGATGAACGATTGTAGGGAAGGATAGAGAGTAAAGATGAATAGGTAAAGTAGACAAGAATAAAAGTAAAAAGTACAATGAATGACAAAGGTCACTTTATAGGACTTATGACCCAACGAAGGTGGATTCCTTTTCGAGGTGTGTGGGTAATGCCAAAGGTGGTTTCATCTCTAATAGCGGGTCAACTGCTTAGTAAATCGTGATTCCAACGGTTGTTCTGGTCAAACCCATGGGCTTATCAAGACCGCGATATTCGTCCAACACTTGTATTTGAAAGTTCAGCAGTTAGTTCAATGAATGGCTTTCAAATTCAAATATATCAAGATCATTTCCTCGCCATTCCCACCATTCTTTGGAAATGGGCAATGACATATATATAAAAAATCACCCCAATACATTTGGGGCTGTGGGGTCATCAGTAAGCCCCGTACAAGTCCTTTTCACCAGATGAAGACACGTGGCATAATCCTAGGAGGACAGAGGATTTCATGATGCTCTCACATCTTCCTATAAATATCCCCAAAGAGTACAACGTGAGGCCAAATTCCTGATCCCTAGTATCCTTTCCTCGTACTTGTCTTTATACTCCACTTCACCCCATCGACTTGATGAATGGATCGCTTGCGGACCAATCTCCGTGGTCACACCAGTCCGACGGCCTGAGCGCACTCCTCAAACCCGCCGGAGGACATCTTACCGATCTCCCGAACCCGCTACAAAAAGAAAGGCGCGGTTCTCAGATCAATTCTCGAAGGACACTTCGACCCGATTGACCCAAGTTGGAGAGAGTCCGTCCGCTTTGAAGGTCCAAATTGAATCCTCGCCCATTGACAAATAAATAGTGAAAGCAAATTGCGCAAAACACATCATTTTGAACTAACTTTTCTCGAGTCGCAGTCTTGCTTAAGCTTTGCTTTCAAGCGTAAAAACTCTTGTTAAGGTACCATAGGTTGATGCAATACTTCAAAAAAAGGGTCTAATAGTACAGTATTTGATGAGTGCAATTGTGCAAACATCTTTCAAAATGAATTGTTTTCGTTTTAAGTGTAACGGAGAATGGGAAAAGAAACGACTTAGTCGAGTATAAGGATGTCACATTTGAATGAACACCAAGTTATTTTGGTCCATATATTTGAGAGCTTTTTATGTTTGGAACCCACTTACTAATATTTGATTCCCAATACGGTATTCGATTATTGTCATGTCATTTTCTCATTCATCTGCTCGTTTTAGATTCTGTTAATTTCTCATCATGCATCCGTGATGTTTCATTTATTGAGTTTGGTTGAAGAGGGAGTAGGGTTGTTTCATTTCAGTAAATGAGAGGATTGAGAATATATGGAACTGTGGGCACCTCGCCCCTAAAAAATTAAAAAACTGCAATCACATGGAAGGAGTATAACAAAGTGATTGTTGTTTCCAAACGCAGTCAATCGCTTCTCAAAAAGGTTGTTCTAATCTATATGTTAATAAAAATATTTTGTTAAGCTTTTGATCTTGCTTTTGATATGGTTTTAAGAAGAAAAAAAAACTATATTTGCCCTTCCTTTTAAACTTTTCAAATTTTGCCCTCAATATTTTCATCTTGGTTTCATCCCTAATTGAAAAGACATTCATAAGTTTTTGTTCAATAAAAAGTCCAGGTGTTGAGCCAAACAAACACACAAATTTTGGCGAAAATGACATGCCTAATGAATGGTGTGAATTAGTGGTGTTTCAACTCCCACCTGGCTTTGGTAGATGTTCAGGCCCGGCCCGGCCTATTCGTTCGACCTGGGCCCCCAGCCTATTAGCCCAATGGCCCCTGTTCCCTCGTTAAGAAACGGGCGGACGTGGCCGAAAGGGATCAGCCTCAAAGCCCGCTCGAGCCCATCCTTAAAATTCGAATGGGGCGGTATTCGCTCTCACCCGGCCTCGAGGCCCTCAAGCCCTTACAGTGGTACTTTATTGGAGCCCGTATTCGCTCGGGGTTCGGCTCCGAGGCCCCTCCACCTTATGGTAAAAAGTGTAAGTTAGGAACCATCGGTATCGTTGATAATTTGTTAACATGTATAAGCACACAAATCAAGTTATTTAAGCTAATATATAAATAAAAAACATAAGATTCAATAATATATTATATTCTCAATTAAAAATTATTTCAAGATATTTATAGATAACTTAGATTTGATATTATTTAATATATTATCTTTATTTGATATATTATCCTTCAAGAAATAATTGAAATGATTCTATTTAACTATGTAGAGTTATTTAGTATTTATAGTAAACGGATAACAACATAAGATTCATTAATATATAAAAAGTTATTTTGTGTCAAATAATATATTATTAAAAAAGAGAAATATTCATGATATTACAAAGCAATAATATTGTATTCTAGTTATTTTAATTATACGATGAAAGTTGTTATTTAATGTTGAATATCCTTCAATGTATATGGATGTAGCAGAGTATAGTATCAATAATATATGAATAAAATAATAGATTCAACAATATTGCTTCGTGATATATATAGTTTCAATGAGTATAACTCCACTATCAGCCTCCAAGTCGATAGCTCATTTAAGTTAGGCTGATAAGATCACGCATACAAGCAGGCAATCACATGTAGAAGCTCGGTACCATTACACTTTCTTGTACTTGCTCTTATAAATACCTCATCACTTCAAGCATTAATTCTTCCCCTTAATTTCAAATTCCTACTTATGAGTACATTTCTTATATTCTAGCACAATCACTATCTCTCCAAAAACTAATCTCGATCGGCTCTGAAATTGCCTCATGAGACCCGGGTTACACTTTCAGTACGCCAAGTAGCTCGTCTGACCTTACGTATCACTACTCACTTCACTTAGCACCCACTCAATGGATTAAGGAAGTGAGCCGACTACAGCAATTCCCAAGAACCATATCAACAAAATCGACCAAGACATCGAAATTCGCTTGATTGTAGTCCCAGAAAGAGCGTCCTTCCTATCGACACTGTAGCCCACGCCAGGAAGGATGACAATTATCACTCCAGATGAAATAATTGAAGATTTTATTATTTAAAAAGAATAATATGTGTAATTGTACTAAAAATATAATATTAAGAAAAATTGTATAATATGCTTAAGTAAATTTTCAAAAGAAGTTACATACAATCTTATTACTTGTTATATAATTACAAATATTATTCGCTTAAGAATATATTATTTAACTCAAAACTTTATGAATGATAATAGCTTAAATTATCATACGCAAAAATAAATTATATTTAAGCATTAATGACTAGTTTAACAGTATAACATATATCACTAAGCGATAAGTCGGCTTAATTGCTAAATAAGCTTGTTTTATCTTTGGCGCCCGCTCAAACCCCACAACCACCAATATTATCGCGCTTTCTTAAAAGGCCACGCAGTTTAATAGCCCGCGAATCCCTTAACGGCCGTCTTGCCTTATTGCGACCGGGCCCCTCGAACACGCTGACACGGTTCCTGCTCGATAGACACCACTAGCGAATAAAACAATTTCGTCATGAAATGAATTGTTAGCGGAAAGATGAGAAACTAAGGAGAATAAATGGCCGACCACCTTTAAATCGGCACTCCATCTAAAGACAACTGGCTCAATTCGCTTTTGGGAAATCGTTACCCATCCACACGGCATTTACTCTT
Source organism: Lithospermum erythrorhizon (assembly GCA_019722365.1). Classification (NCBI taxonomy): domain Eukaryota; kingdom Viridiplantae; phylum Streptophyta; class Magnoliopsida; order Boraginales; family Boraginaceae; genus Lithospermum; species Lithospermum erythrorhizon. The sequence continues at coordinate 107,317 of JADFUC010000207.1, forward strand.
GAATTATGTCTCCAACGAAAATAGTGATTCAAATCACCAATAGCTTGTACATAGTGGTACTTAAAGCATTAATAATCTTTGGTTCGAATACTTTCAGGGGATTATTTATCACTTTACAGGTTTTAACACTGGTTTAGAGATTTCAATTCTCATTTGCATGTTTAAGTTCGGTTTATGGGTTTCAATTATGACGTCGTTGGCGTGAATTTGGTGCAATATCTAAGAGAAAATAATGTTGATATTGCATATTTCAAAAAGAAGAGGAAATTGTTTATTAACTTAAACGAACGTCTAATATTAAATTAAAATTTTATATGTTAGATAATTATGGAGTATTTTTAATGTTTGTAGAAAAAGTATGAATGAATGGTCAAATGGTCCGAGTAGGAAAACGTGAAATCTTGGCTAATGGCTTTAATTGGGGGTTTTAAAAATCACTCCCCACTCTACAATGCAATAACCTTCTGAATTAGTCTACCCTTATATGTGTCATGCACCAAAGTGTGTGCAGTCCCCTACATCTTTTTTTATACATTATGTTGTGATTTTCCTGATCACAAATCACTACCTACTCCATTATAAAACTTCAAGAAAGTCTTGACGTTGTTTTCATCAAATTAAATGGCTTAGTCTCGCAACATATACTAAAATCCAATTCCATCATCTTTCAATAAAGACTGCCTAACTAAGTCTTCCATTTTTTCTTCAACAAGAAAATAAATTGTCAAATCTTAAGCAGTTTTAACACTAGTGGTGGTACCATGTCTGCACTAATATTGAGAGAATTCACGAAACAGGCTTCTTTCTTCCTTAAGGAGAAGCTCAACTCTGCGAGGTTGGCCTTGACTGATGTCACACCAGCTCAACTGTGAGTATAATACGATGATCGAGTTCATTCCATGATTATACGTTCGTTCCAGTTTTTTTTCTCGCCAGCATACGATGGCACTCCGAACCCATGACTAATATCCTCGAGGCATTTGAAGTTTATAGAATAATAAATGATTGATGAAAGTACCTTCTTGTAATCTGAAGATTGGCAGAAGAAGCTATGAGTGAGAATCCAGGGGGACCTGATACACGTGTCCTGAAAATGATATCAAAAGCTGCTTTTGAAGTTGATGACTACTGGAGGATTGTGGAGATCTTGCATAAAGGTGTAAGTTTTTAAGATTATCAAGACATGCATCGTTTTCATTTTATGACTAGCTATCGTCTATCAAACCAGACGAAGTCTTATTCTATTAAATGGGTCGTCTAATAAAATTTGAATGATCTACTTTAAATTTGTACAACATGAAGAAATTTTGTAAGATTGTATTAGAATTAAGGATAAAAATAGAAAATGGTATCAATGAATAATCCAAACTCATTATTTAGGAACAAGTTAGAATAGTACTTCATAATTGGTTCATTGAATTAATAATGAGCATGTTTCAAAATGTTTGTCACTAATCTCAAAGTATATATCCTTCCCTTGCCATTAATTGAGCATTGAACATTTTTTCTATGTCATTTTCTGTGTTTTAGATTGGCTCAATTTAATAGAAGGAATTGGAGAGTATCATACAAGGCCCTCATCGTGCTAGAACACCTGTTGACTCAAGGGCCTAAGAGTATTGGGGAGGAATTTCAGAGTGACAAAGATGTTATCAAAGAGATGGGAAATCTTCAATACATAGACGAAAAAGGGTAAACAAATCGATGAACTGTAACTCAAAAATTTGTGCAGTGATATGGTTTTGAGGATATACTAACTGGGAATTCCATTTTCTTCTATGGCATCGGTGCAGATACAATTGGGGACTAAATGTTCGGAAGAAATCCGAGAACATATTGAAGTTGTTGGAGAATCGAAATTTACTCAAAGAAGAGAGAACTAAAGCTAGGAAGATTACCAGAGGAATTGAAGGCTTTGGTAGCTTCAATGAAAGAAATATCAGCGGATCAGATATAAACTGCAACCAAGATGATGCATTTTCAAGTAGGAAACTGGGAAAGTTAAACTCCTTGTTTACATTCCGGAATTACCAGATGTCAAAAGAAGCTGCCACGACTAGTACTATTACAGGGTTGTCGAGTTCTAAAGAAAACATGGATCCTGAAGATGAGCAAATGTGCATTGGCATTAATGAGGATAATCCCTTGATTAGAACGGAGGGACAAGTTGATTCGGGTTTTAGTAGAAATACTTCCGAGATAGAGAACCACCCATTCACTGAGGCGGAGGAGGAAAACAGCCTAACAGCCACCTCCCTTCTCTCTGCTCGTCATTAATAGAGCATCAAAGTGTGCTCCTGAACATTACTGTAATCGGAAGAAAGTCGACTCTTCAATGTTATGTCTGAGTTTATATTGCTATCTTAGCAGTGTGTGAACTATTGTTGTTATATCAACAACTAATTAGGAGATGTAAGTGATCTCTTCAATTCTGACACATTTTGAGCTTTATTATGTATAATGCACATAGAGGAGCAATATTTTCTTTACATCAGATGTCTGAATGAGAAATGGGAATGATGAAGGAATGTTCAAAATATTTATATTCAATATCAATCTATTGAATCAACCCCAGCTGCAAGCTAATACCTAGAAACATAATAATACAATTTCAACTTGACCAATTTTAAGACCATCTGATCTGCTTATGAGGATGCCAAGAGTTGGAAGCCTGCCTATAGTTTGAATACATGGGCTAGAAACGCTTCCATTTTATCCTGAAATCTAATGTTTTATGGGGTTAAATTTTACTATTAATCCAAATTAGTTTTGATCCAAAAACCGTTTATTTTATGAATTTTACTACGTTGTCCATCCCAAAAATATCATCAAATTTTAAATTTTGGGTAGTTGATTTTAAAAAGCTCAACTCATTTTACCACGCTTAAATCATATTTTATCCACATGGCCACTTTTTTAACTCAAATATTCTTGTATATGTTGTGTAATATTTTGTCTTAATCTATTAAGATAATAATTTAACTAAATTGTTCAAATATGGTCACAATATTCTAAGATAATACTCCATCCGGCCTCAATTCACCGATCATCTAAATTAAAAATAATTATGTTAAAATAATTCGCTTTACTATTTTCGCTTATATATGCCTAACTAATAGAATATTAGGTTCAAAAGAGTAATTTTGTTAACTCAAACATAAAAAGAGCAAAGAACGATCAATTTATAACGAATAAGTAAATTTTTTTGTTACTGCACCATGCATCAGACGGCGTAATAATAATTTCATTCAAATCATTAAATTACTATTACATGGTAATTAAGATAATATTTTGAATACCTTAACCATTCCAATCATAAATAACAACTACTAAGAACTAGAAAACTCCTAACTGTTCAATATTAAACTTTTAAAAATTATCTTAAATATTATCACTTGTTTTTTACCTTTATATTTTAAGAATTTGAGCAAGATAATTGAAGTTTGAATTCGAAAAAGTGAAGAAAAAAGAAGGTAGAAATAGAAGTAATATAACCAACGCAAGTCCACAACACTAGTTCCTAAATTCATTAAATCTATTCATATAGGCGTTTCATTATGAGATTTTTCTCATAATCTCAAAAATGGTTTTCATTGTGTAAATCCAATCACCTCAATTTAATAGCATATTCTTCCATTGATAGCAAATTATCCATTAAGCGGAGGAAATCTTATTAAAAAAAAAGATTATATCTATTTTTGGAATCTTTGAAAGCAATACTCTTCTTCGAGTAGAACAAGAAAGAAGGTTATTATTGCCCTTTATTTTCAATAACTCCTATACACTATACTAAAGACGCAGTCTTATCCATTCAGAGATGGAGCTTCACAAAGCCAGCCTAAGTCTATATCCCACAAGAATTTAGATAATTATTTCACCCCATCATTTAAATCAAAATTATCAATCTGACCTTGAACCTGACGTGTCATTCCTGTCAAGTTAGCCGGGTCGAGAGATAATTTTAGAAATGACTAAACCCGCGCCTTTTCCCATACGGCTCTAAGCTCACGGTAAGTTGTCCTCCAATGTATGGTCCTGCCCACATCTGGGATTGAAAAGTTGCGGACTACCTGCATGTCACAAACATCTCGACAATGTTTATTCAACTAATATAAAGTCGGATATAGAAATGGGTACTCAAGTGGATCAAGATTTTGCTCATCCGTCTGCATCACTGGCGGACATTTATGAGTGAGTAGTGATCTGCAGTACCCTCTTTCTTCCAAGTGATCATCCTGCTCCTGAGTCCATATCCTTTTTGGTCCCCGCCCAAGGGCAATGGGGTCAAGCTTACATATATTGCTGCCCCTTCAAGGAATGCTGCGAGAGTCGCAAGAAACGATCCCCATCCGCTTAACGGCGAGGACTATCTCCTTGAACTCGGCCATGATAAGCATGTCATTGATCTAGCATTTTGGATACACTGGCTCAATTTGGAACAACCGTAAATCATTTGAACCACACATGAATCGAGGCCGCGCCCCTACCTCAGAAAAGAACTCGCCTACTGGGTCATAAGTCCACAAAAAAGGTGATTTTTATCATTCATTTCTGTACTTGGCTTCACACTCTTAACGCAACTGCTCACCCTTACTTTTCTGATCCGACATCGGTCCTTCTTCAACTTCCATTATCCCTTCCCCGCCTTTCTCTAATCTCCTTCGCTTTAAAGGCACGCCGTTAGCCTGCCTGGCTTTCATCAGATTCTACCGCCGCTCCCCAACCTGCTCATTATTTTCTTTTTCCCCATCCTCCAGCTGTCATAATTCTCTCGGGCTGAGTATCCTCGACTTAGGCGGTATATCGACCGGGGTCTGCTTGGGTTTTCGATTTAGAAGATTTCGAGGGTTTTGGGGGTTTCAACGATTTAGGGATTTTCCTTTCTGGTTTTTCGCAAACGAACCATCGTGCGAGTTTGATCGGTACCCCGTGAGGATTTTCCTCCAAATTTCGCACACGACATTGTTTTTACTTTGGTCTATGGTGTTAATCAAGGTCTCATGTTTGTACAGAGGATACTGCAATCTCACCCAAGAACATCGGGTTCTCCTGTGCCGACTTCATGTGGTAACGATTCCACCTCATGCTGAGGCTTTATGTTATCATATGTTTGCCATTCTTTCCGCTGATCCTCGCTAATGTGAATCCTCGTACAAGCAAAGATCTGCCGGGCGGTTCATCATTTGCTCATTTTAAGAACTTGATTTGGCTCGGGCTCTAACACGGCCTGGGCCAACCTCCTATGGCAGAACAGATGCAAGATCTCCAGACTGGAGGAGATGTTTCGTGTGACCTTTCCCACCCGCCATGCCTAATACCATCTTCTGTGACTCTTCCTGCCCTTTTCTCTAGCGGATTTAGATGATATTTTTCCATTCTAGTTTCAGGAGCACTCAAGGATAAGGTCTGAGCCCACGCTGCTGTCCTCATTCCCGGTCGAATACCATGATAGATTCTCTCTCCCATGTAAGGCGAGGTTTCTTTTTTCACCTTTGTAAATTTTAGTGGTCAGAACCGGCTCCCTGGCAGACACGCCTCTAATGGACGGCTAGATCACCATTTTCAGTTTTCAAATATATTCACAGCCTCGATATTCTCAACACTGCATCTCGTGGTTTCATCCTTCCTAAGAAAGTCGGTCAATGATCTTCGACCTCGGGGAATACAAAATCTCCAAACCCGACGGCATTCCAAGTGCTCTTGTGAAGTATGGTAATGGACGAGGCGATTCCCTCAGGCTGGTCCTCCCAAGCAGATGCCACTCACCGCCCTACCAAAGAAGATGCCCGCCTAGTTAAGTGCCCACGTATTCGGATGCCCGCCGTCTCTCACAAAAATCTAATGCGTACAGGTGTTCTGATTCAAGCTGCATCATCCCGTCTAAAGAATTTGATACTCTTCGGGTCTCTCCTTTGCTGGGGTATACACATGATACATGTTTACATATGTTTTATTTGGTCGTTTTACTCCGTGTATTCACCATTTTCTTCTCTTCTGCGTATGACATTGCTGAAAAGCGGTTGCCTGAGGCCCCATTTTTTTTCTATTCCATAAGTGTTAAGGTCTTGCCTCCTTCAAAAACAGATCCATGGCGGTTCATGCCACTCCATAACCCCGCCACCACTCACCAAGAGGCCAGGCCCGGGACGAAGAGGCCTATGGTTTTGGGGCTCGCTACATTTGTCATCAGCCCAAGAGATCGAGACAAACGACTTTAAGACCTTCCTGGCCCTCTCCGGGAGCACCCACGCCCGCCTGTAGAACCCAATCCCCGTCTCCAGCCTCACTGGGCCATGAGGCGAGGCTCCCCAAGCTACCTCCTCCACGGAGTATCCTTCTCCGACCTCCTAAGTCTCCTATACTGCCATGCTGCCTTATTAATCGGCTGTCTCCACCCTCCTGAAGAAGGCCTGCCTCTCGGTGCCCTAAACCCCCACCCTCGAGCGGCATGATTTCACGAAGTTCGAGGACCTCACTGAGGCAGTCATTATCCGATAAGGTATCCCATGCTCCTACTCCCCTCTTTCTTTTTTTTTTTTCTTTATATACCTAACTCCGCTCTCTACTACAGACTCGAAAGATTCTGCATGATCTTGGCCGAAGGCTTCTGGAAAATCTTCCACAACAAAATACAGAAGTCTTAAGAATTAAGGGGCCTCAGTGAAAACGGGCAGTCTCAAGAGGAAACGTAATAAATTGCCGCAATACTCTCTGTCATTTTTAACGAGAAGTTAGGATGCCCAAGAGCACGCATCTGGGGATGGCGAAATGATACGAATTTGTCGAACAATAAGCCTAATTCACTGGAGTGGAGGCGTAATATAGATTCAAAGAGCAGCTAGTGGCCCAACAAGATATCAAAGAATTTGCCAGAGGCTTCCTCAAAGAGTGCAGTTCTCTGCCGCCACCCAAAGGAGCCATCCGTTAGTACCATACTTTTCTCAAGATTTCATGAACGAGGCTGCAGGACGCTGCCTTATTGCTTATGCCGCCCACCCGGACTCCAACTGTGAGCATCACAATTAGTTTATCAATCGATACAATGTTGATCAAGTTCACCTCCCCGCAACCCGGGAAAGTCTCACGACTCTCGGCTTGCAGGAAGATGATGCAGGAAGCCACCCTCCCCGAGACGACTCGGCCGTATAATCTTGTATCTTAATTTTATTATGAGTTTTTGTAACTTTCTCAAGGTAGGAATTTTTCCTCAGAAGATCCTGGGTCACCGTGAACTTATCTTTTCACAAATGAATCTGTATTCCATCCTGCTCGTGTTTGTTTTTTCATTTTCACATCACGTATTACCGAACCCCGCCTCTTAGTAAAGCGGTTTTGTAATCGCGCTTTTACCCCTATATGCGCGCCAAGCTCATACCGAGGCCCGCAAATTATATCAAGGAGCACTGTCGCGTACTTTCAGGCGCATGGCTTTTACTCCCTGGGCTTCAATCGCTTTTATCAGCATTTGATGGGCTCCTTGTTTTAAGACCGACGAGTGATCATCGCCTGTCCGAATCATAATTGGGTTTGAAGATGCCAAATTTTAAAGTTCTCAGAAGGCTTCCATAGTTTTATTAATGAAATCAGCATAAGGCTCTTTTATTAAAAACTCTCAAAAGAGAATAATCCCTCTGGGGCGCAAAGGTTACATAGTCCTATCCAGATCACAATAACTAAGATAGCTAGGCGGCGCCAGTCCGCTGGACTACTTCCTCCTCCCATCTAAGCTCCTCGAGTCTATACGTGTCGCTCTTACGAACCTTCTTCCTCTCAATTGTCCTTCCTGCCAGGCTTAGTTTTCCTGCCCACACCTGGCCGACCGCAGAGTTAAATACCGCATCCTCAATAATGAAATTACGATTTTTAACACGCTCTGCTTGTACGCCCGGCCATGTTGTTTGTACTTGAGAATCCCGCTAAAGCCTCGCTCTCTTCGCTCTTCTATGAAGTCGAAGGCACCTTCATCCTGATCATTAAATTTTTCGTCGAACCCAATTTGCCTGTAGGTGGGCAATCCTATCTCTACCGGCAAAACCGCTTCGGTACCATATACCAGGCTAAAAGGAGCTTCTCCTGTCGCACAACTAGGTGATTGCATCCACTCATAAACCGCTCTGCAATTCCTCAATCCAATTTTCTTCCCCACCCTTTGTATTATGTTTTCTTAACACCCTTTAAATACGATTCGATCTTACGACCCTCCACTTTCCCATTGGGACGTGGTATTGGGGATCAAGCGGCTGTGTTCTTAACTTAAAACTCTAAAGTCCGAATCAGCCTCTTCAAACTGAAAGTGGCACCATTATCCGACATACTAAGATTTTGGGGAATACCGAACCGAATATATTTTCCTTAAATAAAACTCATCACCTCCTCAGCTCCCTAGTCCTCTTGCCGAGTTTACCCACCACTCTAAGTACTATCGCCTAACGGCATACTCCGGCCTAGCTCTGGGTAATTTTCTCCTACTAAGCTTCACCCCCCATACGGCAAGCGAATCGGGCTCACTACCTGCAAGTAAGTGGTGGCGAGCGATCGGGGCGCTGCTTCATCCTTTCGACAAGTCATTGCCAATTTTAGTACATACATGGCACTCTTCATTAAAGCGGGCCAAGAATATCCAGCTGATTTATTTGACCAGCCCAAACGTGGCTCCACACCACCTTCATGTATTTCACCAACACTCTGTGGAATATCCTCCATAGCTACACAGTTAAGAAAGTACATCCCACACCCCCCTGCTACAATTGATATTTAATGATCCCTCCCTGACTTGATCCCCTGCCCTTCCGGTAATTTTTCCTTCGTGGAGATAGTGAAATTATGGAAGCCTAATCTACTACAACGGCACACCTAACCCGCTAAACACTCTTTTCAAGATAAGCATGGCCGTCCCACATCCTTCCGGCAGCCTGGCACACAGTAGTCATAAGCCTGGGACAGATGGTCGGCCTTCTCGCTTCCGCTCTAGAATATGCTTAAACAAGATCCTCCCGAACTCAGTAACTGCACCGCATGGTACCTCCCCCTCCTCTTTCAATGTGTTGCCTTCTACTCCCCGTTGTGCTCCCTTTAATTTAGTCGTATGACCGCTTTGAAAGTCCTCTTACCTAGCAATTCTTCAACCCCATGTAATCTTACTAACTATATTTATTCATGCTATTAGTCATGGAAAGCTAAACCACAGGCATATTCGAGAGTTTCCCCCCTGGTCCTAATATATCACCTCCAGCCCACCTCTGCTCCATCCACAAATATTCAATGTAGGCCACCTCTTCTTCTACCGAGCTGGTCCTCAAGTAGAACGAGAGGTCTCTGTCACAAATCGCTAACGCTGAAGCCGGTCCCGGGGCACGTATGACATCTCGAACTCACTTAACTCGATAGCCCGTGTGGTTAAACCACCGTAGACAAGGCCGACTAAATAAGATTCGCCTAAAGGTCGATCCGCTACGACCTCGGATCGGGCGGACTCAAGACGCTCTTGGAAGCTGGCCGAGACTACCACCGCAAACGCAGCCTCATTTGTTCCGGCACCTCTCCAAGATCCCTAAGGACACGGGCTAACGTAATATATGGGCCTTTTGCCGTCTATCTCCCCACAAATACCCGCTAACCGCGATATCCGAAATACCAGAATCCTCCCAGTTCTGGCTGATGTACAGCCCGAGTGGAACTCCAAATATTCTCGCCTTTCAAACGCCTTTTAATCATGGTGGTCCTGTGTAAACTCTTCTTTCTTCAACATTCGCCTCAAACTCTTGAAGTTAAGGGTAGTTTTTGTCTTTAATCAAGCATAAACCGATTTCCACGCCGCCGTGACATCCGCCTTCCGCAACTCTCTTTATACCATGGGAGGCTCTACATCCATGTAAGCTGCCTTTATCTTGTCCTGATTCGGCCTCAATCCCTCATGCACCGATCATATATGTAATCCCAAGAATTTCCCTGAGACCCGCCTAAAAGAGCATTTCTTTTCGGGTTCAACCTGCCTTAAGCCGTTAAAGGTTTCTACATCGCTGGGATGCCCGCCTTTCTACTTTTGGACCAACATATCATCAACATACATATCTCCATATTCGTCCAATTTGTTGTGCAAAAATTTCTACCTGACCACCCGTCTGAGAGTCTTCCAAGCCTTTAATGTATAACCCACAAAGAATAAGGCAAGTTCCATAGCCTCCCTTTGATAGATATTCAGGCATATTTATCCACTTTAGGGGTTTTACTAATATAATGCTTCTGGAACTAGTCTTGTCTGACCTGATCCTGTCCCTGGTCCCTATATCCCCCTTTACCCTTCCTGAACGGCCATTTTCCATCCAATACTTAATTCCTCCTTTAGGTCTGGCTCATCCCAGTAACACTTGGGTCCCTGATCTTTTATTCTCTCAAACATTTTGATGAAGACCCGAGAGGCGTCTGAGGAAAACCTATAGCTTTAAGAGAGGCTCCACAAGACTGCCTGATATTCATTTATCTGAATTTGGTTCATCGATAGTCCTGGCATCCTTGTCCACCAGTTCCAAGGCTCTGCTTATTTGGGCGTTATGGCTATGCCGCATGGCTTATGTCTCCCTGCTCTTCAAGCGTGGCCCTCTGGCGAATCTTATTCTAAACCCTTATTAAGGCGCACATGGAGCATTTCCCCATTATCCTGTCCTTCCAGCTCAATGAACACATTGAAGATTTGAAGTCCCTGGTCTGAGAGAACATTTCCCAAGTCATGGGTGATGTAACCTCTGCTAAGTCAGCCTCCTTCTAAGAGATTGTACTTCAATCTTTTTATCTTGCCTGTCCTGAGCTCCTTCTTGGTCCTGCTGGCTCCACATTCCGATTAGTTCTTAATCAATATATCATGAATCCCCTGCTACAATAGTATCCTACTCCTTTCTTCAATGGGTATTTATCCGATAACTCATGAAAATGCTGGTGCGACTTTCCACTATGTCCTGCCCATCCCTGTGCTTTCTGAGAAGTAGATCCAACTTGGCGAGAATGATTCCAGATAGTTAAGAGGTAGTTTATTATTTGACAAAGTATCGAAATTTTAGCCTTTTAAAGATTCTATATGGTCATTTTGCCAAAAATCCAGCTGATCGGTCCGTTAAACTGGTATCCATGATCCATTAGTCAGTTTGCTGACCCTTTAGAGCTCTAAGATTCCCTGTGATATTATCTGTCCTATAAGATCATCATGATTTGAACTGAGCATGCTGAGAGTTCACATGCCTCATCGGACCTTTACGTTGTTTTGAAGTAATTATTTTACCTTGACTGGTCTAATCAAACAGATTCAACTGATCTAATGATTCCTGCCAAGCATCGTTTTGGTCAGAGAGGCTTGTTGTCCATGTCTGTTTTGCCTGTCACTACCAAGCGGCCATAAATACTCCCATTGATTTGTGAATACAGGAAGATCCTGTCCCGTATTCGTGGAGGTCTTTATAGGAGAGACTCAGCATTTTTTTTTTTTTTTATGATTGTCAACAGTCCTTAGCTTGATCCTGATTCAGAGGATCCATGTTTATGAAAAGATCTGAGGCTATTAATTTAGTGGAGATCCAGATACTAAGTGAATTATCTCTAATTGACTTTCAAGTCAATCTCTTGATCCTGCCATTATAATGAACTAGACATTCCATCCAACATTTGTTGGGTCATTTGAACATTTTTAATCCATTGATTCATTGAAGAACTGATTTTTATTCCTGGGACCCTAAAAAGTCGAGGCTCAAAATATTAAATGGAGTCTATATGAGAAAGACCAGAATCCCACTTATGAACAAATGATTAAAGATATCCATTATTTGAATTTAAGCAGTGTCTCAAAACAATGAGAGACCCTTGATTTAACTATCCCACTTTTTCTTTTAATGATCTAACCTGATCCCATCATCCTGAGTAACACTTTTATTTTTTTTTGGCATACAACAGTTTAGTCGTCATTTTTTCCTTCCAGAACCTCCAGATAGGCATCTTTAATTTGTGCAGTCAGATTCTTTATTGTAAAACCGAATATTTGAAATTCAATGACCTCCTGGATTTCTGGGAGACATGAATCCAATTATAAGTCCCCTCAAAGAAGAACCATATTCAAACTGTTGGCAAACTTTGAAAAATTATTAAATTTGGGCTTCTGATGATATCTTGAAACAAAGAATGATCCCAGAATAATTGTTTATAAAGAAATATTAGGCTATTGAATTGTAACAGATAGACTCCAATAAGGTATCCAGATGTGGCTTACTAACTTACCTCTGAAAATTTGGAAATGGCATTATGGAAGAAAGAATTATCTGAAAGATGATCATCCAGAGATTAATCATCTCCTGCGCACCACTTCTATGCTTTCTCAACTCACGGCGGATCTAGAAAGTTTCTTAAAGATTAAGATTGTGATTTTACAATGGCCGACTTAAACAGCGCTATGTGATTAATATTTAGCACTCTCGGCCTTTATCGCTTGAGTTACGGTCGGTGGCTTCCTCATAATCTCATTTTACATTATCGGTATCAGGCCAATTTCAAATAGTCATACTCAATGATTATGTATTTGATTAATATCATACATTGGAAATTGGGTGTCAAGAAATGTACTCATTTACTATTGAAATATTATATGGGGAATATATATAAAAATACTTAGATATGAACACCTAAGTTATCGATGACAAGTAACTCAAGGACAATTTGATATAATTAACATATTTGTTATATTTCCTATTAGTTTTATATTTATTATTTGACTATATATATATAGGTCATTTCTAGTAGTTGCAATGACATGTTTACACAACAAATTATTCATTAATAAATTATCACTTCATATTTTATCAGCGGTAACGTAGCTCCATCGACCTCGAGGCCTAAATAAAAATTCTCACGGCCTTGGTCAAGTGGTTTTCTACTATGCTGACACACCCACCTAAGCAGGATTTCGCGAGGGTTTTTTTCCCCGTCGAAATCTCATATTATTTTTGTTTTGTTCAGATTTCTCAAGTAGTACTTATACTGTATTTTCCTGCTTTGTTCCAAAAAAATTGTTGCTAAAAAGAACGATCAAGGTCTCAATGAGTATCATGACACTGCTTCCATTAATTACAAAAAGAAAAATGCATACCAAAGCCTCTTATATACTAATCGATAAAATGAATCCAGAGCGCAACGCCAAAGACCCTAACCTCTTCATGAAAGGGTCGGAGTCCAAAACGACGCATCTCAGATCATCCTCGCGATTCACCTCCTCCTCCTAATCCTAGTGGCAATGGACCCAGCACCGCTATGACAGTTTACACTTTTTTACAAAATGGAAGAGGAAAAAAATGCACCATGCTCCACTATCTGCATTCACAATTTTCTTTGATTTGACGATAAATATTTTCATACCTCTATTTTTTCTATTGCATACACAAGACGCATAATATTTTTTTTATCCGGGATTCATTGATTCCAATGATTTTGTCCAACTACGTGGACTTTGTTTTATGATCATCATCGTGTAATCTATATTTTGGTCTACGCTTTACGACGATAGATCTTTATAAAGCCACATGTATTATATTCACTTTTTTACGCCATAATTATTGTATTAATTTTTACAGTTCTCTAACTCAGAACGATGTTTGATACAAGCCTAAACTTGTATTCGCTTGGGCCATAATAATGGACCAATTTTTTTCCCGGCACATAATTATCGGACCCTTCTTTTCGCCGACACATTTATTCCTTTGGCCCATGATTCGAGCCATTTATTTTGAAAGGTTATATTTAATCTTCTTTTTGAGAGTTAATAAGAGCATGCATGTCATATCAAGTCATCGTTTTGCTGATAATTTTTTCGCCAAGACTTGAGTTTGATTTTGAAGAGTTTCGGTTTGGTTGTTATCGCAGATCCGTGACGCTGAGCTGACGCTCCCAACTGAGGCGACTATCGCGATATTATATTGTAATATCACGTATATGAAAATAATTAGAGTACAATTTAATATAATTAACATATTTATTATATTTTCTATTAGTTTTATGTTTACTATTTGCCTATATATATAGATCATCTCTAAGTAGTTGCAATGACATGTTTACACAATAAATTATTTATTAATAAATTATCATTTTATATTTTATCATTTACAAAGTTAGAACTTGTAATTTTATGTGTTCCTGAGCATAAATAATAAGTTTACTCCCGACCTCCCATAATGATTGTCTAATGAAACGAGAAAACACACACACAACGTACTGCTGAATCCTATAGGTTGGGGAAAAAATCTCTCAAATTTCCCAAGTGAGTTCGCCAATTTCGACATTCTTTCTTTTGTTTTCCTCTTTCGCCTCAGCTTTATTTTGATTTCATTCATTTATCATTAAGTTTTATTTTAAATTTTATTTTAAATTAATGGATTACATCGTCACCTATTTTTATCTCTACGCTCGACCATGCCTAAAAAGCTATCGTTGGATACTCTAACTTTCAAAAAGATTAATCGATTTTCCTGGTCTAAAATTCTATTAACTCTCCATTAAATATATCACATGACAAACATACGACATTTTTAAAAAAGACAATTACGGGCCCAACTATTACAATACTAAAAATAAAATAAACAAGCAACCCCATCCTTTCTTTCTCCACCATCATCCTCCTCCCCCAACATCACCACCACCACCATAATAGTTTATCACTTATAGAAACCACTACTAACCTATAATTCATCTTTATCACCATTACTGTAATAAATAGCCATAATATGAGTGCTTTCCTGAAATGCACCTTTGCTGAGAGATGAAGCCATAATAATTTGTTGAACGTTTGCAATATGTCCAGGAGATGGAGTTTTGCATTCTCAAGTACACTTTCTTTAATTTGAGTTTCCTCACCACTCTTCTATGGCTCATTTTCCAAAATACATTGCAAATAAGGTTGACTGAATTTTTCTTAATGCTTACCTAGATTTGAAACCATCATGCACTAACACAACCCAAAATAATTTTGAAACTATACTAAATTAATCAAAAATTGAACTATACCCAATTCATAAAATACTAAATTAATCAAAAACTGAAACCATACCTAATTCATAAAGCTAGAGTAACAGATAACTAGAATTTCCTTTTTCAAACTTTAAGAAAATTAATTTCAAACGTTAAAAAATATTTCATTTAAAACAAATACCAAATGAATTAATTAATCCAATTATGACCAACAAATAAAAGTACCTTTTTTCAACCGACTATCAATTGGCATGTCCACTTTCAAACCGATTTTTTCCTCAAATTAACAAGGCTAAAATCCCAACTTTTTTGGTCTGATTGATTTCTCGCACAGAACAAACCTAACTAACCCTACCCCGCGATGCGAGGAGACACGACAGAGCCACTAAGTAGGGGTGGGCGAGAAGCGGACCATGGATCGCGCTGGGATCACGGCGGTATCGTCGCGGACGATAAAATTTGTCCTCTCATAAATCAAGCATGGCGATGATTTAAAAATTGATTTCATAAATCGATTTAAAATAAGAACTAAGCACAATTCCTCAAAAGTTAACTGATCAAATACTTACCATTCAAATATGTTCGATTAAAAAGTGATATTTATGAAACATACTGATCAATCACGACCATTACCCCAAATTTCGCCGTAAATCCTAGCCTCTTAACTTGTTAGCTATTATAATCAGAAGTACCAACCATCAAAGAAGAACGTAACATCCCCTATCAAGAGACGCGATGCGCATTTCTAAGCACGGGCGATGGCATGGCCGAGGGTAAAGAAAGGTTCGGCAAATCCAGAGGTCTACAAGATCAAATATAATCCCTCGACGACGGTATCAAAGGTTCAAAGTCATACAAATTGTGTTTGATAATTATCAGGTTCGAGTACAATAATATTTTCGCTCCAGTGGCTAAGATGGTCATTGTATGGACTCTTCCTTGCGCTAGTGGATGACCATATCGAAAATGAACCAATTTGAACCGATTCGCCCATTTTGAAAACGAAACCGCATGAGCCAATAATTTTAAGTATTTTTGTCATTGGCGGTTTTACCTCAAACCGAATCGCACTGATAATTTATATTTAATTTATTTTTAAAATTATTATATATTTCCAATAATTATTCATAATATATCGTATTTACATCGATTGCACTTTAAATTAGGCCTAGATAATTAATTTAATAAAATTATACATTCCCTCCATCCCAAAGATCAGTCCCATTGACTTTCACTGCCTTCAAGATAATTTAAACGAATATCTCTAATTATACACGCATTTAAAATTATAAAAGTTGATATTTCAAAATATGTACTGAACAATCTAACAAGATCCCACCGCCATATTATTTCTTTATCCGTTAACGAGAATTCATTGTCGTGTTTATAAAATTTGACCCAAAAATAAATAAACGGCATAATCTTTTGATTATGAAGATATTATGGTCAATTTAAATGAAATTAACAACAAGTCAATAACATAGTCCGCAAAACAATAAATCAACGACGAGCGAGTACATCTACACCAACAATTTTAAACCACATATTTCTCTCAATAAATAAGTAAAGTAAATTATTTTTAATTTTTTAATTTGAAGTTATTTAATTTTAGTAAAATTATCAATAGTTGTGCCAAATAGTCTTTAATTATTGATTGTTTTCATATCTATAGATGTTAAATGGAATTCTGCGCTAATTTTATATTTTCACACCCAAATCTAGCTTTACACCGAAAACCCGATTTGCACCGCAAAAAAACCGATTGGGTTTAAACCAATAAAGACCGAACCGGTAAAATCAAAGAGTGTTTCGTGAAACCACACCGACGGCCATCCTCGTTAATCTAGTATGAATTTATTCGTGATAAACACTAATTCATACATCCCTGATCCTCAAATTAATGACCACATGTAAATATTTAAATATGAATAATCTAGATTTCATCATAATGGAAGACCTAAATTAACAAAACCCACAAGTCGGGCTCTCACATGAAAATCCCCTTAAAATCTCTCCAAAGTTTTGTCCAACACCGGAACACGTCCTCTGTATCGCACACACCAAAGAAACTAACCAGACTAACTCGCTAGAATAGAGAACAAATTGGAAAGAGAAAATTTTCCACCTTGGGAGGGGCTAAGCTTTTGGAGAGAAGAAAGAGGCAAAGGTTTTTCATGAAACGAAAAACCTTGTTCCTTTCTTTTAAATACCAAAACCTAATCCCAACCAAGGTTGAACTCGTTATAAATCACTAACCGTTAACTTAATTAGAACCGCGTTTTCTAATCAAATAACGAAGTCACTGCTGAGTCGTCGCATTTTAATTAACTTAACAAGTCAATTAAAATACTAACGAAGTTACCATCGAATAACTTATCGCTTATTCATCAATTTCACTCATGACTGACAACTTCAAGTTTAACCACCGATGTTCATCAATATACATTTGATTAAATATATAAATATCGAGAGAGATACATCTCACATATGTCTGCTATTATATGTGTGAAGATAAATATCGAGAGATATATCTCTCAATATATATTTGTCATGCATTTAAATATAATTCGAATATCATCAGATGTGTGACCTTTCAGCTCGATAGTAAAATAGATAATAATAATAATCAATTTCAAATACTATTATTATAAAGATTAATGAAAAGATTTAGCAACGTCATAACTTCTTTAAATTATCATGAGAACCCAAACTAGTAATATACAATCAAGTAAGGTGAACACTAAGTTCCAAGAATTACATTTAACCAACTCCTGTGAATAAATCGATACCCAATCACAACGAAAGACAATATAAGGGAATCAATTCTCATTGATTTCCAACACTCCCACCATTACCTACAATTCCTTTATCACGCGATCTCTAACAGAGCTAACCATACGTGTCACAAAACAACTACAACTTTTACTGAAAGTATGAACTCGAATTTATTTCTACGGCCCTATAAACCAATCAAGACTAACTGTGCGAAAAGGGCCTCTCATATCTTCCTTGTATATCAACATGATGATAAATCCTCCCAATATATCAACATCTATCGCTATACTCAATCGTGTTACCGAACATACGCCGTTATAATCCCCGCTTAAGGCGACGCTTGGTCATAGTCAAAGTACGTAGCTTATATAACACGTATAGTTATATATCAGAGGGTCTAAGAATTCCAACCTAAAATTTAAACAACATCATAGGACACAGATATACATATCTTCTATATCTGCTTTTACTATACCAGCCTCCCAATCATAGAATCTAGAGTCTACCAGACATCAAGTCCTCGCAGTTAACGTGATCAATCTCATCACTAATCAAACACCACGTTTAGTCATCATATTGCCGCCTCACCATCAAAGATCCGACCAAGGCTCAAGCTATCCACGCTTTCTAGGCTTCAAGAGTGAATCAACAATTCATGTTGCCTCTCTGTAGTTTTTACGACTAACCTAGGGATTTAACTTTCACCTGTCGAGGATACAATACACGATATTATATATTTCAATCCAAATGGAAATAAATAACGGGTAAATCATATGAATGAATCACGATTCACGTAGTTTAGTTAACAATCGATTAAAATACAAAAGAATTTTGTTTTAATTAATTACTTAACCTATTTCCCGCAGTCAACGAACTACCTACCATCGAACTTCGCCATGTTCGCCTTCATTGCTCGTGAAAAAACCAACTCTATTTGTCGGTAAGTCAACCGCCTATCTTCGAATCGTTCTTCGCTATCCAACTCGACGACACTGACTCATTATGCTCGTGTCATAGCGCCAGCCTCGCCTATATGTATCGTCAACTAGGGATAACATCTAGGTTGACAAATGTCCATCTTGCTGGTTGTACAACACTTCTACAAGTAATGAATGTTTTATGAATTAAATGATTTTATTTTGATAAAGTTTAACTTTACTTAATTTTCTGCGTAATGCTTCGATATATGAGTATTTTCCTACTTTTGAACTGATTTTAAAATTGAATTGTGGCATGTAAGCACTGAAATCCATACAAAAGTGATGGCCTAAGTGTTTCCACACATTATTTGAGGGGATGATACGATGCCACAACATTATCGAGCCATATACGCCTCTAACGATGACGTGATCGCTATTTATGATGTTCAACCGAATCCTGCAACCTCATGACCTTCTCACCACAAGAAGAGGTAAGTGGAACTGTATCAAAGGGCTATAATGTGTTTTTTCAAGCATTTTATAGTCAGTGGCTTAATGACGAATCTCACAGGTTGACTGACACGGACTTGGGACAAAGGACTACATCACAACGCTGCTCCACTCGAAATAATCATGGGAGTTGAAAATCTTTGCTCATTTTCAATCATTGCATAAGATTTAGTGATTAAGAGATTCAAGATAATTATATCCATAAATTGCAAAGAGCATACCATATGAAATGTTCTTTTCTTGGGCTCCAAAGACACGATAAATATTTCTTCCTTCTCAAGCAACGACTTGTTAAGGAATGAAGACAAGTTGTAGACTCAGATCAGAAAAATTACAAACAAGATGTTAAATTTTCAGGGCTACAATTTGCCCCACTTTGGTTTAAAGCAGGATCCGCTGAGTCCCATTGTACAACACTATTCAAAAGTGTCACAATAAGAGGATTTATCACATACATTTATCGCATGCCAATCCTTTCGCTTTTGAATCTCCCAATAAGTGTCTCCAGATGAGCAAACTAATATTTTTCCTCATCATCTCAAACCTCCTTGGCAATAACTCTATACCCACAATTTCCATCTTGCTTTACATCAACCCAATCAACAATATATGGTTCAATAAAAAATGTAATTTCTCCAATAAATGGGAAAACTCTCGAGGAGATTTAATTGCTTCGTCTACCTAATTGGATAAGAGGAGATTTAATAGCCCACCGATTGATATTTACGGCGAAATGCCTCGACTCGTGAAATTTGGAAATATCTTATCGCACAGACTTCAATACGACGGAAGCCTCAAAGTAGAATTTTCTTGGTCGCCTCTTTAGCTTGATCTAGACTGTGATTTTGAAACTCAATTTCGGGGTGCATCTGCCTTCATTAAATTTAGATAGAAGTCTTCTTTAAACTCCCAACCTTCCATATTTAAAAATCTGAGACATATTTTTATATTCCTCATCTAAAACATTTTCTCTTCATATCGGGTCTCCTTAATTCGCTGTCTATATCCGCGTCCTCCAAAATGAATGGATGACATTAATAGAATACCAAATATCCATATCATATGAATAATTTTATCAACATTAATATCGCATATATGATATTCAATATGTCCCCAATATGTAACTATTCACCCATTTCATATAATCAAGTATGCATTATGCTGGGATATCAAAGACGATAACGCCTGGCTGCATTTTAAACGGACGATACGGAGTCTAAAACGGTATCAGTATGAAGTTCTGCTGACATTGTTATTGCCAAACTCTAATATACCATACCCGAAAACCACTAACTTTCATCTGGGATGACTTCAGATAAACGGACACGCCCCATATCGAATAATCAAGTAAAGCTATCTCTACTTATTCTTATATATGAGTCCTAACTTCACTAGAAGAGGGATTAGATTGAGAAGAAAAGAATTAAAGGTTTTATATATATGTATATATATATATTAAAGTTTTGGCCAAATATTATTTTCATTTTCACTTAACCAAAGTAGACACCTTTCTTCATTTTCCAAAGGCAATGGGTTCTACACTATCCCAATATATTTACACACAATGGGATGACACATTTGGTTATCACCGCTATATTTGCATACTGATGACACATTTACATATCACCGTGACATATTTACACACAAATGATGACACATTTAAATATCGCCGGATGACATATTTAAATCACCATCGCACACTTGACACATTTCAACACCCAGGCGCTAATATTCATAAGCCATCGGTCATTACCACTGCTTAGCAACACGCCATAACAAAGATATCTACGCCTACCCGGATACTGCTCACATATCGTTGTCGTGGTTTATTTCCCTTTAGGTGCGGATGCACCCGGCCTCCTCGCTGGTTTTAACTTAGGGTATCTGAGACCTTCCAAGGTTCCCCAAGGCCATGGTGTCATTGGATGGAAAACGCAATGGGAAGCTAGTACACTGCAGCTCCTCTCTACAAGTGCTCGCTGACCGACAGATAGCACCGAGATTCTCGGCTGCTGGCGAACACGAATCGCTTTTTTGCCTCAACAATTTGGCGCCCACCGCCCGAAGTTCAAAAGCCTTCCATTTATTAAATGCATTCACAAGTAACTCGAACGTATCTCAAGTACCAAATCAAGGATTTGAACTGACAAATCATTAGAGTATTTTAGTTTGATATTTTATCAACGATTTGGTATTGGGCGGAAAACCTAATGGAAAGTCGGGTCACCCCCCACCTATAGTTACTAAGTGGACAACCGGTAGTTGCTCGATGACCACTGGGCTTCGACAGAAGCCACAGACCCTTTATCAAGCAATGTTTTAATTGACAATCGACACCCCATGAACAAGAAGCAACCTTTCCACCATTCCGACATGACTGGCCCAATCCTTCTATACTTCCTAACGCCGAGTGGATTCCGATCATTTAAAGTCTCTTTTTTCGCTTATCAATGAGATGAAAGCAATAGACAATCGTTAACTCTGGTGGAAGAATAGAATCTTGAAGATTTCTTTATTGAAACCAGGTTTCGTAACAAAATTTTACTATTAGTGAGGGCCTGATCGAGGAACAAAGCCTTCAATGAAAGAAGAAGCATTTATACCTCACCAATCCAGCAAATGAAGTAAATCACACATCCCCTGCTTTAACAAGAAAAATCAGAGAACGGAGTTGTCCTGACGGACCGACCGCCATGGACTTATACCCATGCCTCCTAAAATTGCTCTCTCGTGACAATTCAAACTGCCGTCTTTATAGTCGCAACAAACTAATTTCTGCATAAACGACCGAATCAATTTGACATTGTTTAATATGATTCTAACACCAAAAAAGAACTTACAACCAATCTCACAACCATGGAAACGACCCAACGGAGCACGATTTGAGGCTCGATTTCTTGATTCTTTCAGAGGTTACCATCGTATCCGGATGGATCCCTAAGACGTTGAAAAGACATCATTCACCCTTGAACACGACTTCCTACTGCGAGAGATTCCTAACGACATAGTCTTTACACATATCAATCATCGAGAATGGTACTTTGTAAGACAAATATGTCAGCGAAGAAGTGGTCAATGCATTTAAAAGTTTCATACTGAATAATTTAATTTTCAACACCAATTAAAGTCCGCCTCGCAGCATTTTTGTCCTGAACGTAGAATGCTTGGCAAGACTTACAAAAAGAAGAGCCATCAACAATAATAAAACACACAAATCATCTGACGATGAAACTTCGACTATCCAAGTGGACGGAACATCTAATAAAGCGAGGAAAATGAGCAGCTGTCAAGTATGTATCGGATGACTTTCACATTCTACACCTCCTTAACTTGGGACTAAGACTGCCACACAACCAATGTTGGGTAGTACGATACCATGTCGCAGATCGCGACTTTCTCTTCTTCAATGACAACAAAGAAGATTTCAGTCTCAGAGGATCAGCAATGAAGTCTCATCAAGCCAGCCGAGAACTCGGGGAATATGTAGATCATTTACAACTGTACATCATAAGACTCCATCAAGTAATGACACGTCAGTGACCACGGTATCAAAGAACGGGGTTATGCCCCCACGCATAGTTTCCATACCTCTCCAACTCGTCAGATAATAGAACCAACTGTGAATTCATATGCATTTATTCCTTTATCCATTTGCTCGTGGGGAATTTGATTGACCCATTCCAAACAAGACCGGGCAACAAAACATGCATCGAGCCATCGATCATCACATCGCCGGCCGTGGCCAAATCATTAAACCGTGACGGATGTCGTAAAGCTTCATATGGAAACAAATAGTTTGTAGATATTGAGTTCCTCATCACACGCGACTACCATGATAAAAAATTCAAGCGTCGTGAAATAACAACGCTCTTGAGAGGTTGGGGATCCAACACCACACTACTCTAGTCAATTATCCTCGTGCCCAACGGCCAAGTAGCAACATAAACCATTTTCCCATCCTTCATCTCTGAACTAAACCCTCAAATTGGCCTTTCAAGTCATCGATGTCAACTCACTTACCATACCGTTAATAATCAAGACCACGAGCCGAACTTAGATCTCATCAAAGAATCAAAATATACCCGCACACTTCAAAATTTCAAGTCAGCAGACTTCAATCCCATGTAAGAGTTGGTAGATGTCAAACCGCTTAAATCCTCGACAAACCTAATAAAAAATATGGAAGGTCATACATCAGGAAGAGAAATCGTCATTCCAAACAATTGTGTTCTTTACTACTGACGGTAAACCAAAATGAAAGCACACGAACCCGATTAGTCTCCGTAGAGAAAATAACCTACGTATAATAAAGATAAGTTAGACGGCTAGTGGCAATACATAAGTACCGCTATAGCCGCATCTAATAAAAAACATCGATGGTTTAGGGACATGATATCGTCCAAGATAAGCATGTGGATATCTATCGCTAAATGACAACGTAAAGACATCTACGACGTCAGCTTTTACTACTAAGTAGATGTTAACACATTCAAGACAGTTTATCGTATGGCGACGCAAATAAAAAATATTCACGACGCCGCTTTATTACTTCAAGTAGGATATTAAGAGACATTAAGATATCTATTAGAAGTGCAAGATGCAAAATAAATAGTACATCACCGAAGACATCTTAGTGGCCTCGATTACCGCCTCAAGATAAGCTTAAGAGGGCTACATGCCTTATATTACCAGGCACATTACTCCTCAAGATAGCCATCATAAAACCTTATATATATGTGACTACAACCTGGCCAGTTTTAGATCTGACATAATCTTTCAAGATAGCTACATGCTACAGCCTTATTTATCGCTTAGTATGACACGCTCAAGATAAACACTGTGGTATAAAAACCTTATAATATATGCGACTACAACTCGAAGACAAATTTTAGATCTGATTACCGCCTCTTCAAGATAGCTAAGAGGGTTATCTTACGACGGCTTAGTGGCGCATTACCGCCTCAAGATAGCCATCAGTATAAAAACCTTATAATATATAAGATCACACAAATTAGTATGCTGACATCAAGATAGCCAAGAGAACGTTATCTAATTCTACCATCGCTTTAGGGTGCATTGCCGCTTCAAAATAGCCACCAGGTATAAAAGACCTTACAAATAAGGCAATCATTCAAAAGTATACTTAGACTATAACCACATTGTTAGTATGATTGTCAGACAAGATAGCCACCAGTATAAAAACCTCATAAAGTAAGTGTAACACCACCTAAATACAGCCTTAAGGCATGATTACAACCCTCGTGATGCGCAAAGAATGCTGACACATACCTTACGATGGCTGTAACGCCAAATCTGCCTAAACAATCAGGTACAAAAACTCTGAAGAATTCCCTTGACATCACATAATTCCCGGCTAGTGAGAATTGATACAGATAAATGCAAGCGAGAAATTAAACAACAAGATAAAGAGATAAATGGGCCAAGAAAAAAATGCAAGTAGAATGCATTCAACACTTCCGATTCATTCAAAATATGCTTCTCAAAATTTCTTGAAAAGTACATAAACAGTATTACACCGCATGACATCAGACATGTCAATTTGCTGCGGCAAATTTCCCTTGCTTACATGTGACGCCAACTGTGGATAACATCTAGGTCGATAAATGTCCATCGTCAGACAACACTCTACAAGTAATGAATATTTTATGAATTAAATGATTTTATTTTGATAGTTTGAACTTTTACTTTAATTTTCTTATGTACAAAGCTTCAATATATGAGATTCTACTAACCGGATTTGAAATGAATCAGGTACGTGCGAACAAATCCATACAAAGCATGCTATTTTAAGCACATACATTATTTGAGGGACGATACGCCACAACATTATCGCTTCATATACTTCCAATGTATGATTTATCAGCTGTTTATGTTCAACCGAATCCTTGCAACCTCGCTACGACCTTCGACCGACGGTGGCCAGTGATTATGCGGAACTATATCAAAGTATTATGAAATCTGTTTCTTCAAGCATTTTATAATGCTGGCTTAATGATTTAATTCATAGGTCGATCGACACGACTTGGGACAAAGATTCATCACAACGGTGTTCCAATTTGGTTAATCAAAGGGAGTGAAAAATCTTTGCTCATTTTCAACGGTTGGCATACAAGATTTAGTGATTAAGTATCCAAGATAATTATATTCATAAATTGCAAAGAGATACATACCCATATGAAATGTTCTTCTTGTTCCAAGTACATGATAAATATTTCTTCCTTCTCAAGCAACGCACTTGTTAAGTGCGAAATGAAGATTGTTGTAGACTGTGATTGTAGTGGACCATAAATAAAATGTTAAATTTTGTGGCTACAATTTGTTCCACTTTTGCTTAGGGGCATAGGATCCGCTGAGTCCCATTGTACAACACTATTCAAAAGGTCATTAATAAGAGGGATTTATCACATACGACGGCATACAATCCTTTCCGTTTTTGAATCTCTCCCAATAAGTGTCTCCGTACGGGCAACCATTTTTCCTCATCATCTCAAACCTCCTTGGCAATAACTCTATACCCACAATTTCCATCTTGCTTTACATCAACCCAATCAACAATATACGGTTCATAAAAATGTAATTTCTCCAATAAACTTTAGAAACTCTTTGGAGCAGAATGAATGTCTGGCCCACTCCACCGACAGAGACGAATTAGCCTCGACCCTCGATTGATATCACGCGAAATATTCCTTGACTCGATTTTCAAATATCTTATCAAATAGACTTCAATACGACGGGAAGCCTCAAAGTAGACTTTTTCTGGCCGCCCTTTAGTCTGGAATTTGACCGCAGATTTTGAAACCCACCTTTGGGCGCATTCGCTTCATTAAATTTAGATAGAAGTCTTTAAACTCCCAAACTTCCATATTTAAAAACTCTATGATTATACTTTTTAAATTCCTCATCAAAAAAACCTTTTCTTTCTTCTTCATTCATATTTGGCCTCCTCCTTAATTCGCTGTCTATATCCAAGCGTCCTCCAAAATGAACCGGATGAGATTAATAGCATCACCAACATCCATATCAAGTATGAACACTGGCCAACACACACGCATGGCGTAAGGGACATTCAAAATGTCCCTACTGCGAATTTATTCAATGATTTCATATAATCAAGTGGGGCCATGATATCAAAGATGATAACGCTTTGTCAGATTCAAACGGATCGTATATGTAGTCTAAAATGGTAGAATAGTGTGATGAAAGCCATTGATATTGTCACAAACTCTAATATACCATAATGAAAAAACCACTAACTTTCTCTCTCATCTAGATGATTTGTATAAATTGACACGCCCCATATCGAATAATTGTAAGTTTTCATCTCTACTCTATTCTTATATATGAGTCCCAACTTCACTAGGAAGAGGGATTGTATTTTGAGAAGAAAAAGAATTAAAGGTTTTATATATGTATATAGGTATATATTAAAAGCTTAGGTCAAATATTATTTTCATTTTCAGCACCACTTAATCAAAGTACACCTTCTTCATTTCTCTCCAGCGCAATGGTTCTACACCATCCCAATATTTACACACAAATGGGACGACACATTTACATATCATCATGATTACACACAAATGGACGACATACTACATATCACCGTGACATATTTACACACAGCTGATTTATTACATTTAAATATCGCCGGATTTGACATATTTAAATCACCACTTCCAGACACTTCTCGACATACTTCAACACCAGTATACAATATTCATAGGGTTATCTGGGTTGTCACCACCTGGGCTTAAAAGTAACATCGGCCATAACAAAGATATCTACAGCTTACCCGATTACATCGTTGTCGTGGTTTATTTCCCTTTAGGCGCGATGCACCCGGCCCCGCTGTTTCTAACTTAGGGCACGGAGACCCTTCTCCTGTATTCTCGGTTGGGTTTTGCAGTTGTCTCTCGGAAAATGCAATCGAGAAGTCAGCACTTTAGGCCTCTACAAGTGCCGACTTAAACATCACAAACACAAGGCAATCCATATACTCTTCTCAAACGACAACTACACATAGATGGTTCTAAACAAGCATCGTCAATCCACACCGCTTCATCACGTAATAATTCTAGTGTTTTTCTGAAACTTTTCCTTTTATCTTATTCATGTCATGACGATCATTCGGGGACAAAAGAAACACTTTGGAAGATTCATATCCACGATACATGTTCGAACCAATGTTAATCTGTTCCACACATATTTCAAAAGACCTCAATCAGTCTCCAAGATACCTCTTCAAACCCGAACTAGTTTCAACATACCTCTTCAAAATAGCATGTTCACTTTCACCCCTACGAAAATATAAAATAACTAATTGTAATGAAAGTGTTGACATTAATAAAAGGAATATTTATTAGACGCATGAAATAATATAACTCATATATAGATAATATTCTACATGTTAGTAGTATATGCCTCAAAATGCAAGTGTTGATCGGTCCATAACGAAAAAATTTAGGTTTTGTAAAGCCTTAACCATGATTCTAGGTATTAGCACCATTTAGAGATTATACAAGTTTTATAAGGATACTACACGGATATAATTGTATTTTAATTTTTAATAAATATATCAATTAAGTTGGTTATTTTAATTTTTATAAAGGACGATTTTACCATATTTAACTTCTTAATTGCCTGGATCTCAAAAATTCATTTAAAAAAAGATTATCTAATCCGTTAAATATGGGTTAAACACCCTACTTTCAATTTTTATAAAGGTAAATAAACTCATATTATCAATTTCAGTAAACTGTACTTCTCAGACTACCAATTTTGTTCATACGCCTCAAGTGTATCACTCTCAACCAAACGTCTCCATGAAAATACAATTGAATTTGCAAGATCGCCATTCTTAGTTATTTCTTTAATACGCGATCAACATCTTCTCTCAATATAAAGTCGCATAATGCATGAAAAGCCCTCGCTTTCCATCAGACTAATCGATCCTAGCTCCCTATCTCAGAATAATAACAGTAAGAACTTCAAGCACTCATGTATATACCTCTATTTTCTCATAACTTAAGAACTTCATATCCCCGTAGTTATGTCTTACTCATATCTCTTGCAATTTTTTCTCCAACACATTCAACTTACGAGCTACAGAGTACCCACATGCATATAACCCAAGGTTATGATTATGCCACCCAAAAATATTTGCTACCTCCTACCTACCACTGAAAGTCTCCTTACCTGTTATCCTGAAAAGACAACCTATTTTCTTCGAGACCCGAAGTTCTTTATGCCAGTGCGAGCGCTTCTCCTGAAAGCTGCATTCATTCACAAACTATTCTGACCAATGGTTATTTATACTTCTGGCTCGATTGAGAACCGTCTATGATCAAATATATACGATTTTTCATCCCTAATTCACCTAAATGTTCTATTCAGAGTTTAATATATTAAGAGTATCCAATTGAAAATCGTCATGTTCAAAAAAAGTTTCAAGATAAGATTAAGAGGCAACAAATATTAAATCATGTACAAAACTTAAAGTGTATAATACGCACAAACCTTTAAACAAGAATATGTGTATAAACTTAAACTGCTATATTAACAGAGAAATCGCTGAATAAGAAATAATATGCGCAGTAAACACTACACATAGATATGTGCACAAATCCTAAACGAAAAATACAGCAGAGTAAACGTCACGAACACAACATATGCGCGCTCAATCACAGGCAAGACGGATATGTACACATATCCTCCAAGATCAATATGTGTACAAATCGTCAACTTTCAATATGTTCACATATCTCTCATCAAAGCAGATTGCATTTTCCAGATCACATGCTCATTCTCGTCCTTTGGTACATCGTTATTTTGTGATGTATTATTCTAATATTTTTCTACCCATACGTATTTCAACCAGTATAATAGTTAACAGTGTTAATATTCGCAGAACAATAATTAAAAAGGAACAAGATAATTAATTTCGACTACAATAAATATTTAAAGGATTTTGACTACGTTTTATTATGCTAAATTATATAAAGAATCATTTATCATTTTCAAACTTTAATCAGGTTTTAAAACTCTTTACGATTATATATAACAACAATCTACATAGTAATTTCATTTCTAAAAAATACTATTTGTGCCTTGTGGTGTGTATAACAGTTACAATAATGCTCAAACCTCAATTGATACAACACAAGTCAACAATACTGAACTGAATAATTTAGGCTTGTTAATCCACACCAGAATAATAGTAGTATTAGGGGGGCTAAATTACTATTTTACCCACTATTTGGATGTGAAGATAAGAGGTGAGGGATAATACACGACATTGAAAATAGCAAACCTCGTCCACAATTATCACTCCGCTCCTTTGCATTCCACCACTTCCATTTTCACCCCTATCCCAACCCCAACCCCCACCCCCACACCCCTCCATCCGATGGCGGGAACACTGATCTCCTCGCCATCCTTCTTTGGTACGCCTCTCCCTTCCTCTATCTCCCATCAACGGACCAGAATAATAAGTAGTAAGGTCAGGTTCAGCTTAAGCGAGCTTCCTCAAATTGCTTCATTAGCTAATTCAGTTGATTTTCAAGCTGAGGGTATTTTATACACTTTAGCTGATGCTGCTGTATCTGTGGACCCCAAGAATAATGGCTGGTTTGCTTTCATTTCTGATGCAATGGAACTTGTTCTTAAGGTATGGGATCTCTACTCTGTTATTTACAACTAAATAATGAAGCAATAATTATATTGAGACAAGTTAGTATTAAAATATTACGAGTAGTATATATAACATATACCTCTAGTATTACATACTACTTTATAGTTTATACTATTTATATCATAATATTGATTCGAATTTGGTATTAATTGAGTTGCTTATTAGTTTTTGATTATTTTACAACTAAACATGCTAATATAATTATCATTATTACATGAGAGGATATTGAAGTAAGTAAATGACGACAATGAAGAATCTTTAGTAATTGAGCATATAGCAACCTAAGTACTACCTATAATGTCAAATATTCCCTCCAATCCACTTTTTAATTTCACTTTTTCACTGAACTTTACCATCAATTATTAATTATTCATTATTCTAAAAATATAAAATTTTATATAATTGATTCAGTTTTTTAAAATTTAATTTTACAATATTTATTTCTTTTTAATAATATAATTAAAGAGTAATTGAAGATTAAATATTTGTCTCGATATGTAAGAAATTCAATTAAAATGGATTGGAGGTAGTAGTTGTATTGATCTAATAATTAGGTGCTTGAACATACCATCCCTAGCCACCTTAACTTTACATTTTTTCTTATTGGTTGAGGTTTCACATGGTTAACTAAAGTCGTCGGAAATCTCCTGCAAAATGTTCAACGAGATATAAGTTTGGAAGTTTGAATATTGTAAAATATGCGGAAAAAAAAAAACTCACTTAAGCAGATTGGTAGCTCTGATCAAATTAATCGTGGGCATAGCTTACGTGGGAGTGTGTCTGTTGGATTTCAATACTCTCTATAGAATTAAGAAGCTTAAACTAGAATACTAGGAGAAGTGCAATTTGGCTCATCTAGAGTTAGTTCTCAAGCGTCATAGCTGCTGATGATTCAGTGTTGTTGCTTAATATAGAATATTATAATGTCATCTACTATGATTGATATGCTATATTTGCTTTCTCAGGTTTTGAAAGATGGTCTCTCAGCTGTGCATGTGCCGTACTCGTATGGATTTGCCATTATATTGCTGACTGTAATCGTTAAAGTTGCCACATTACCCTTGACAAAGCAACAGGTGATTTTATAATTGCTGTAATCTATAAGCATGAAGTGAAGATGGGTGCTCTGCCTTTCCGTACCATTGCATGCATATCAAAATTTAGAGATCCTCTATAGGAGAATACGATCTAATGCATATGTACTGTAATATATTCTTTATTATCTTTCGAATATGTAGTCCTATTGCTAATTACTAATTAAACAAATTGGTAATAATGAATGTTGTTTTTTCAAGGTTGAATCTACACTGGCCATGCAAAATCTTCAACCAAAAATAAAAGCTATCCAACAAAGATATGCTGGAAATCAAGTAAGTTACATTTTGTTTTTATTTGAGACGTAGAGTGCTGTCATTAACAAAGTTCAAATTGCACAAAGGTCGCCGGATTAATGTGTGAAATTCTATTCATATGAAAGGAACTAGCGCTAATGACTTGGACCGTAACAATTGGGGGTGACCACTGGGATAATTTTCGAGATATATTACACTTATGCTAACATTCAAACTTCAGAGAAGTGATATAAATTTACTGTACAGTGTTAGGTAAATAATCATCTAAGACATTTATCCCCTTCCTACTAGAAAACTTTGCGCTATTTACTATGAGGATTGAGGAATTGAAAAATATTAGTTGAAGATGTACTTTTGAGAAGGGTGTTGCATGGTAGAATTACAGATCAAGTGACTTCATTTTGCTAAGAACGAATCTTAAATTCACTATTACAGAATTGTTGTAAAAAGACCATTGATGCTTTAGGTTGTAATACTTTAACAATTGTGCATAAAGGTGTAGTTGTGCTTTTCCAGCACATAGCTAGCATACATGGTTGATTTCCCTTCAGTTTGAAATTCAGGATTTTATTAAAAATTTGTAATGCCTTGTTGCATAAAAAAATAAAACATTTTTCTCAAGATGAATCTCATATTATGTAAAGCAACTTCTGGAACATACCAATTTCTGTTCTGCAAGCCACAATTACCTGCTTGGGTTACTTGATAAATCTATAATATTTGAATTTATCACATCGGATCTGTAATAGTATTTTGAGTTGCAAAAGCTGCATACGAGATTAATCTTCAGCATGGATCGAGAAAAATGAAGATAGGTCTGTTGTATCTATCGGTGATTCATTAGCTTCATGAAAACTTTCACTCATTTGAAAATTAATTAGAAAGTAGATTTTGTTCAGATCTGTTAAACATACTTATTGATGTCAACCAATTTTCATATTGTACTTTTTAATATACTTCTCCAGAAGTTGTACATAAACAAGTTAGTGTTAGTGACTTATGGGGAACATCTATTGACTATTTTGTGACTTCAATTAGGAAGAATGATAAGAATAATACTTCCATCACCTTTCAATAGGATATTTGCCTAGTTTTAAATTTCAAAAGTGTCATATTGTATTTCTTTCACTCAAAATACAGCTACCACCAATGCATTTCTTATGATTCGAAAAACAAAAACAAAAGTCAAACCTCACAAATGAATGTGGATGGAGATTTGAGAGAGAGCTATCCAGAAGCTCATTCTGGTCTCTCATACCTCCTTTTTTTAAATCTTGTCTACAGTGGAACTACCAAAGATGAGTTTGGTTTTCTTCCATTAACTACCATATCACCATCTTAGCCATACTTGTGATTAAGAAATCATGTCCCATTTTGAGGAGTGCTACATTGATGGTTCTTACTTATTTATTTTCATTTCTTATTTTTTATTGTGGGTGGGGTGGGTAAGGGTAGAGGAAACTGATGCTGCGGAATTTTGAATTTGGCCTACCGCATACTGTGAATAGTCAATGGAAAGCAGGTCATGTCTTTTAGTGGTGTTTTTTTATACCATATATATTAAGATGGTGGTATGCTATTGGAAGCTTGAGGTCAAACTCGACTTTATCTTCTTAGAAGATTCTGGCAGTAAAACATCTAACCGTTTTCTTCTCGCTAGGAAAGAATACAACTTGAGACTTCACGACTTTACAAGCAAGCTGGGGTGAATCCCTTGGCAGGTATATCTTTCTGAGTATTGCCTCCTCACTTTGTACTTTCCTCTGAAATTTCGCTGATCATTCGTGTGACCCATCGTCTGTAGTTCCCATTTAATTTTCCAGTCTAAGCCAACCAAGATACTGCTGCGGCCTTATCATGAGGGCCTAGAAATATGTCACAGCACCTGTCTCAATGGAGAACTAGGCTCCTTGGTCAGTTTGAGACAACAAATTACGTGACTTGTAACTACTGCTCACCCAACTCACCTTAATCTGCCTAGAAAACACTTTAAGTGTGTATGATGCTCATAAACTGAAAAAAAAAAAACCAAAAAACCAATTTGTGACACTTAGCATCAAATATTATGATCAAACCTAGCCAGACATTATGATGAAGATCTCATTGGGTCACAAAAGATGATGTTTTATTTACACTCAAATTGATATTGAAGAAAGACAATAGCTAGAAATTAACAATCTAGTAAGCTTAGTATGACCAACAGCTGCTTAATTGACTAAGTGATTGATCCTCTTGTCCAGTTTAAATTTCTGACATACAAACTATGTTCCCCATTTATTTAGTTCATACTGTAAATTATAATTCTTTCACATACAACTCACAATCCGGAGTAGTATATTTTGTTATATCCACGAACCAACTCTAATGTTCTCTTTCATATCCACAGGCTGTTTTCCGACTTTGGCCACGATTCCAGTCTTTATAGGATTATATCAGGCACTTTCAAATGTAGCCAATGAGGTATCTGTTGAGCATATTAAATCATGCATTTCTTGTGACTTTTATGGGAAAACAGCTTCATGAAGAACTTTGAATGCTTATTAACATTGGTACAAATTCTTTCAAAGGGATTGCTGACAGAAGGTTTCTTTTGGATTCCTTCTCTGGGAGGCCCAACCACAATTGCTGCCCGTCAAAGTGGTTCTGGAATTTCCTGGTTGTTCCCGTTTGTGGTTAGTTGATTTTTTTATCATACTTTATTCAATACTTATAACCTCCTGACTCAATATGTCTTATCATGAATCATTTAGGCATTCTAATGTCATTTTAACATGATCAAGTGGAAAGACTTAATACTCCATCATGCAGGACGGTCACCCCCCATTGGGTTGGCCAGACACACTAGCATACCTCGTCTTACCTGTCCTTCTGGTTGCTTCACAATATGTGTCGATGGAAATCATGAAACCTCCCCAAGTAAGTTTCTCAGTGTTTGTTTCACATTCAATCGGTTCTCTACAAAATGTTCCTTTCCTGAAAGTTTTGTTTTTTTTTTGTTTTTGATAGACTGATGATCCATCACAGAAGAACACCCTTCTTGTATTGAAGTTTCTTCCGCTCATGATAGGTTACTTTTCTTTGTCTGTTCCATCAGGGTTATCAATTTATTGGTAAGCATTTAAGAGCAACGTTCTTACAGTAAAACTAGAACTAGTGTCTTGAAAGTCCTGCATCAGTTATCTTCCTGACCCATTGTTGAGGCGTAATATTGATATTTCAATATTGGGGGTCTGAATTCTGAAAGGAGTTTGAATGAAAAGGGAAAAAGTCAAGGCCTGGGAAGTAACACTTTTTATATCAAGTGCAGTTTCTGTTATTTAGTCTTTTGGTGTTTCCAGATGTTAGATCTTAAAAAGGTATTTTACTCGAGTTTTTTTTTCCTGCTGACTTAGGTTCACAAATAATGTGCTGAGCACAGCACAGCAAGTATGGTTACGCAAACTAGGAGGTGCAAAGCCTGCTGTGAGTCAGAATGCAAGTGGCATAATAAGTGCTGGACAGGCAAAAAGAGTAACTTCTCAGCAAGAAAGAACGGGTGATAGGTAAGTATCCTGTCCGAAAAAGTTTTAGTTAGTCGATTGCTGCTTGAAGGATCAACGTTTAACTTAAAAACTAAAATAGGTTCAAGCAGTTGAAACAAGATGAGAAGAAAAAGAAATTGACAAAAGCACTTCCAGAAGAACAGGCTGAAGGTTCAAATTCTGCAACTGATCCTGAGGATGAGGTGAATGAATCCACATCGAAGGTACTCTTCAGACTAATAGTGCTCTTTTAAAACAGTCGTATTCTTTATGTGAGTTTTTTGTACTCGTGTCTTTTTTAGTTTGTGCTGACTGTGCATATCACTCGATCATATGTTACAAACTGTCCTGTGCTGCCATATCTTCGTAATATCTCACTGTCTCTCTGTGTTGAATTGCCAAGACAATATGAAGGGAGGGTTTATGGCATGCTTTCTCTCCAATAAGTTCCTTATTTTTAAGCTTATATTTTGAACACTGGACTCTGAAAACAGTAAGCTCATGATTTAAACTTCAGGACTTTCCAAGGGTGGGGTTTGGTGTAGTGGTTATGCACGCACTTGTAAAGTTAGAGATTGTGGATTCAATAATCGCCATGAGGTTTAGGAAAAAAGGACTTCCAATCAAGAAACCCGATCTTATGTTAACAAGAACCCTGATCTTATGTTAAGGCTTCGCACAATTTAATGGTCACTTCTGTAAGTTGTACATGCCATTTCAATAGTTCCTGAATGTTTAGTTGACTGGATTTTTAAAAGGTGAGGTATTAAGGAGTCAAACAGGGACTCCTTTAATGAGTAGCACTTCGTCTACCTGGTCTGTCATCAGTATATTTCTAATTGCTGTTATTAATTTATTATTATGCTTCAATTCTATAATTGCTAATAATAGCTTGCCTGAAGCAGAAAGGGTGTTAATAATTGCCGGCCCTGAACTATAATTTGAGATGACTTTATCATCATTGTTGAGCCTGAACCATTTATAACTTAGTAATTGTATATCTACTAAATTATGTGGCAAATAAGAAGTTGGACCATTATGGAAATTTGTATCTAGGAATTTGAAATTTATAGATAGTATTGGTCACATGATCACATCAAATGTTGAGTTCATGTAAATAGATGGATCATTTAGATCTTTCCAACTGAGTTGAGTGACTTCATTTCTAAATTCCAAGTAGTGTTACTTTAGGATCTACTCCATTATGAATGGCTGATGCTCTCCAGTTGAGAATGCATCTCACATACTAGGATGCAGCAATGTAACAAAAATATGCATTGCAGGAGGAAATCTTGGAAGAGGCATTGGCTTCTAGCAATGGCAAACAATTGCCAGATATTTCAGGGCCAAGGAAGAGTAAGCGATCAAAGAGGAAGCGTACAGTATGATACTGTGTACAGATTTTGTAGCATCGTTTGAAAAGTGTATACTTGAGCCAATGTATCATAGTCGCCGACAAAAATGTGACCATTTTCTTGCCGGAAGTCAAGTTTGTGTCTAGAGAACACGCATGCGCCACATCAGAAATCTCAAGGAATCGACTGCATCACACACGCCCTAGCTATGAGTGCTGAAGTAGTATACTGGGTTCTCACCATGGGTGACTGCTTGGTTCATGATAGCAGTTATAATTATTTGTTTATTTACTACTCCAGGTTGTAGTTTTGTTATATATGGCGAATGAAAATTATTAAGCATGATGCAGTGGCTACTTTTCCCTATATTTCTTCCCATTGCTCTATAACCTAGCAGCCAATGTGGCATTATGGCTTATATATAGTGATGTAGTCTTCGAAACTGACCGGAACAACCAAAACTAAACCGAATATAATCGAAATCGAATCGATCCGATGAGGTTCGCTTGAGGAAATCTAACTAATTTAGGTTCGCTCAAAATAATCAACTTAACCCCGATTTTTTAAATTTTGAAGATTTCTCAATTTTTATTTATTATCCTTTTAAGACTAGCATTTGTAATGCATTTTAAGTTAGAAGAGTAAATTTGGGGATTTATTTTGCTTCCATTACCTAGATAATTTAGTATAAATCTTTCTAAACCTAATAATATAACGAATAAAAAATATAAGTAAAAAGAATGGTATTGTTTTATCGAATCTATACGCAGATCGTATAAATCTTAAAAAGTAAATTAACAAAAATTATAATGGGATTATATGTGAGTCTTAAGAGCTAAAATAGGGGTTGAAATTATTAAAAATGGTGCTTTTTCAACTTCCTTAAAATAAGTTGTTCCCTTGTATATTTTTTCATTCACCCCCTTCACCCCTAAATTTATATTTTTCCTATTATTTTTTCAATTGTAAAAAGTCAATAATGTAAGTTTACTAAAGAAGAGAATTATTAAGATTTGCACCGCCTTCAACTACAACAGAAGATATGTAAACAAACAATAATTATGTTTCATCTATAAAAAATGTTCTTAATATTAAAATAATAGAACATAAATACTTGGGCAAGCATAATCCCACTAAAAAACACTAAGTATTCCAAGATTCATATGATCGCCTCAATCACACGTAAGAGCTGATCATATTCACCGGGACAAGACTATCATAATCCTTGGCGCTAAGCTCACTCTAAACTCTCATGTTATAATCACATTACATTACTGGCTAGATGTATTTAATTTATACTGGGATTGACAAAAGTCATACATTAATTTATGTTAACCTAACATTATATTAATGTAATACATGAAAGGCACCAAGTAAGTCATCATATCCTCAAAGATCACATCGAGCATCCTAATATGAATATTACCGCATAATCTAACATATATATGAAGTTAAACTTAAATGAAGCATTGCATAATCAACAAGCCTACGGGATACTATTTCAAATAGCTCATATTTCCAATATTTTACCCCTACCAGTTTGATCTAAAGTCAAGCTTAACATCCGCTATAACGAAGCAACCATCCGGCATACACTTTTTCAAATACGCGATAAAAAAGCTATTTTGAAATATGTGAACGAATGGTGAACATCCGAAATATATATGATTAAACGCAATATTTGTTGGAATTATAGATAATGATTCATAGAAGTGTACGTTGAACAATTAGATTGTAGAATCGATTTAAGCATTCAAAACTATAACTTCAATATATATTAATTGTTAGGATCTATTGGAATTGACACTAGGGATTATGATGACTTATTAGGATCCTTACATAATTTATGAGATCCGCTATCTCATAATTCCAATACTAATTTATGATTTTTTTTTTGAAATTTCTAATAGTTTGGCCAATAATGCTGGAACGGTTCCAGAAATTTAATTCGAACATCATATACTCCGTATAAGATTTTATCTGAAAACGAAATCAAATATAATCAATATATGATATATACACTTAAATTAATCAAAAAGATTTTTTTTATTCAAGTAGTTATTGAGATCAATTATTATAGAAATGATATTTTAGCAATTGAATAAAAAAAAATATATCGGGATCTTAGTGAAAATTTAATGGATGATTTATTGAAGATGCTTTTTGTAATACACTCTAAATTAGTACTCAACACTTTCTTAATTAAATTACATTTGAACTAAGACTATAAAATAAATTCCGAAACCGTTCTGTCAAAATAAACGTTGGAATAGAAGAACTTTCCGAAAAACACACGAGCACTCAAAATTTCTGCATGGAATCACCCGATACATTCCCTGATTCAATTCTTATCACATAACTATTTGCTCCGTGTGTGTTAATTGAGACAATAATTGGATAGAGGATCCCGCCTACAAATTTCTACAAACAAATCATTCCCACTCACCCCAAACGCAAAAAAGCACAATCCTCGTCCCCCCATCCAACGCATCTCCCAACCGTCGATCTTTCCCTAATCCACGGCTCCAAACCCATTCAACCCATCCACAAGGATCAACATCCTCAACCGTCGATTATCCCAATTAAACCAACGCTCCAGATCACCATTTCAAATCAAACTCACCTATAAATTACCCCCAATTTCACCACTTACCCATCTCAAATCAAACCCATTCCAATAATAAAAAAATCCAATTTTAATTTTTGTCCCATTTATTTGTCCACTTTGGTATTTTTTTTGTAAAATGTCGGGACGTGGAAAGGGGGGAAAGGGGTTAGGAAAGGGAGGAGCAAAGAGGCATAGGAAGGTATTGAGGGACAATATTCAGGGGATTACTAAGCCAGCAATAAGGCGTTTAGCTAGAAGGGGGGGTGTGAAGCGAATTTCTGGGCTCATTTATGAGGAGACACGTGGCGTGTTGAAGATATTTTTGGAGAATGTTATAAGGGATGCTGTGACCTACACTGAACATGCTAGGAGGAAGACTGTTACTGCTATGGATGTTGTTTATGCCCTTAAAAGACAAGGCAGGACCCTTTATGGATTTGGTGGTTGATTTTGAATTTAATTTTATGGGTTGTTTAGGATTTGATTTTGGTTTTTAGTATGAATTCTAGTTTATGAAATTTCGATATGGAATGGGTGTTTTTAATGATGATTATGTGTTTGTTAAATTGTCCGTTTCAATTAATTTGTCCAGTTTGGTTTTATGTTTTTTGTGAAATTTATGTATGCACATTATATAATTGGCAAAATATATCATCGAAACTAAGCCTAATAATATTCCACTCGAATCATACGATATAATCGAACAAGAGCGAGGCAGTGTGACCAGTTATTGTTTCATTGACAATCTTAGATTTAATTATGTAACAATAATAGCAGTGTAATATTTATCATTGGTGGTAAATTACATTACAGAAGATGAAAATTATTGTATGCTTTTTATAGGAAAAAAATTTCATTCAATCTTTATTAATAAACCATTATAAATGTGTAAATATTTACTACTATCATGTTATATGAAGATGATGGAGAAAGATTGTAAATAAATAAATAGAGGCTTTTGTACTATATCATAATTTACTACTATTTTTCCATAGCTCAGTTCGGATAAAAAAAAATTACTACTATAATGTCGTATGATGGATACATAAGATACTAACAGACAAATAGAGAATTTTTCATATTATATGATTCTTCAATTTGTGCTTAGTAACGTTATTCGACCGATCACTTGCTATTTATTAAATTATAATCTAATTTTAATTAATTCAAAAGAGTGTATTTATTTGTATTCAACTTTTTGGTATCAATTACCATCATCAAAAGTATAACAACGTCAATGTTAAATCTTAGTGAAATAAAATATTATTAAATGTAAATATCAAACCATAATCAATATTTTCATTTATTCATCTAAATGTTTAATGAAAATAAAAAAATGTCTTGACATCTCGCCGCATCTTTCATCGATTTCTATGTTTTAATAGAGTCAAAGAAAATAGACTGATAATATAATTTGATCTACAATAACTGTTTAAAAAATAGAAACGGTATTTGAGAAATTACCTAAGAATTATTAATGGTTGGAGATATAGATAGAGTTGCATTATAATGACCTTGGAACTTGGAAGCTTTCTTTGGATGATTCTTACTCCAAAGTAGCTAACAACATGTATACGGAATCCACAAGTGTTAAAACGGTTTTAAAAGTTAATATTGTGATATTTTCCGCATTTCGAGGTATGATGTCAACATACCTTGTATAAGATAATGGGTATTTATAGAACAAATAATATATTTTTTTTGTGTAACTATGAAAATGTGAAATAATGAGAATCATGTAACACTTCCAAATATTTTAATATGAGTTATGAAATAAATACATAAATACAATTATTTATTTTAATAATTTCATATTCTTTGTGTAACTCTCAAAAGATGGAATAATAAGAGTCATGTAACTTTCAAATACATTAATTATGAGCTATAATTACAATGAAGTAATAACAAAAATATAATTATTTATTCTAATTATCCATAGAGTCATCATCAAGTTGTAACTTCTTCATGTTTCTGTTGGAAATATGAGATATTTGAAATAAATAGCCTATCAACAATTCGACAGACAACCCAGCATTAACTCATTTAAGTTCATATACGTCGATTAAATCAGAATGTTCGTGATAGGGATACTGAGCAGACAGTGTTACGACAAGCATTTCACAGTAACACTCATAACCAATATACTAACATATAATGTTCGTTAACATTTATTAGTATATGACTTTCGTCAATCAAGGCTTCCAAGAGGTCAAGTACACATACAACGAAATGTACCATAATTTAATTATAACTTTCGTGATTTAAAATGAAACTATGTAAGAACATTGGGACTAATTTCCACCGTTGGAAATCATTTCCTAGTTCACTAGGATGGTTTAGGATAGAGTTTCCGATTCTTCCTTTAGAATAATTCTATAATATTTACCTAGTCACTTAACACGCCTTTATTAGCTGAGGTCATTTCGACTACGTAAGGATAATGCGTAAACAAACAATAATTCGCTTTGTTTAGGGAGAATGTTCTAACACAAAAATATTAGAACATAAATACTAGTGCGCACAATCTCACCGAAAACAAAAAGTATACAAGACTCCACACGATCGGTAATCTCGATCATACGGGAAGCGATCATACACTACCTATGATTAATATAATCTTTGGCGTCACTAAAAGTTCGATTACGACCGTATTAGTGACCCTTGTCCCGTCCGGCTGTCTCCGCATCATGCACCCGCTTAAGTAACACAAAACTATCGATAACATCTGTAATGGATGGGTCGAACCCTAAGTCTGATTGGGAATCGCTCATCCATCCTATCGAGAGAGCATCCCAAGCCAAATTTATGTCACATCAATAGTAAGACTAAATATAACACTCGAGATTAGACATGTGGCATGACTTGCATTTAGAAAGTACCACGAAACTTATACTAGTTCTTAACTACGTTAACTATTTTTCCGTTAGCCTGACTCTCTAGTGGGTCTCCATCTTTTAATTATATTAACAGTTAAATAATTAATTCACATGTCATTCATTCAGGCAAAACTATACAGGTCGTATTTCATAAATACAAATAAGTCATATCATAAATCTCATGGCATCCATCAATATATCTAAACATATATTATACATGAGCAAATTAATTATCTAAATTACATTTATACATGTATAGCATGGATCAGTAAATTGAACAAGTAAATATCCATCAATCGAATTACATATACTATTGTTCAATTATTAGATAATATAGACGATTGCTTATTAAAATTCAACTCCGAATTTTATGTCATTATATAAGTATTTAATTATCAAATAATTTTATACTTATATCTAATTTAAATATTTTCGAAAATTATTTATTCCTAATCCAATTAATTATTTTCGTTTTAACAAATTAAAACTAATTTTAATTTAATTAGAAATATTTAAATTCTAACTAATTAAATTAAAACAGCTCAACCCCTAGACGAAATTAAATTCAAATCAATTTAATCGATGTCCAACATCTTAACGAGCCGAAAGTCCAACCTAATCCATAAACGGCCGAGCCGAAAGACAAGGTTCGAACCCTAGGGTTCGAAACCCTAGGATTCCCAGATCATTGCCACCCTCAAGGGGCGGCGCATGACATCACACGCCCCACTTTCCGAGGCGGTAGAATTCGATTATATATTTTTCGACTCAATTGAATAATTTTACGGATATAACAATTAATCGAAAATTATTCTAGTATTACAATATATTAATTTCGAAACTGACTAACTATTAATCATATTTAATTGACATTCATACATAAACGAAGTTAAAGATTAACAAGAAGCAAAATATAGCATATATTCGAATTTATAAATCTATGACTCATATTAATTACCTTAATCTATCAACCTCGGCTCGATGCCACTGTTGGTGTTTCTAACACATAAATAATATTCTAACAATACAACGGATTCAATCCCAGCTATCACTACCATCAGAGCAAACAATAATTAAAGAGACATAAAATATGTGTACTGCTCTTGGGAATAATTATTAGAATAATCAAGTAATGGATATTACGATTTAAGACACTTTCCAGCATCCAAAGTTAGACGCTCAAAGATTTAAAATATGACCCATTTGGAACTTAGATATGACGATTCTTACTCCAAAATAGCTAACAACATGTATACGAATCATTCTGAGAAAATGAATAAAAGTTAATATTGTGATATTTCTCTGGTATTTGAGGTATGATGTTGAACATACCTTGTATAAGATAATGGGTATTTATAGAACAAATAATATATTTTTTTTGTGTAACTATGAAAATGTGAAATAATGAGAATCATGTAACACTTCCAAATATTTTAATATGAGTTATGAAATAAATACATAAATACACTATTTATTTTAATAATTTCATATTCTTTGTGTAACTCTCAAAAAGACGAATAATAAGAGCCATGTAACTTTCTAACACGTTAATTCAGAGCTATAATTACATCAGAAGTAATAACAAAAATATAATTATTTATTCTTAATTATCCATGAGTCATCATCAAGTTGTAACTTCTTCCATAAGTTTCATGGAAATATGAGATATTTGAAATAGTGCCCGTTGAACAATTCGATTGTACAACCGATTAACTCATTTAAGTTTAAGTTCATATATACGTTCGATTAAATTGTAATGTTCGTATTAGGATACTCGATATGACATTAGGGGTTATGATGGCTTACTAGGGTCCGCTCATAACCAATATACTAACATATAATGTTCGGTTAATATTTATTAGTATATGGCTTTTGTCAATCGAGCCTAAGAGGTCACACACATACAACGAAATCGAGTCATAATTTAATTATAACTTTCGGGGTTTAAAATGAAACTATGTAAAAATATTGGGGCAAATTTCCAATGGTTGGAAATCATTCCCTAGTTCGACTAGGATGGTTTAAGGGATAGAGTTTCTGGATTCTTCCTTTTGTAGAATAATTCTATAATATTCTACATAGTCACTTAACATGCCTTTATTAGTGTTGGAGGTCATTTTGAATACAAAAGATACGTAAAACAAACAATAATTCAGCGAAGAAGAATGTGTTCTAACACAAAATATTGTAACATAAATACTAGTGCGCATAATCTCACCGAAAAACAAAAAGTATAATTAAGACTCCATTACCCATCGGTCTCTCGATCATATGGGTAGGTGATCATACACCACTATGATTAATATAATCTTTGGCGCCACTAAAAGTTCGACATGATCGTATTAGTGACCTTGTCCACGGTCCCATGCGTTCCTGCATCATGCACCGCTTAAGTAACACAAACTATCATGTAACATTCAGAATGGACGGTCGAAGCCTAAGTCTTGACTTGGGAATCGTTCGATCCATCCTATCGAGAGAGCATCCCAAGCTAAATTTATGTCACATCAATAGTAAGACTAAATATAACACTTGGGATACATGGTATGACTTACGTAGAAAAATACGAAACTTATACTAGTTCTTAACTACGTTAACTATTTTTCCAT
Source organism: Lithospermum erythrorhizon (assembly GCA_019722365.1). Classification (NCBI taxonomy): domain Eukaryota; kingdom Viridiplantae; phylum Streptophyta; class Magnoliopsida; order Boraginales; family Boraginaceae; genus Lithospermum; species Lithospermum erythrorhizon. The sequence goes on from JADFUC010000207.1 coordinate 151,545, forward strand.
TAGCCTGACTCTCTAGTGGGTCTCCGTCTTTTAATTATATTAACAGCTAAATAATTAATTCACAGGTCATTCATTTATAGGCAAAACTATATAGGCCATATTTCTAAAAATACAAATAAGTCATATAAAAAATGTCATGGCATCCATCAATATATCTAAGCATATATTATACATGAGAAAATTAATTATCTAAATTACATTTATACATGTATAGCATGGATCAAGAATTGAACAAGTAAATATCCATCAATCGAATTACATATACTATCAATTGCTTAAATTATTAGATAATATAGACATTGCTTATTAAAATTCAACTCCGAATTTTATGTCATTATATATATTTAATTTATCAAATAATTTTATACTTATATCTAATTTAAATATTGAAAATTATCTATTCTAATCCAATTAATTATTTTCAAGCTTAACAAATTAAAACTAATTTTTATTTAATTAGAAATATTTAATTGTAATCAATTAAATTAAATAAATTAACCCCGAGATGAAATTAATTTCAAATCAATTTAATGCATGTCAGAACATCTTAACGAGCCGAAAGTCCAACCGAACGATAAACGGCCGAGCCGAAAGATACTAACCCTGTGTTCTAAACCCTAGGATTCGGTGAGATCATTGCCACTGGCGGGGCGGGCGCAGTGACATCACACGCCCACTTTCCGAGGTGGGCGGTGAATTTATTATATATTTTCGACTCACTAAATACTTCCACATATAACAATTAATCATAAAATTATTCTAGTATTACAATATATTAATTTCGAAACTGACTAACTATTAATCATATTTAATTGACATTCATACATAAACGAAGTTAAAGATTAACATAAAGCACAATATAACATATATTCGAACTTATGGAATTCATGACTCATATTAATTACCGCAATCTAATATTCCGGCTCGGGGAGTGCCACTGCTGGGTGTTTCTAACACATAAATAATATTCTAACAATACAACGGATTCAATCCCATGATCACTACCAGCTTGTATAAACACAATTAAAGAGAGACATAAAAATATGTGTGTACCGTTTCGGGAAATAATTATTAGAATAACCGCAAATGGATATTATGACGAAGACACCACTATATCCAAAGTGCACGCCTCAAGATTGTCCACACCAACGAATGTAGCAGCCTGGAGTTTTACTAGAACTCCTTTAAAATATCGAACTGGTTTGACAGGCAAGGTAGTAATTCAAAGGAATTCTTCCACCTACCGACGACCAAAAAAGAAAAGAAGGAAGAGAGAGCCTTTGCCTTTACAAAGAAACATTTAATACTCAAAAAGTCAATAAACAAGTTTCTTCTAAAAAAGCCAAGATTTATATAAAAGATCAAAATCCCTAGTGCTTTTTAGGATTTTGTGGAGAGTTAAGCAAAAACTCTACCAAATCCTTAGAGTGCTTTTAGCGACTAGAATAAAGAAAATGCTCTAGAATCTTCTCACTTCTTATTCGTGAAAATAAAGCGCAGTTGCTACAGAATATTCCTGTAATTATACTACGCAGAGGGAGCGGAAACCCTATCTCCCTATTCAATATAGTCGGAACATGGTATCTTCCAACAATTGAGTTTGCCCCTTAATGTTTTATATGTTTAGTTTAGAACCCGAAGTTTATAATTAAATTATGATACCAGCAGCGTGTGTGAGCCTAGGTTCGATTGACAAAGATATTAATAAATGTTAACCAAATATTATAGTTAGTATACATGGTGATCTCAAGAAGCCATCATAAATCTTGACAGTTGTCTCGAGTAGTTTTGTCATTTCCAACATTACAATATAATTGAACGTGTATATATGAACTAGTCTTAGTTGACGGGTTAATCGACAGCTCATCCGGGTACTATTTCAAACATTCCACTTCCTGGACGACATTTGTATCAACGATTCCTTCATACCGATTAACAATGAAGCATAGAAGATTGTCACTAAACTCGCAATCGTAGTTTTCCCCGGCTTCATGAATTAATGCGATAGCCAACACCAATCTAGAGATGGCCATCACAATTGCCATTAATCCACCAAGATAGTAGAAAACTACCGACATATCCGGTTGTACAAATCCCTTATGATGTACATATCTTTCCATCCTTAGATTTGTAACATATCCAACACAATGCCGTTATAGTCTTCCTTTTACAGAAGACGTTTGACAAGGTTAAAATACATTACTCTTGTGAGATATTTGAAATAGTACCCGCTGAACAATTCAGTTAACCCATTAACCTGGACTGAGTTTAAGTTCATATATATATGTTCGATTAAATTGTAATGTTCAGATAGGGATACTGATATTTATTATTGAGAAGTCAGATTGCTTACTAGGGTCCGCCATAACCAATATATTAACATATAATGTTCGGTTAACATTTATTAGTATATGTCTGTCAATCGAAATAAGAGGTCACATAACGAAGTAAGAGAGTCATAATTTAATTATAACTTTCTCGGTTTAAAATGGAACTACGTAAGAATATTGGGCCTAATTTTCAATTGTTGGAAATCATCCCCTAGTTCTAATTAGGATTGTTTAGTGGGATGTGTCTCAAATCTTTTCATTTGGTAGAATAATTCTAGAATATTCTACCTAGCCATTTAATACGTGCCTTTATTTTAGGGATAAAGAAGCTTGTGATGATTCTAGAACACCCCTCCCTTAGTCGACTATTTTGAGGAGGCGTGTAGAGTTTTTCTTAACTCTCCATAAATCTCTAAAAAGTAAGGATTCTGGTATCCACTTTTAAGTAAAGCAGTTCTCTCCCTCTTCTTGTTTTAGTCGACTGCAAGAGGGGCGGGGAAAACTCCCTTTTGAATTTTTCTCGCCCAACCTCGTCTATAGCTTCAATATTTTGAAAGAGTTATAGTAAAAATCGAGGGACTTGTTCGCCGTTTCTACATGACAATCTTAGAGGTATTCTACTTTGGATACTGTGGGGTCTTCGCCATATTATTTTCGTCACAGTTATTCTAATTATTCCTAAGAACTGCATATTATTTTTCTATCTTTTTAATTATTGTTTATACAACTGATAGTGATCATGAGATTCGTATCCATATTATTATTAGAATATTATTTATACGTTAGAAACACCAATAATTTCTATGTTTAATGATTTTAATTCTCATTATTTAATTATTATTAAAGTTTGATAATCATTAGAAGTTATAACGTCTTCATGTTTTGATGTTTAATGATTTTTAATTCTCATAATTATTTAATTATTATTGAAGTTTGATAACTATTAGAAGTTGTAACTTCTTCATGTTTTTATGTTTAATGATTTTTAATTCTCATTACTATTTAATTCTTATTGAAGTTTGATAATCATTAGATGTCTTGTAACTAGTTCTATTTGAAAGGGATAATATAGTCTTAACAAAAAATAAAACAAACACTATTCTACATTCACACTTTTATAAGGTATATAGATATAGATATAGATATAGATATATGATGTTAATTTTAGAGTTGGAATAGATAGAAGTGTTTTGATGCGTTTAAGTTTACAATGATCCTTTTTGATCGAATCTTGAAATCATAACAACAAGATTTATATTTACTAAGGATAATTATTAAGAATGTAAAAAAAGGGGAATCTATATGATTTTGTTATTAGGGATGGAGTTCTTTAGAATATATATTTGTATCATACTCTGAGGAGTTGTCTTATAGAATAAAGAGCACAATGTAGCTAAAAAACAATGCAGTATCAAAGACACCAATTCAACAAGCTGATAAATCTTTGTTAGGCAAAAATGAATTAGAAAGCACACTCCGTTAGCAAATTGCAATTAAGAGGTCACCAATACAATTCCAACATTGAAAACAACAGTTTTATTTGTACTAGGAAACTTATGAAATACTACATCATAAACCTTGAAGAACAAGGTTAGTTCAAACTTTAGACAGGTAAAAACATTTTCCAAACTATGAACATTGCTTGGCTAAGCAAAAAAACATAGTAGTTTGATATTCATTTATTTGGAAGTTTAATTAATTGACTCGACTCTTGAAAACATCCAGACCCATCTCAGATGGATCAGTCGCTTGAAGCTCCACCTGAAAACCATCAAGTTCAGTCTTGAACCTGTCTTTAGAGCTTGCATAAATCATTTTGCTCCTCACGTTTGATGTATCAGGAGACCTGTTGCAAATGCACGAAAAGCCCCGATATCTCAGTCAAAGTGCGAAACAAAAATTAAAAAGGACGAATGATACCAAACATCAAAGTGGGAATACTAAATTCAAAAGGGCAAATGATACAAACATCACTAACGTTCTTAAAATTCTCTATTTGATCGAATAGGGATTTTTAAGAAACGTTAGTGATGTTTGGTACTTCAGTGTTTTTTACCCCATTGAAAATAGAAACTAATAAGGCTTGTTTACTTTTACCATATGAAAAGAGGGAATTTGTATTGACTAAACTGTCAATATATACAATTGCAAAATTGATATTCACGAAATATTACCAGGCGACAAAGAATATTCTGCTCTTAGGATTGTTCTCTTCAGTGAGGAAGTCGAAATCATAGACAGCATATCGACACTCATCAGCAGGAAGGCAAGCGATGAAGTCCTCGTAGCTTTCAGTAGGCTCTCCAAGCTTTTCCACAATCACCTGGTTTTGCTCCTCCTCGATCTTGAATACTATAAATCTGAATGACCTCTTAGTCTTCAGCTCTTGAAATTTTAACTTACAGTCATCATGAACAGCCATTCCTGATGCCGCATTAGCCTATCAATATGCCAAAAGAGTTTCAGAATGAGCAACGATTACATTTATAAAGGACAATTCGAACACCCACTACTAATGTCCTACGTCCGCCCCTTATGGCACATCAACTGCAAACTAGTGAAAAGTAAGATTTGCAGCACATGTATGTTCAGGTTATCTCTGTGGATGCAAAACATGTAATTACTCTAAAGTAATACTTCAACATACCCATTTTAAATACCCAATTTGCAGCAAGAGATCAGATTAAACATACATGTTCCATTAGATTAATTAAATACCAATCAAATCAAACTGAACCAACTGTGAATTGAAGCAAAATCAAGTAAGATCAAGAAACAAACTCAAAGTAAGCTAGCTAATCACTTCTGCAACTACAAATAAAAAAGGATTCTTGACTAAGTTTCAAACATAATCACTTCAATAATAACAAATCAAACTAAACTTACCATGATTAGAAATATCAAAATATTTCAAGGAAGACAATATAAAATGAATATTTGAGCTTGAGGGGAGATGAGAACTGATAGAAGGGAGTTATGAAAGTAGATTTTATTTGTTTCCAAGTTGAGAAAATGATGATTTGGTTTAGTGGAAATCGGTAATCACTAAATACATCATGATCATGGACCCTGTAGTCACTGGCCACGCTTCACAGCCAAACATTCAAATGTATGTCCAACCAATCATATTCTGACTTGTGTCATCTGTTTGGTGAGAGTATTATTGTCGACATAATTTCTCAGTCGACATAGTCGTCCAAATTGGGATATAGAACTTATTCATTCAAGTTGCAGAAATATTGTACCCATCGTCACAATTAGTATAGGACAATTTTTAAAAGCATTATTATCTCTATGCATTGTTTATGCAACTCAAAGAATTCATGTACTCTGCATCAACACAGATTTAGAGATTAAATATTGACTTTTATTGAATCTCTCTCGTCGTAACGAAGGCCCGAGCATGCCCAAAACGACCGTGTGCATAAGGCCTTGTGACGCACGATGCTCGTGGAAAGAAGCAAAAGGGAGAACTATATCATATATACATTTACACAAGCACTCAGATAAATCTTTCTGATCAAGTATCTTGAATTTTATGGATTTCCAGGAGGGATTCTAGTTGAAGGATATGTAATGAAACCGTTGTTGAGATTGAGATCTACATACTACTAACATGATAATTTGATTTGTGTAATGTATGGAGCTGACCACCACAAGACAATATTATGGATCCTAGCTATAAGAAAATGTTGATGAATGCAAAACCTTCCCTATAAAGATATGATCTGAAAAATTTCAACTCCCAGCATCACATATCTACTTCTTTAGGTGACCTTCTGCTAGCCTGTTCTATCCACATAGGATGCTACAGTGTAAATGCAGCACAAGTCATCTGAAAACAGAAGCGTTCCATATAAAGAGTGCATACTGACGAAATAAACAGCTTATGTACAGGGAGAGCTGCTGCAATCTTCCAAAGCAGAGTTACCATCAGAGATTAAGTGCATCCTTCCCATATATGCGCTGAAGCTCCCGGGTTGCAGCTTGAAATGATTCTGATGAACACAAATTATTTTGAGAAAGTTGACAGTATTATTGAAAAAAGGGACCAAACCAATACTGAGATAAATTACCTTTCCAAATGCGGAATGCCTTTTGGTTGATAGAGGAACCACTCACAGTCTGAATTGCATCAAATAACTGACTCTCAGGGGTGCTCCTCAATTCCTGGACTATCTGATAGATCGTCTTCCCATTTTCGAAGTATATGTGATTATTTGGGTGCTTTGTCTTGCAACCAGCATGACGCTCAAACTCATAAGCATTAAGTGCCTTCAGAATACAGATGTCAATGCAATGAAATGCCATATTATAACAAGGATAGGTGAAGCAGTAAACGCCTAAGAAAGTTGGATACTTACTTTAGAGTAATTACATGTTTTGCATCCACAAAGATAGCCGGAACCTTTTATAATACCACAGAGCTCCTATTATATCCAAAATATCTTTGAAGTTAGTGCACACAGATGCCAACATTATCTTTATTAAGTTAAACTTTTCAGCTAGGCTAGAATTAAAGCAGCAACAAATAAAAATTTACCTCCCGAGACACGGAAACATATTTAACAGGAACACCATCGAGGATACCAGTTGTTATCAGACTCCTCACGTTAGAAGGGAAACTGTTTGGAGCTTCTTTTCTAGCTGGTTTGGTCTCAGACTTAATCTTTGAGACAGGATCAGGCTTTGATAGCATTGCCTGGGAGGTATCTGGGACAGAATTGGCATTAGATATATCTGGGTCCTTCTTTGCTTGTGTTCCTGATCTTGGTGTTGAAGCTTGATTGCTGTATAACAAGTCATAACTGCCGTTACGTTTATGCAGAGAGTCGATGTCTGGCTCGTCTTGATAGCCACCAAAAGGTACGGCCTTAATATTATCCTTGCTATAGGCATGTGACAGAGAAATGTTATCATTAGCTTTTTCAAAGGAGGAAACTATGGGTCCAATATTTCCATCTTCCCTGCTATATGCTTGATGGTTCATAAATGCATCATTTTCAACTTCTTTCCCATAGAGCTGACTCATGGTTACATAAGTAGATTCTTCTCCGCCATTATATGCCTGATGTAAGGACATATTAACATTTTGCTGTGAGGGTGCATGTAAATCAATTTTAGAGTCCTTCACCTGATTAACTTTGGTTTTTCTAATGCCCCCATAGCTCACACATTCTGCATCTTCAACATTATAAGACATTGACAAACCTACAGATGAAGTTCCGAATTCTTCACCTGATCCCCTTTTAGTCGCACTTGAGTTCATGGTAACAACATGAGATACATTACTGTCAGCTAAACTACCATTTATAGTTAACTCTGGTCCAAATAATCGATCCATGAATTGATTAGGCACAGATTGAAACCCAGAAACACTCTCCCAAGTAAAAGGACTCGACATGGTGACTCCTGAAGTTGGCTTGCCACCTGAAGTCTGGACTGCCTGCCTTTTATTCGGAAATATATCCGGTTCAGCAGTACCAGAGAACCACTGATGCACACGCTTATTATCAATTGTAGATGAGCTATCAAAAACAGTTTCCCCATCAATTAAATTATCTCCACTCTTTGGCATCCAGAACCCCTTGTCAGGGAATGACTGAAAGGACAGAAATATGTGGTGTTAGAGTTTCCACCGCCCAGAGCTGCAGACATACATACGGAGTAAGGAGATGTTTGCATGCACACCCTACATATAAGGGTAGGATACTAGTAAAGAGAAACCCATAGCATCAGTTGGAGACAATAAGAACATGTAAAGGTTGAAGGAAACAAGTAACAAGTAAAGCACATGGAATGGTCTCATAAACATGTAGCATATTCATCATACATGTAAGATGAAGGCATTTCCAATACACATCCAGAACATTTTCATGGGAATTAGCAACTTATATAAAACAAATTTCACCACCCTAACCAAGTAATGAGTAGCATTCGATGACATACTAAAAAGGCGAATACAAACCATAGCCACCATAAAAATTATGTTTTTATATTACAGATGCTCATAATATCAAAAGACCATTGGGCAGAAATGACTAAAAAGGCGAATACAACATTGCAACTTCTGTTGATCAAGATAACCATATATTTTCTCTGTTTAATCTATGTTGTACCAAAATCTCATCATAGAAGATGTTCGACAAGGCCACACTACTTCGATTGAAAGCATTAATCCTATCACAGTGACTAGAGCACAAATTTACCAAAACGAGAAGCCTTCAATAAAAAAAAAAATTAACGGAAATAATTACCATTTTCACCCTCCACTTCAAAGAGATTCAATGTCAAGTTGCAGACTTCAATAACGACTTTTCTTCGCTTTTGATTCAACAAAAAACTTAGTGTCAGAAAATTGCATCATTTCACTACACTCTACTAGAAATGCTAGAAATTTTTTTTGCTACTCCTCTCCTCTCAAAAAGATTGTCCGGTTTGATTTTCAATGGTCAAAATAATTGTGACACGTAACTTTAAATGGAATCAAAATTATCACATTACCAGTAAATTATTTAGAAAATATTATCTTTGATATACGGAGTATTTTTCATCACATAAAATTGTATAACATATGCAAAAATATCTGATAAATCAATTTTAAATTTTGGGACCTTAATTCAATCATAAATGATCAAAACTAACAAACTTTGGGGCCTTAATTGAGACACATAACTTTAATCTGAATCAAAATTATAAATTTAATAGCAAATTAGGTTGAAAATATCATATTTTCGATATATTTTACACCAATTATTATAGTGAAACAAATGCAAAAAATAATTGAGTTTAATATGAAACCCTAACCCTAATTTAATATATACGGAGATTAATTACCTTTAGGCGACGGAATGATGGATGTTTCCGGCGAAGTCAACGGAAGAGAACGGTGGGTTGACTATTTAATTTTGACTTTTCTATTGTGGAAGAGTGGTTTGGCGATTGACTTTTTTAAGTTTATTTAAATAGGCTCGTGAGTTCGACTAAGGGTATAAATGAACTGAACTGTTTTTCGAAGTTTATTTTGTTCGAATTTGTTAGAATTCGTACATATAAGAAAAATCTATGTTTGATGTGTTTCGACTCTGAGTTGCCCTATTCACACCAAACAAAGAAAGTTGCTCAAAATAAATTATTTTATCCCCTATTTGTAGTCGCTAAGTAGCTGGCTTAAATTATGCTCGCGCAAATACCATTTCACCTCAAACACTTCAAGTATTTCTTTAAGCGCTGCGGTATAATACCTTAGTTGGACTATTGAATGTTTGAGATTCGCACCATTAATTCGGAATTTACATAATAAAACTCTCTCTCTTGATCATAATTAAATTATCTTTAATAGTAATACTTCCTTGATCCATAATTCTCAGAGGGGCTATCATTCCAAAGTAACACTATCATCGACTCTAGAGTGTGCATTAAATCTTCCCGAATTTTATTTCAAGGTGGAATTTCGATTGGTATCACCAGCTTTCAATTTTATAATCGAGAGATTTATTTTCCCCAAGAAAATACATATCATTAATCTTCGTGAGATTTTGAAGTGCCACTTTTAGAAGCTCTCCTCAAGAGTCTTCTAATTATCAAGAAACAAGATTATTATTATGTTTTTATTGTTACTAATAGATTCTTTCAAATAGGTTATTTAGGGTATTTCTTAAACTTAACAAGAATTAAAATTTAAAAATAATACTAGAGGATTGTATTGACATCAACTATAAGATTTTGTGACATCCAACTCATGTAGAATACTTTATGAATCTTCAAGATTGTCATGTTCATCCACATGTGATATATCATTATAGTTCTTTTAATTTTAATGATTCTAGTCCAAGGGTTACCTTATGTAATTAACAATTATTTTTTTATTAAGAAAAACAATCACATTTTAACAATGTAGAGACTGTGAAAATTTATTAAAAAAATTAATTAAATTGATTAAGAAAAATTAATCAAATTAATTAAAATCGAGCTACTAAAAAATGTCACGTGGCTAATTAGTATTTCTAACTCTACTGAATTGTGGTTTCCTCGAGAATTAAGCACTGAATTTAATTGCTAAAAATAAGGATTTTACATTAATTAAAACCTTTTAAACCGTAAATGTGGTTCTCGAGAAAATAGTCCCTAATGAAACAAGTCAATTGAAATTAGGGGTTCGAAATCAAAAAGATCCCCTAATTTTTTGATTAATTTTGGCCATGTGGCATACAAAATTAAGTTCCAAGTTCATGTGGTTTAAACAAGACTGTGAAAGATCTGGATTTAAACGAAGACTCCAAAGCAAGCCTGTGCTAAAATTCAAAAGGTCAAAAGTTCAAGGACCTTAAATAAAAGCTCATTTTAAGTTACTTGATTTACCTCAAAGTTTGCTCGTGATTCTGCCTCTGCAATCACCTGCCATAAGACGCGATCCAATTAAAACAAACCGAGCCTAATCTAAGCGAGTATTAAAGCCCAAAAAGCTTATATAACCCTCCCCCTTATTTTCTCGAAAATAGCATCTAGAAAATCCTAGAAATACCTGTAAATCACGGAGAGAATTCGTATAAATTTTTAAAAGTTAAAATTTTAAAACGCCAACAAACCACCACCCGGTGAATTCCTGGATTACTGCACAAACGTTGTAATTTCTCCAAGTTTCTTTAAAAGCTAACCAATTTAAAATCAATTTATTTTTCAAGAACGCTTCAAATATTCAAGATTAAGCTACGTAGCTACTGATTATTCAAATATTTGTATGAACATCTGATAAATTTCAAGTGTCATTCAATATATCAAATTTCAGATATAGGAACAAGTTGAACTTTCAACCCCTATAAGGCGCTGGGATACTAGGCGGAAACATGCTACTAAACCCACATGTCTAAATGGATCAAGATCAACAAGATCGAACTCTCCACCTTCATACTAATCATCATCACTCTACAAAGAATTTGCTGTCGGCCAGAATAAGACGCTAGAAACAACGCCGCTTCAATAGCTCAAACCAAGTCCGACCCATCGAAAGCTAAGAGTCTCTCAAGCTATGTCTCACCATAGTCCCACCTGTAAGTAATTCTTCACCATCATCATCAAGCCCCTACGCTACAAACGCTGCGCAAGTCCATCAAGTCTAAAGTAGACCGTGTTAGAATCTAGTATTAATTTAATCGCGACGTAATACCAATTCATACATCCCGGATTCTCAAAATAATGTGTAAATTAATCTAAACATAAAATGACAAATGTATGAATACGAGAATTCTTACATTTCAACTAGTTTAAAACGAACTCCAATTCCCTACCTAAAAGCCTCGTGATCGCTCTACAAGATCCTTCCAACGCTTTTGTTCAACACTGAAAGATGTCCTCTCTGTGATTGCACACACCTCAAGCAGGGAAACGAACTCGAGAACTCTTGAACTTGTTGCAGTTCGAGGATGAAATGAGAATTGGCTGGAAGAGAAAATTCTTCCAATTCTTCCAAGGAGTGGGGGCGGCTATCATTGAGGGGGCTGAGGTTTTTATGATTCTCAGGGTCATGAAAACCTTAATCCCCTCTAAATACCAAGTCCCAAAATTCCACCTACAACTGCTAGCAACGCTTTAATTTTGTTAACTTAATTAGACCGTTATGAACCTCTAATTAAATAATGAGTTACTATTAGTGAGTTGTTCTATTTTAATTAACTTCTTAACAAGTCAATTAAAAATACTAACGAGTCACTATCGAATAGCTTATCAAGTTATTCATCGATTCACTGCTTAATCGATTAAACTTACAAAGCTTTAACCAATCGGGATATTCATCACATATATTTGACAAATATATAAATATTGAGAAAATACATTTTCAATATATGTCTCAAGTAATTTCATTCATGAAATATTATTCGAATATCATTGTAATGTGGCGCCGACTCCTTTCTGTGCTCAGATAATAGTAATTGTATAATAATAATAATTGACCAATTACAATTATTATAACGATTAACGAAAAGATCTAGCAATCGCTCATAACCCCTTAAATTATCACGAGAACCCACTGCGAACACTAAGTTCCGGGGCAATCACATTTAACCAACCCCGCAAATGAATCGATACAATCGTCGCGAACGGCACAATAAAAGTGGAATCAACTCTCATTGATTTCCAACACTCCCACTTGCTCCTGGACGACATTACCTTACAATTCCTTTTATCACGCGATCTCTAGTCGTAGGGCTAACAATAAGAAGGCGTGTCAGCGAAACACCCACAACTTCTTTTTACTGAAAGTATGAACTCGAATAAAGATTTATGGCGGCCGCATAAACCAACCGCACTCAACCGCGCTGGTGCCCGGTATCTTCCTTGTATATCAAGGACGGATAAATCCCTCCCAATATATCAACATCTATCGTTATACTCACCGCAGAATACGTATAGCTTATATATCGTGAGGTCTAAGAATTGTCGAACCTAAAATTCTAAAACAAATATCATAGACACAAATATACATATCTTCTGCGAATTGCTTCTCGTCATACCCCCTACTACCGTGTGACCGGCAAATTCTTACACGGTATTGATCTAGTCCTCGCAGCTAACGGATCAAATCTTGATCACTAATCAAAACAACATGTTAGTCATTTGATGCTCACGCCTCTAACTATCAAGATCTCCGACCAAGGCCTTTGGCTATCCTATGTTTCTAGCTCAAGAGCGTAATCAACAATTCACGTTGCCTCTAGAAAGCTATTAGACCAACCTAGTGGATTTAACTTTTCACTCATCGAGGATACAATATACATGTATATTATATATTTACCCATGTGAATAAATTTTGGGTAATCTATATGAATGAATCACGCATTCATGTAGTTTAGTTAACAATCAGATTAAAACACAAAGGAACTTTTGCTTTAATCAATCATTTAACTTATTCCGGAAACTGAATGAACTAAGTTCCCCTAATGAACTTGCCATGTTCGCTCCTTCATTAGGCTCGTGAAAACCAAAATTGGTTGAATCACGTGGGAAGCGATTCAACTCCGAGATGCTAAATCCACACGGATCCTTTAAGCTTTGCATGACTTCTTAGATCATTTCATGATACGTAGTTACAGGATAAGTTGATTACAATCACATCCTTTACCGAAATACTACTACAAGCGCCTTTACATTCATCGAATCTCTGGCCTCTCAAGCAACCAAGCAGAGGTCATTGATGACTAAGATTATCCCGACATAGTCATGCACCCACTATGATCAAAACGTGGTTTCAACCACTTTCGGGTTCTATCGGGTAAGTGCTTACAACACAACTCAAAGCAGTGTTAAAACATTATCCGCCTTATTAAATGCACATTCTTTTTAACAACATTACTAACAAAACAGACGACGGTCAAGTTATAATATCGAGTTCAAGTTTTTAGTTTACTCACCGAGCATACTGTGACTCAAATTCTATTATGGAAATTCTATTAATAAATTTTCATATGGTACAACCGTCCATAATGCTAATTATCACATTCGCCATAAAGCCGAAGATCAACAACTCATTCATTCCATGTAACTATAGTTACCTCTATTCTCTAAAGTTACTACTAAGCATATTCGAATCCGCATGAATACCTTTTAGTAAAACTTCAAATTCCAATCACGTGGAATCATGCTACGCCAGTAGTCATGGCACAACACATGACTCGACGCGGCATACGGTGAATCACATTACATGTAATAGACTTCAACCACTCTCATTAACGTGGAGGCCCTTTACTAGCGGGATTAGACCTCTAATGAAGAGTTGCCTCATTAATAAGAGAACTGCCTATTTATAGAATTTAATATATTATAGATTTCTAATCATTCTCGAGCTTCCGCGACATCTTAAACTTAACAAGCTAATGTCATGCAAGCTCACATACATAATGTGACTAATCATAGCAATGTGTCACATATATGTAGCCGGGCTCACAAATGTACAAGAATTTAATCACTACCAGGCCTTTTAAGGTCAGAGAAGATTCTTCAATATTTAGTGTATTAAACTTTATTTATGCAAAGTACGCTCCCACTAACCTTTAAGTGAACTCAAGGTTCTTCATTACTCTTTGGATTCTTATCGATTTTCATCAAGCATCAAAGCGAGGAATATAACTCCATTATACTAATCTTAAGTTTGCAACTTTAGATTTTAGTAGTATAGAAACTTTCCTTTATATTCTCGCTTGAGATGGAGTTCCAATAACAATGTCAAGTATCCATCATCACTGATCATTACTTAGGAACATTCTTTGGATAACTTGCTTAAATCCACACTGCTACAACTGCTGAATAAAGAATAAGAAAGTTTGAAATAAACATGAGCACGCCTCAACCAACGAATATGTTTAATCTGGTTTCTCAACCAAATGTACGATTAAAAATCTCATTCATGACCGACAGTCATTTAATGAGAATACATTTATTACTCACGATTCACCATCCGTAAAGTAATATAGAACGGGCTCTACCCGATTTAATCACCATCCGTAAGAGATAAAAATAGAGCTTTATAATTAACCCATGTATTCACATCTTATTTCATTTAAACGATTCTAAGTCATTTATCGAGTATTATTTATTCATGTTGTCATTCGTATCCCCGCATTTAGCTTTAAATGCATCAAGAGCGGATACTCCTTGATATAACCGGGTGGTTCTTACCATCGATTGCATTCCTACGGAGCCACTTGAACGCATTCACATATTTATTTCCACTATTTGAACTTCATAATGAAGACTCTATATGTAAAATAAATTCCCAACACTATGTTGATGGAAATAAATATTAGCTTCCTTCCTCGTTATGTACAAAATGACTTTAATATCAACTTTGGATCCGAAAGCAAATTATGTCTACTACAAATGATATAAATACTAACTTATCCTATACACGAGACGTTTTTCAAAGTTTTATCAAACACAACTCTCGAGCTGCCTCACAAATAATATGAATAAATTAATTTTAAAGGTAGGTGCAAAGAACCTTAATATGTGAAATTATTTCATTCTTTTGTGTTTCAACCACGTTAAAACCAAACTCTCACTTCAGATCACTCAACTAATGACACATCTGCTGTCAGAATGAAATTATCTGTATATGGAAATCGAAGATCTCATCCATTTTGTGTTTTTAACTTCATTAAACACACACACCTCAATTACGTATCTTAACAAGTACGTTTTAAGATTAGAATGATGTCTCATTCTTCGGATGATATACTACTTATATCGATGATACTTCTGACTCAGAACTTGATAATATCCATATGGTCCTTTCCATACTCTTATCAACTCTGATGTATCATTCAATGACTCAAATCTTCAATTAACTTGTATGTAAACATACAAACTTAATTTAGACTAGCGAACCTCCCACTAAGTCTAGCAAGAGTTGACTTAGTTCATCTTTTCAAGATTATACTCAAGTTCGTTTATTTTAATTAACTCGTATGTAAACATACAAACTTAATTTAGATCGCGAACCTCCCACTAAGTCTAGTAAAGAGTTGACTTTTAGTTCATCTTTTTCAAGATTATACCAAGTCTCGTCGAGTCATTATCCATAAGTATTATTCAATCGCTTGTCGCTCACGGCTTCCTTTTAAAGAAGAAGAGAGTAATGTTTCTTTAATCTAATCACCTCGATATGGAAACGTAAGTCAAACATGACATTCTTTTCTACTCTTACAAGTGCAAAGAAAATAGTTTAGAATCCCCAACCATCTTCATGGAGGATTTAAAACCGTGGTGCCTTTATAACGAGTCGACTATCACATACGCAGCTCGATAACTTTCTTTGTATTCCTGCCTTCCAACTATTGTTATACTTGGCTCATATCCATGATTAAATCATGTGAGTCAAAACTAGTGTTCTCGACACCTGACACTCACATTACAAATTGACAACAAATTATTTGAGATAATGCAGATTTAATCAAATCTCTTTCAATTCCTAAATGTTAATACTTAAAAATCCTTCTTTTTCTATGCTTTAAAGTTCGGGAATAACGGCTAAATCATTAACTTCAACTTATAGTTCCATGTTCACTCTACCTGCATAAGCGAGGCGAGAACCGAATAGATAACTTTGCTTATTTTGGTTATATACCATAAGCTTTGCTTCATCACAATTAATGAACCATGCTCATCATGCTAGTTAAACTAAATACCAATCACAGTCCCCGAAATGATACACAAATATTCAAGATCATTCAATAGTTTTTCTCAAAAAAAGAGATCAAACTATTTATTATTTAAGGCTTGCTTGGTGGCTAAGAGACAAATATGACATATTGGTCTTCATAGCATCATCACCTTTCGATTGAATAAAAAATTCAATTATCCTTCAATCATATCACGCGACTTTGTTCACTAATCCAAAGTTCACGCAACGTATCAACACGATCAATCAAGTCTTAAATGTTTGTGGTATTTAAAGTTTTATCTTCTATTGAAGATACAACCGATTGCAATGGTCAGTCGAGACTTGTAACACTTTATTTCAACAAGTCATTCGATTTCTCCTTAACTTATTTTATTTCACATTATAAAGTCGCATTTGGGCTTCGCTTCTTAATGAATGGCGTAATAAAATAGTAAACTTAATATGCCAAACATATTGCGAAATATGTAACTTAAAAATAAACAGCCAGAAGTTCAAAAATCCATACGTATTTACAAAATGAATTGTAAATATAATACCCGTATTTCAAATCTCTTCACAAAAATGTACAAGTGTATCACATCTACTATACTTAAATCCAAACTAACACGGCAACATTTTGAATCCAGCTTATAATAGTAGTATTATCAAACCAATTATGTAAAACTACATAACTCTTTGTTAGTCATTCAAGATGCTACTCCGACTTTCAGATTCCGACAAAACTGCTAAAGATACCAACTAAACCAAAATTTACTTTAATGATCATCCGAAAAGCCCAGCCAACGTTAGTGAAATGACTTCAACATTTATCCATTGTCATATTTCTCCAAGTTGCAAATCAGAATACCCGCCATCACAAATAAGGTCCAGATAATGCAACGATTTCAACTTTAAAATCGGCCGACACGCTGCTTAAATTTTAATTGAGAGATTAACGTTATCGAACTCTTATTCGACCACGATGCATGTAACATATCTCGCCAACATGCACAACAATTTAAAAATAAATAAATAACACACATCAAGTGAGATATGTGATATGACCCCTAGAACCTATTACATCACTTAACAAGTGAAATGCTAACATAAGTCCTATAAACAAAGACTTACCTGTGTCGTTGTAAGTCTTGTATTCTTCAACTCCTTAAACTTACAAGCCTCCAAGTGCCGTCTTCAGGATACGCTTATCTCAATTCCACCACAGCCAGCATACTACTACCTAACCCAACTTAGACAAAGACGTTGTGCTCGCTGGGTAAAATGAATACAAGAATAAAAGAAATACGACTCAAAGTGTCAAGCATAACATTTCCCTGCACGCTAATCGTGAATAAATAAATTAAACTCTGGCCATATCTAAATACTCCTTTCCATTCCATAAAACATATACTGGCAAAACATTAAAAACATATAAATGCACTTAATGCCCAAGCATATATTAATGAAATGAGATTAAATATGCTCATAATTGACTACCACTTACCCATTACTTTACAATTAATTATCAATTAATGTAAATTTTGAATTTAAATATATTCC
Source organism: Lithospermum erythrorhizon (assembly GCA_019722365.1). Lineage (NCBI taxonomy): Eukaryota > Viridiplantae > Streptophyta > Magnoliopsida > Boraginales > Boraginaceae > Lithospermum > Lithospermum erythrorhizon. Next base: position 169,590 of record JADFUC010000207.1, read on the forward strand.
CACATGATTTCAATGATAATTATTACAATACCACGCCCACTTAAATCATGGAACAATTACTTACAAGTAATTAACTCCAAAATTCAAAATTTAAAAGTCACTTCATGAAATATATTTTCAAAAATTATCAATTAATGAAAATAATTAAGAAAAGGAAAATATAAATCAAATTTAATGCCATTCAAGATATATTCAATTATCTTAATGATAAAAATTTATGATTTAACATTTTAAAACCAAAAATTAATAATTACTAATAAATTTTCAAACCAAAATTAATTACAAAATTCTAAAACTGACGACAAACTTCAACGACTGTGCACCGCTGCCTCAAACAACTCCACGACCCACACGCCGGCCGGTACAGATACCGACGGGCTACGCCCCAGCGGGCTGTAACGTCCAATTCCCACAGCACGCGCCTGGAGGAGAGGTCTCGTAAAAGTTCGCTTAATCGATTTTGGTAATTCCATTTCGCCAGCTTTTCCAGACACTACAACTTTTGTAAAAAAGATTTGAGGCTCAAAATTCAAATACCTTGATTTTTTTAACATCACCAATATTGAATTAATGCCCGTTGGTAGTTTATCATAAACACTTCTAGTTTTTCGATTAAACTCCAAAAACAATCCTTAAATTCAATCTAATTTTTATACTTAAAAAAATTCGTAAAATTTTAAAAAAACCCATTTAACTCCTCAGTATGTTTAGAACACCCGCTTAATTTTCGTAATTTTCAAAATTTCTAAACCTCACCGTAAAATCGAAAATGATTCTACCTCAAATTAAAAAGCAAATTAATCAATTTTTAATCCTTTCATTTCATGGAACAATTTTAAATAAACTTCAAATCATCGAATCAACATTTAAGCATTTATCTGTACCCATCCGAAACATATATTAAAATGGATTGATTTTTCATATTATATTCATCAATTGAATATATATAACCAAGAAATAATTCAAAATTAATTAATAACTGCCAACATGACAATCAAACTGTATAAAATACATTAAACTCTCGAGTGTGCCTCGAGGCCACCGTTAGAATCTAGTATGAATTTAATCGCGATGAACACCAATTCATACATCCCGGATTCTCAAATAATGTAAATGAATCTAAACATAAAATGACAAATGTATGAATACGAATTCTATATTTCAACGGAAGCGAAGTCGAACCCCAATTCCCCTTACTAAAGCTCCCGCGTGATTGCCCCCTCCAAGATCCTCTCCAATGCTTGTTCAACACCGAAGCATGTCCCTTACATCGCACAATACCAAGAGGGAAACGAACTGGTAACTCGAACTGCTGTAGAAGCTCGAGGATGAAATGAGAATTGAAGAGAAAATTCTTCCAATTCTTCCAAGTGGAGCGGGGCGGCTATCATTGTAGGGCGGAGGTTTTTATGATTCTGGCCATGAAAACCTAATCCTCTTAAATTAAGTCCCAAAAATTCCACCTCGTTAAGCAACTCGCTAAGAAATCGGCTTAACTCGTTAACTTAATTAGACCTATGAGCCTCTAGTTAACAATGAGTTACTAAGTAGTTCTTATTTTAATTAACTTTAACAAGTCAATTAAAATACTAACGAGTCACTATCGGTCACCTTATCAAGTTATTCATCGATTCACTGCTAATTGATTAAACTTGCAAGTTTAACCAATTGATGTTCATCAACATATATATTATTTGGATAAATATAGTAAATATCGAGAAATACATTTCTCAATATACAAGTCTCGTTTAATTTCATTCATGAAATATTATTCAAATATCATTGTACGCATAAAGGACCTTCTAGGCTCGATATTGCAGTTGTATAATAATAATTGACCAATTACTATTATTATAACGATTAACGAAAGTAGCATCTGCAAGAATCGTCATAACCCCTTAAATTATCATGAGAACTCCACACTAAGAATATACCATTACTAAGTGAACACCAAGTTCCAAAGAATCACATTTAACCAACCCGTAAATGAATCGACACACAATCGTCGCAACGCAAGACAATAAAAAAGAGTAATCAACTCTCATTGATTTCCAACAGACCGAGATCAAGTCCAACATAGCCAATACGAGATTACACCGCTAAGTGCCCCTCAAAATGGATCATATCCAGTCTAGACCAAGTCTAAATTCATCAAGACAAAGACGCATATCCAAACCGTAATAGAGCGCATAATTCTAATCAAATTAAATCAAACCCAGCCTGCGCCTGCCTCATATCAAGTTCAAATCAAGCCGCCAGCTTTACATTCACCAAATGGCCAAGAAGCAGTGACTCATAGCTAGACAATGATCCTTCTTCGATTTGATAAAACCCAGACACTCAAGAATTTTCTTACAAGGGTTTTATTGTACCCTTTTTATAAGTAATAAAAATTCTTCTTTCCATTACAAACATATTAATAAAAATCAAATTTAGAAAATAATAATAAGATACTTTAAATTATGTTTGACCCTTAATACTAGGATGACAATATATTTGACTATAATTAATTGAGCCAATATTTAAATTAAATAATATACGAATCAAATTTATAGTTTGGACTTCATGTTCTATGTTATAACATTAGTGTTCATTTGAATCACCGGTAGATGCTGATTGTATACAATACACAATACATAAGTTGTATATGGGGATGAAGAGCACGATGTTTGACCCAATTAATACCAATGAAACATTGAATCAATACTATAATCCAATTTACATAATCATTTTTATGATTAATATTTGTAAACATATAAATTTATCTAAGCAATAACAAGATACGAACACATCCAATTAACCACTTAGGTATCTTTATAACATACATGATATATTTTTTTATTCTAGAGGAAGAATGTTTTATAAGACCCCTATATGAATCGAACCAAGACTTCTCATATGGAGGTTTGAGGTGATAATTATTAGGCTAGAAGCCATGGTTATAATATACATGATACATGTAATGATTTTTAATCAAACAATTTTTCAACTCGTTGATAATCATCTTTCAATTTTTTAGTGGGATCAAATTTAAACCTAACCCAAAAATAATTTTTCTTTTACAACTAGAGTTTCCTTTAATTTTTACCATCTTCTTAGAAATGTATTCTAATAGTTGCTTGTTGATATCACAATCACTTCATTCTTTCTTATTTGTAATTGATATCCTTTTTAATTTTTACCATATCTTCTTAGAAATGTATTCTAATAGCTAAGCTATTGATCACAATCACTGCATTCTTTCTCATTTGTAATTGATATTGTAACTCAAGTAGAAAGATTTTATTATTTAATATATATGAGTTCCAATATATAAAACTTTTTGGAAAACCTATTCCAGTACGAAGAAGATTATTGTAATGATCGGCGTCCGACTATCACCAATCGCTTCTCTAAACGGATTGCTGGATCGCTGAGACGCCGGACTTGGATTTGATGAAATCTTAGATTTGATTTTGACTCGAAGTCTTGATTCGGGGGAGCCTATTTGGTGGCCTGATTGCGGCTTGATCGTTATGTGATCCCTAACCGGATTCGAATTTGTGCTTAGACCGGTACGATCCTAAGCTGGATTTCAGATTTGTTCTTAGACCAGCATGCGATCCTACCCATTTGGATTTGCGGCCTCAATTTGGCGCGTAGACTGACAGAAAGCCCTGGATCAATGTGATCAAAAACTCCATGTAAGACTTAGTCTCGACTCGTGGCCCGACTGATACTGGGTCCGAACCCGAGCCTTATATATCTCGCATGGTCAAGCCCTGACTGGGATCTTGATCTTAATTTTAGGGGTCTAAGCATCTCAGACTTGTCCCCACGCCTGGGACCGAGCCAAAAGGCTATGAAATTTTGGTCACTCCTCAGCCTTCAAGACTATCCTATGTCGATATGTTTGTTTACCTGTCAAGAGGATTATTTAGCAAATTATTCGTTTCTTGACGCATGGGCTATGCAACAGATCTTGTCTATGATTTACTACGCGGCCTTGAGGCTTCTTAATCTTGTAATATTTAATTTATGATCCGAATTTATCGATTCTCATCATTCCTTTTGATGTTAATCCTCAAATTATTGTGTTTAGTAACACCAACCTCGCTTTCTATTATTAGGCGCCTCATTTTAGTCCTGAGTCAAGATTTTGTTTTTCACCTGGGCCTCAATTTAGGCACCTATTAAGGCTTTTAGGCTTGAATGTTTCAAGATTTTGGTGGTTCTGTGGTTTTTCACCGGTAGTTAATAATCTTCGACGTTTACGTTAAAATATCGCAAAGCTGCTTTTATGCTAAATTTCTCGCAGATTTTTGTTGTATTTTATTGTGTTTCGATGAAGATATTTCGTTGGTGGGGGGTTATATAGGCTGATCTCGCGATTGGTCGATCCATAATCACTGGATTTTCGATCTTAACCGTCAATTTTCGAGCAAAGATCCGAGTCACGAATTTTTATGGAATTATTGGTTCCTACTACAAAGATACGAGGCTTATTATCACGGCGTAGCGTTCCGGATTCATTTTTAGGTCAAACACAAATTCATATTAGCCTCAATTTTCTTGGAGTCTTTATTTCAAAACCGTTCTTTCTAGAGTCTTTACTTTAAGCCCGAAGCTTCCAGAACTTTCTCCTTTAGGCTAAATAGCCAATTTTATTGAAATAAAATTAGGAATTTTCGAGCCCTAATTTTAATTTTAGGGTTAATTAATGTATAAATTTCGACTTCGATTAATGCCATGGGCTTAATTTTCGGAAGCCCTTATTATTTTACACGTATTCGATTGTCATTAATCCTCAATCAACCCCACTGGCTACGTAGCTCGTGTGATCAATTATTATTTAATCGATTTCACCGATTAAAATAAATCGAATTTAATTAAAATTATTTATTAAATTTCGACTGTCTACAAGGATTTTTTTGTGGAGACACATTAACTAAGAAATGGCATGACATTCATTGGATCAAGTTATAAACATAGGTAAATAGAACTCACTGGTCAAATATCAACCATGGTTAAAGAAACCATTAGTTAAAAGAAACCATGATTAAATTCTTAACCATGTAATAGTTAGTAAATAGTATTATTACTTGGGTTAAACACTATGCATGAATAGTATTTGTATAGTGAGTTTTCTCACCTATATAAACCCGCATTCCCCTCTCATTTGTAACATACCAAAATCTTCTTCAAAAACAATATAAAAGAGTTTCATATATTTCATCTCCATTGTTCTTAATATAATAATTTATCTTATTGTCTTAGTCTTTCCACTAGATATATATAGAAGAAGATATAACTAGTAGTAATTATACCATTTGGTTTTATAACACTTTATCAGCATGATCGTCTCTATCAAGAGTACTTACTACTAGAAAACAGGCATTCCGTCGAGTGACATATTGATGAAAAATACTATGCAAAACTTGTTTAAAAAACTTAAAACAAAAGATATCGTGATCATTTAAAATTGCATAGAATCGTAACTACAAAAATATATAATACATATATATTTAAATTAGAAATCTCTTACAACGCAAATAAAACGCTACCAACAATTCTTTCTATGAAGCCCCTTTGAATTTCGATATCATAGCATCTACAAAATGATAATGCCTCTAGCTGGTTGCAAACTGTAAAGAGGTCAATGCGTCGGGAGTTTGGCATAGAACAATAATCGGACAATTGAATCATGAATCAAAAAGCAAACTATCACGCTTATTTCTGATAATTTTCGCATCCGATATAGTGAAAGTGGTCGTAAAATTCTATGCGGAGTTAGGTTATTTTTTGTGTTGCGTGTTACGTGTAAAAAAACCTAATAAGCCTCGCTTTATATAGAGGCTCTCAAATTAATTCAAAAAGCCCAACCGAATAGTTTAATGAGCCGTGTCGCTTAATTTAATTAAACCAAGTATAAATTTAATAACAAGTTATTAGTAACTAACACGTTACTAACGAGGTCAACTAACATCAATTCCCATTTGAGAATATTCGTTGATTACAATCAACTCTCAATTTAGCAGCATCGTTTATTTCATACATGAAATATAAATCAACGTTATCAGATGCGGCGTGACTCCTTCTAGGCTCGTATATTTAAAGAAATGTGATAATAATATAATGTAATTAATATTATTATAATCTAAGTATGCATTTGTATCTAAAGAATCCGACATAATCTCTAGTATTATCGTGAGAACCCAACTAGTAATTACAATTATTACGATTGAATGTTCCGTTTATATAATCACATTTACTAAACTAGTAAATGAATTGTTACAACAATTGTCGCAATGGGCATAATAAATGAAACCAATAACTATTGATTTCCAACACACATAACTAGTAGTTTTTATTATCGTTATTTTTTCTCAAGCCATATCAAGTATAGTGAACTGCATTGGCCGAGTTTACCTATAAATTCAAGTAGCTTTTTATTATCGCATGTTTCGCTTACGCTATTATAGTAAATCGGTACTCGCCGAAATGTAATCTATAACTAGTAGTTTTTTATTATCGTTATAAGCTGCTTGCCATCAAGTATAGTAAACTGGCATTTTGTCAAGTGACCTATAAGTTGTTTTTATTATCGTTGTTTTTCTATTGCTACTGTTATAGTAAACCGACACTTCGCCGCAACCTATAAATTCAGCTTTATTATCGTTATTTTCTCGCTTACATTAGTTATGTGTGGTTTACCTATAACCAAGAGTTTTTATTATCAAGTATTTTTCTCGCTGCTACTATTATAAAGAAATCGGGCATTTCGTCGAAAGGCCTATAACTAGTAGTTTTTATTATTGTTATTATTTTATCTTGCTTCTGTTATAAAGAACCCACAATCCGCCTGGGGCGGATCTATAATGCTTGTTTTTATTATCGTTATTATTTTTATTTTTCCTTTATTATAGAAAACTGGCATCCCCTTCTAGTGCTCTATAATAAGCGTGACTATTATTATTTATAAAACCGACATCCCGCCGTTAAGCTCGCGCATGGCTACTTTGTATGAGCAAAATTCCCACTTCATTTATTATTTGAGTAGTGAGTTAAAATCCCACCTTGCTTTGTGGAGGTATAAAACACCCCGCATATATTATTATCTCACTATTGTGTTATCTTGTTTTATTTCTTACTGACACGAGTTATTTATTTATAATCATATGTGTCACCCTATCATATGTATTATTTTATCATCATGTGTTATATGTTTCCTAATGACTAAATGATATTCAACACATTTAAAATTTATACTTTCTCCTCATTTAATAACGGTAACAAATAGTAAAAATAATATTATTTTCTTATCCCCAAACAGTAATAAAACGGTCATAAATGGTCATAAAATGTGACTCTATAAATACTTCATTCTCTTCAATATTTTTAACATCATTCTCAAAGTATGTTATAAACATTTTCAAAATGGCAAAATATTTTCTAGTGTTTATCACTATATTGGCTATCTCTCTTTTCCTTGCCGGTTTTATTAATGTTAAAGAGATAGGAAAAGGCAATGTAGCATTCGTGATAATAGGCATTTTACCTTATTTAGTCTTAGCCTGTATTGCTGCATTTTATTTTGATAGAGATTTCGAGTAAACCATGTTATGGGTTTGTAATTGTTGTTATTGAATAAATGATATTTTATGTTATAGTTTATATATGTGATTGTAATTTAATTTAGAAATAATCATCTAACCTTACACATCAATTCGAACCCCTAAGCCTCATTGGAGACAATTAAATGTCCTGGAGCAATGATTTAATTTATTATCTTGCAAGTAAGGAACTTGAGGATATTCTGTTAGACATAGTCGAATCGGGAGCCTCATTGGCGGCTTTTCCCAATGATAAAGAAGCGGAAATAGCTAAACAAAATGCTGCAAGAAAATTATATATAAAAAAAGCTAAAGTGTTAAAATTAATTAAGCATCACTTAGATAGTGGCTTAAGACCAGAGTATACTCATACTAAAGGTCCAAGGTTTTTGTGGAAAAGTCTTAATGAAAGGTTTGGAAATCAAAAGATAGTGTTATTGCCCGTATTGATGAATGAATGGAACAAGTTGAGATTTCAAGATTTTAAAATTGTTGGTGAATATAATTCCACCATGCATAAAATCATAGCAAATTTAGAATTTTGTGGTAAAACTATAACTGAAGCTGAGAAATTGGAGAAAACATATTCAACCTTTCATGCATCACATGTATTGTTGCGAGAATATACCAAATACTCTGATTTGGTTGCGCTGCTCGTGACATAATGTAACAATGTGGTATCGATGAAAAACCACCGCATCTCGACCTTACGTGACAATGGCATTTCCTTGAAATTAATGCCACTTCTTTCAATAAAAGGACGGAGATTACAGGATCGACGAAATCGAGGTAGAGGTCGTGGTCATTGTCGGAGTAATTTTCGTGGTCGAGTTTCTGGACGTGGTTATGTGAATTATAATAGACCTCCCAGAAATTACCCAAATCGACAAGAAAAGGGTAAGACCATCCAAGAAGGTTCATTGAAAAACGATGATGATTTTTGCTACAGATGCGGAAGAAATGTCATTGGTCTGCCTGTGAGGATGCCGTAATATCTTTGTAAACAAATATCTTTGTAAAAGATATAAGGCATCTGTAGAAGGAAAAGGAAAGGGAAAAGGAAAGGAAGTAAACTATAATGAACATGAATCTGAAGATGACTCTACCTATCTTGAGGCTGCTGATTTCGTTGAGGAGACAAATGAGACGAACTTGGATTAAGGAATAATTTGATGTTAAGAACTACTTTATGGTTGAGTAAAGTGTGACGAACTTGAATAATCTCCTATGTTTGTATTATGTGTGACATTAGTATGAGATGTCTGTTTTATATCTATGAAATAATAACGTTGATTATATGTTGTGCTAATTTACTCTCTTTAAGTCTTATATCATTATATGTTTCTAAGAAGGCTTAACATGAAACGTGCTGGAGACATTTGCATCCCAGACAAGGAACAACTCACACTCCATCCTCAAGAGTAAGAAATATTATACTTATGTAAATTCTACTAGTGCAAGAATAACACAATTTCGTGTCCTCGGCAGACTTGATCAAGGATCGTGCACGCTATATTTATATTATTAAACGAGACAAAATTCTGTCATTAATAATGCTTTATATTCTCCAAGGTCAAATAGAAACTTGTTGAGTTTTAATGACATATATCGTCAAGAGTATGATACTGAAATAATAACTGAAGGTAATGTGAAATACTTGTGTATTACTGCTCGTGTTTCGGGAAAAAAGAAAATTTTAGAAAAACTACCAAAATTACCTTGGCGAATTACATTATAAAAATATTCATGAAATTGAATGTAATTTGGTAATGAAAGAGGATCCCAAAACAATGTCTTTGTGGCATGATCGGTTAGGTCATCATGGCTCCACAACGATTTAAAAATAACCGAAAGAGACACGCCATCCTTATGATGAAAGATTAATAACAAAAACATGTGAAATTTGTAATTTCGAAACGATAACCAGGCACTCACCATGTGTTTACAGAACCTACTTGCATTTCTTTAACAAATACTAGCGATAGTATTGATCTATCCATCCACCATCCGTCATTCAGTATTTTGCATTAATTGACGCATCTAGTAAATGGACACATGTTTGTTTATTGCTGTTAAGTCATGATATGAAATTTCGTAAGATTTCTTGGACAAATAATCAAATTAAAGGCACAGCTTCAAAAATTACACTATAAAAAAGTTAGACTCTGGATAACGCTGTGAATTTTACATCCAAACATTCAATAATTATCGTGATGTCCATCGAAAATACCGTTGAACATCCTGCTCTCTCTCATGTGTACATAAAATGATTAGCTAAATCATTAATTAAACGCTTTTAGTATATTGCTAGACCATTGGTACGAGAACAAAATTACTGCTAGTGTATGTGGTTATGTACTCTTACGCCGCATCATTAATACGCTTACATCATGTTAATCATATACATAATACCCATATCAAATCGCAAATTGGTGAAGAACCGATATTTCCCATCTAAAGATTTTTGGTTGTTCAGCTTTATGTACTCAATAGCCCCACCACAAAGAACAAAGCATGCAGACCTCGAATGGAGGTTGGGTATATATGTCAGTACGAGTCACGCCTCCCTATCATTAGGTATCTTGAACCTTTAACAAGTTGATGTTTTTTAGGCTGTGCTTATCGCTTTTCTTGTCATTTTGAAGAGATAGTTTTTCCTCCCTCGGGGGTTAATAAATGAAAAAGACATAAATCCTAGTATTGCATCTCTATCAGAGTCTCGACTCATATAATAAATCATGGAAAGTAACAAGTAAAAGTGGTACATTTTACAAGATTCGCAAATCAATTTCTAGATTTATTTAATAATATGAAAGATTGACAAGTCACAATGTATCACTGCTAATACACCCGGCCGGATTGAAATTACAAAACGACGTACGAGTACATCAAAAGCACGCCTAAAGCGCCACCGCGGTTCCAAAGATAAAAATTTCCGAAAAAGAAAAGGGGCATAGAAAATAGATGTGTGAAATCTAAAGTGGTCAGCGATAAGACACTAAGTCATAAAGATAATCCCGTGATAGAAAATAAATGCTCTTGAAGAAGCACAAGACATGGAACGAGATAATTGAAAAATGATATTAAAAAATAAGAACAATCTCGATTTCTATCAATTATGTTCATACGGGAAATCTTTTGGAACCGTAAATTAAAGATATTGATGAAATATTTGCATTTCCATTGCATATGAAATTATGAATGAAAATAACGATTTGAACCCGACCAGGTCAATGTCGCGTAGACTCGATTGGCCAAAATGGAAAGATGCAATCGATACAAAGTCGAAATCTCTTAAAATCGAAAAGTATTTGGGCCTATCAGGGTTACTCCCAAGGTATGAAACCCAGAACGAGAAAAACGATTGTGCCAAGGGCGCCTCGTCTGCTGCGACAAGATTTTTCTCAAAGACCCGGAATTGACATGCAGGTAACATATCTCTCCTCGCGCATGGATGTCATTACTTTTCGCTATTTTAATTGATTTATCGTTGTCTAATAATCTTCGATATGCATCTTATGGATGTCAGCATTACATACTTATACGGATCACTTGATAAAGGAAATATACAAAAAATACCGGCGCGATTTGGGCATGCACGATTTAACGACCCGCCCCGTGGGCCCCCGAGGTTGACCGCCATCAACCTCGAATAATCGTAGTCACCAACGACGGATAACGATAAAAATGACTTCATTTAACATGATAAATAGAACAATACAACTTGTCCATCGCTAATCCAACCAACACTACAACACCGAAAAAGTAATATAAATACAACATCAAACAACGGGTTTTAGAAGTCGAGACGACACAAAATTATTAAGACAACAAAACTCCATAGAAGACAAAAAAAGTATGACTTTGAGGCTCTAAGCCACCATCACCACCTTATTCAAAAGTTATCTCAACCATTAACCAACTCAACTTTTAACCTTAAAGGATGTATAACGATTAATACCAACCTAGGATCCACAAGAAAATCTGATAATATTATCAATAATCAACCGAAACCTAATTCGACATAATTTCATCATGGCAACATCTAGTATAATCAGCACAATATCCATAACCAATAAATGAGTCATAAACGGATCATATAACACCATAGAAAATTTAATCAACATGTCAAGATATAATACAAAGTCCCAATAAGGCACAACATCACCCAAAATAAAATCACAGACTCAACGACTATAACTCTAGTCATCAAACCATCTATCTCTCATATCTCCACAACTATACCAACCTCTCTAACGCCAAGATATGCTCAATCCGTCTCACCTCGCTAGAACGACCAATCACTAATAAACACCGCCTTATACCGAAGTATAAGGCCAACCGCATCTCTTATACTTCCAAGATAAGGCCACACCGACAATGCACACAACAAAGCGATCATAGAGTCATACCGCTCTTATACCGAAGTATAAGGCCAAACCGCACTTATACACTAAGTATAAAGCCACACCGACAACGCACAATAACAAAGTGCTCATAAAGACCATACCGCTCTTATACCAAGATAAGGCCAAACCGCACTTATACACTAAGTATAAGGCCACACCGACAATGCACACAACAAAGTGATCATAAAGACTATACCGCTCTTATACCCAAGATAAGGCCAATAGCGCCACATATCCTCGTATGAAATGGCAGTCACCTAACCCCTAATCATCCCAACTATGTGGTCATATCCTAATACCCAAGTCACCTCAAAGTCACGATAACTCCAACAAATCGAGCAAATAATCACTCTATTCTCAACCCATAACAAAGCACACGCCCAAAACGCCTCACAATAAAAATCAACCAATCGCCGCAAAGTGCCATAAATACGTAAGGCCGACAAGACCACAAAAAACACGTAAACGCCGATGCCACGTAAATACGTATGCCGACAAGGCCACCCAACACAAGAAACGTAGTCGAGTTTAAGCTATTACTTACCTCAAGCAAATCTTCACCGCCACCGAAATACAATCACACAATCATGTCATGGCTCACAAAACGACCACACATAATCATACAATAATGACATCTATACTATTCTCATATAATCATACTACAACATTACATGTTTCACAACAAATAAAGTAAGTACGCACGTAGCACCCGCGAGATAAGTACTCACCTTGGTTACAATAAGAAACGCCTCGCCTAATCGATCCAAGTGTTCAAAGACGTTCGCCTAACTTCAAAAACACCAAATTACAATTACTACTCGCAACAATTTAAACCCTTAATTAAATTTCTGACTTTTCAACCCATTTTAGTTACAAATTAACAACTTAAGTATAGATTGCTAATTATGTTCAAAGACTATTAAAATGACGATTTCAACTATCCCGACTAAATCCCATAATCGGTCAACACCTTAACCAAAATACTAACATTTTCAACCAATTTCAATCAACCCAATATATCAACTTTTCCAACTAATCAAACCCATTTCTAACAACCTCAAATCCCAAAGCCCGTTTACTACTCAAAATCTAATAAAACTAATTTCAACATATATTCCTCCAACAACTTATAAATCATAATTTCCACCTCAAAACAATCACAATAAAGGTCCAATAACATATTTATACTCTCAACAACATTTTAGAAAAAGTCAACCCAAAATCAACTCGAAAGTCAACTCAACTATAACAATTACTTTACCCCAACACGATTATTATCCTCTCCTATACTATAATCTAAGCCTAGATAATAATTCATTATATTCAATAATATCTCATAAACCGAAGTCAACCCAAAAATTCCAAAAAGTCAACGACTTAAACGTCCGAAATTCCACACATCAAACACGCAATTTCAACTCAAGAATAACTAATTTAGAACTCAAGAATGGATTGTAGCAATAAAATTTGAAATACAAAAAGTCAACTAAAAAGTCAACTCGACTCGAATCCCACAAAATATCAACAAAGCATCGGACTTTACCTTGAATCAAGAGGATAAGCCGAGGAGAAACTCTCCAAGAAATTTGAGGTGCAAAGCTCGCAAGATAAAGAGAAATCGAAGAAAAAAATAAAGCTTAGTGAGAACCGACGGGCACAAGGAGGTGTGGGAAGCGGAGGGAAATGGGCTTCGCTTTTGGTGGTTTCGAGCCTTTATCGATGATTAAGTAATCGGGTCGGGCTCCAATAGTCCCAACAGTGGAAACCCCGATCGTTTTAATTCAATCGATACCTCTCGTTTTAACTTATCTCGACGACTAACTTCCAAACATCAACATTTCTACCCTCAAATTATATTACCACCCAACTAATATAATTACCATTCGATTACAACTTTAAAATTCTAAAATACCAAAATGTACTACCAACCGACCGATTCGTTGTATTTCAACTATTCAACTTCGAAATTTTTTATTTCTCCTCGATATAGTCCACCGAGCAACTAGTATACTATTACAGTAATATTAGTACCTTAACGGGTTATTACACATTTAGACATCAAAATTTAGAGAATGTATGCAATCTCGCTTGCAAAGATCGTTGCACGGGTTAAAGAACTGACTCTGGTGGTATAATAGGTTAAGTGAATATTTACTTAAAGAAGGCTATGTGAATAATCCTATTTTCCTTTGTGTTTTTATAAGAAAACTAACATTCGATTTTGTAATTATTGTTGTCTATATTGATGATTTAAATATAATTAGAACTAATAAAGAAATCAAAGAAGCAATGAATTACTTAAAGAAAGAATTTGAAATGAAAGATTTGGGAAAAACTAAATTCTGCCTTGGTTTACAAATTGAATACATTAAAGGTGGTATACTAGTACACCAATCAAATTATATAGAAAGAGTGTTAAAAAGGTTTAACATGGATAAACAAACTTTGTGTACGCCAACGACGTGCTGGTAACACTTAATATTGAAAACGATCCATTTCCGACATAAGGAAAATGAAGAGATCTTGGCTCATGCCATACCTCACCGCAATTGGAGCACCTAATTGTACAAGACTTGATATAGCTTTTGTAGTGAATTTACTATCAAGATTCAGTTCATGTCCTTCAAAGAGACATTGGAGAGGAATAAAACATATTTTTTGGTATCTTCGAGGTACGTCTGATCTTGGTTTGTTTTATCCTAACAATACAAAACCAGTTTTGCTTGGTTATGCAGACGATGTTATTTGTCGATCCACATAATGCCAAGTCACGCATGATACGTGGTTTACATATGGTGATACCGCTATATCTTGAGCATCCCAAAAAGCGCATAATTTCAGAAGCTACATTTTCAAATCATTCTCAAGCTTATTTCCCACATGAAGAAAGTAAAGAATGTGACGGTCGAGATCAAGTGACACCATATCCGTGAGACATCCGCTTAACAATCAATAGAAGTTCAACTATGTGTGTACGAGGACAATGGCATGTATTACTCTCCAAATGAAGGAAGGTTACATCAATGATAGAACCAAGCACATCACCCTAAAGTTCTTTTCATTCACTCAAGAACTTGAAAGAAACAAAGATGTAGATATCCAATATATTCGTTCACGTGATAATGTAGCATATCTCTTCACAAAGACATGTCCTATATCAATTTTCAAGAAACACGTTCAGAGTTTCGGAATGCGTCGCCTTCAAGATCATTGAAGAACTACCCATGTTTCAGCCTAGTGGGGGAGCATAATCGTTGTAATTTTCTTTCTCTTTATAAGGGCTTTATCCCACCTGGTTTTTACCTATAAAGCTTTTTAATCAAGCAACACTGCTCCTGCATATATTCAAGGATGTTTGATATTTCAAAGGAGCGTTTATAACGGTAAATAGATAACCCACCTGGGTTGAAATATCAACCATGGTTAAAGAAATCATAGTTAAAGAAACCATGATTAAATTCCTAACCATGTAATAGTTAGTAAATAGTATTATTACTTGGGTTAAGCACTATGGGTGAATAGTGTTTGCATAATGAGTTTTATCAAATATATAAACCCCCTTCCTCATTTGTAACATACCAAAATATTCTTCAAAATCAATATAAAAGAGTTACATATATTTCATCTCCATTGTTCTTAATATAGTAATTTATCTTATTGTCTTAGTCTTTCCACTAGATATATATAGTAGAAGATATAACTAGTAGTAGGTATACCGGTTGGTTTTACAACATGGACAATATTATTTGCTAATATCTCATTCATCTCTAAAAGATTATTTAGTTTATTTTTTCATGGTCAACCATCAACATGTCCCAATACCTTGGAAGAAGCTTCCGCCTAATTGAGGTAAGCGAGATCTCATAGTATGCAGTCTTACCACTGTAATCATAAGGTGGCTATTTCCGAATTGACCCAATAGTGAGCTATTCCACAATATATAAAGGAGTAGGTAGTGCAATGAGCAATTTAATGGTAAAAGATTAACTAAACTAGCTATCGGTGCACGGTCGATGCCCGTACCAATTAAATATTTTGTTTAAACCTTTGGATATACCTCTATTTCAACGTATTTTTGCCTACTTTTTTCATATTAATTATCAACCAACCAAATTTACTTTAGCTTTCAATTAATTGTTATTCTACAATTCAATGTACTTTTTGACAAGTTTTTTATTTCCTTAATTTATGTGCAAAGGCTAGGAAGAGAACTAAAATGGACGGAGGGAATACTTTTTTGTCAACATATGTCTACATGTTTAAAAAATCAATTTTAGAAGATTAATTTGAATTTTCAATTTTATATTTCAATCATTCCATCCACCATTTTTTCCTCGTAAATTTGAAGTCTTGACTCGTTTTTACACCGAACGTGTGGAACTCGTGGGTCATAAGCAAGCAACTCAACACACGGATCGCGCCCGTTGGCAACTCGAACATGCATCCCACACGACGTAAGTGCATATTGACTCATGTTACACTTGACTACTTGAGAATTTCTTGTCGAATTATACTTGACTAAATATTACTTAAGTAGAAAAGGTGGTGGAAATTGTCATGTTTCAATTTCCTTTTACATGAGCCTCTTTGATTAATTTAAGTATATATATCATATACTTACATTTAGTTTCGTAATGCACTTTTTTTTATAATTAATTTCATTGTGTAAAACAAACAGTTTATACATATTACAAACAAACTTATATGATTGACAGACGCTCCAACAAACGGAGCTTGACAAAAACATATATAATATCTAGAAACTTAAACTGAAGACAAAGATACGCAAATATTCGAGATTTCTGGGGAAGAATCTCATGAAAGACGTAGTTCTACGCTAATCCAAAAACCCAAACAATACCACAACAACAAATATTTAATACATATTTAAAGAGATTATTTCACATTAGAGTTTCAAACTATATTGAAACCTATGTTATCTAATTCTCTACTTCATGCTATAGTGCTATACTAAAAGTACTTCAAAATCTATTTTAAAAATAAATTATAGGGCCATCTTGTGCATGAATAGTTTAAATGAATTTTGAAACACTCGGCTCAAATATGGTCAGAAAAGTATATGTAATCTACTAAAATAAACTACTCTGTATCAAATACAGATGATCCTAACCTGCAGCAATATTTTCAGCCGTTCCAAAGGTGCCACAGCTGTCCGACCTGGAAACATCTAACCTCTTAAACAATCTGAAGTCTGAACATTTGAAAAACAAAATACGCAACCAGGAGTTAAACAAGACCTTCAAGAGAGTTGGGCTATCCTTAAATGCAAAACCTTGCAATTTCTCATTTAACTCAAGCAATTCTTACCAAATACATTGATCAATATATGCCGTTGAAAATGAACAGTACTCATGGCATAATATGATGACATTTGAACAATGTATTATGTATGATTAATCTCTGTAAGGGAAAAGAATAGATTCTTATGATCCGTTTATACGAAAAGTATGATTTTTTATGATTCTCTTATACAAAAAGTGTGAATTTTTATCATTCATTTTACTCCAAACATAAACAACTTGGCTTTTCTCTGTGAATTGAGTCTTACAGAATCTCTTACTCGAAACATAAAAAAGAGTTTACATCTATAAAGTGTGAAATCTTTATTGATCATTTCAATATGGCATTGAAACCCATTTCCCCATAGTAGAATCCAATACCCACATTAATAAATTCAACAACAAATCAAATCGGCTGCATACTATCCAACCCCCATTACTCCGCTTAGGCCGGAGCCTCTTCAAAGTATCGGCGACGTTAATATTAATATATACTTGAAAGTGATAATATAAACAATGTACCCATATTCATAAAAATCAACAACAAATCGAATAAACACACATATTTTTATCTACTTTCAGTCTTATATTATTACAGACCCCTAGCAACAACAAACAAGTATGGATTTCACTATTCATTTCTACAAAAAGTATACATTTTTATTATTCATTTTTAACAAAAGCATGAATTTTTATAACCAAATTCTAATAATAAAAATACCCACATTAACAAAATCAAATAAAATCAATTACCCAAATTGAAGAAATTAAGAACAAACAATAAAACAAAATAAAATATACACATTATTCATTTTTTACTTAAAGCATGGATTTTTATAACCAAATCTACATAATAAAATACCTACAAAAATCAATTAACCAAATTGAACCAAAAATTTTACGTAAAGCATGGATTTTTATAATCAAAATAAAACATACACATTTATATATATATATATATATATATATATATATATATGTATACTTACAATCCTCAAGCAACACCACCAGCAAAAGGGATTTGCAAACACTTAATACAGCATAACTAGTTGGTTTAATATCCTCTCTAGCTAGCTTAGCTTCCTCTGCAAATTTCACTATTTTATTCATTGCTGATTCACTCCTATTCACATCTTCTGAAGCCATTTTTGTCAAATTAATTTAATATAAACCCAAAAAATTAAATATATTATTACAATTATAATAATAATTATTAGCTGAAAAAACGGAGACTGAGAAGGTTTTTTGATGATGAGATTGAACAAAACGACGTCGTTTTAGTGGCGGCGGAAGAGAATAAGAGAGAGAGAGGAGTTCATTGAAATGTGTGCCGGGTTTTGTATTTTGGTGTTATCGAGTCGGGCTCGAGTCGATATCGGGTAATCTATTCTATACATTTTACGGAGTTTGGTAATTAGCAGGTTGTTTCAAATCTCGTATGACTTTTGTTATTGGAGTCCGATACAATGTGTGTGGAGCGGGCAGCGAGTCGGGGTATATGAAAGAGTATCTAGGTGGTAACGAGTTAATCGATCAATTTATAAATAAAACAATTTTAATGTTTTTCGGGTTCATGTGCTTTATCGAATCCGCAATTACCCGTTGTTTTCGGTACTGAGTAATTTATTTTACCCGAGTCAAGCTTGATAAGGAGTCGAAAGGTAATGGTAGCTCTAATTCTCGAGTACACTAGAAAATAAATGTGTGGAACCTTTGACGGGGTTATTACATTGTTCATAATCAAAGAAGCAACATTAAAGTCACTAATAACAATAATATCATTTTAAATTCCCAAAACATACGACACTGGGCTGAGTCAAACAACTTCACAATTTTTTCAAGATCCTCACAAGGCCTCGTGATTCCATTCTCCATTTTTTGATAACCTCGATAATGTCTATGCCAAACTTAAGAAAATGTCATCGCAAAGATAAAAATTCAAAGCAGAATTCAAGTCTTTGAGGAGGAGTAGGATGATGTAAATAGTCAAGAATTAAAGCTTAAAAAAGATATTTCAGCCAGTCTACCTAAATGATTATCATTATTAAGATGCATAAGATAGTCTCTTTTTATGGTCGTCCAATTTTCTTTGTAGAAAAGATTAATGAGTCATTTTGGTTGATCTCTATTTGATATGTCCAAGTATATTTTGAGATTCTCTTTCAATTTCACGACAACGATTTATGTCAATTTCTACGACAATGATTTGTGGTCAATTTGGTGGGTGAGCCTTGCTTGATTTCGAGGTAAGATTCTGATTCTAGAGGAGCGACAAGCTCAACCATTTGTGTTGATGAGCCATTCCAGAGCAAGTTTGTGAGCACGCCCCAAACTAGAGTTGGCCAAGAGTCTCTCATGATTGAAAACAACTTCGTTATGCTAGAAACCAAGAACCCAAATCGTACTTCCAAATAAAAGAAGCTAAAACATATTGTAATTAGTCCAATATTTAAAAAACTAATGAGAAATAATAAAGTAAATAGGGAAAGAGTAAGAATATTGTAGTTAAGAGATGAACGAAGACTTTTAATAAAAACATAATTAGCAAAAAGAAGATGACTATTTTTCTCTTCGAAGGCATAAAGAGAACATAAAAGGTTGATATGAAACATTAGTTCAAAAACAAATGATATCAATAAATCAAACAAGACCTCTTCAATTAGATTTCACCCTTAAACTCTGAGAAATGACATCTAACATTTAACTCTGAGCAATTCTAACAAAACCCAACGATTAGTATGTACTATTGAAACTAAACAGTAATCATGGCATAATGTGATGATATTAATGTAAGATTTTTTTTTGGTTAATTAACGATGAATTTTTTTTGGGGAAACTACATATGCAAATCGGGAAGAGGATACGGTCCCCTCTAGATGATTTTAATTCCTTCTGATAAGGTCCGCATAAATATAATTGGGCTAGATGCCTTGATAATGTAAGAACTTTTTAGTCAATATATATTATAAACGATAAACACGGCGAAATAAACTTAGGATTGTTAATACATTTGATCTTGATGTTTGAACTTTTAATTTTATGTAGTAAAAAAGATTTTATGTATATAAAATATACTCATGTAATTAATTCTTGTAAAAAAATTCTTCTTTATAAACTACTTCAAATCCCATCAATAATCAAAAGATAATGATAAACCATTAATTCAAATCCACTACTTTTGACCGAAATTACATTGATTTGGCTTGGTTTGACTCATGACTCAAGGCTTGGCACACTTTGGCTCATGACTTGACTCGGCTTGGACTTGCATGATTTCCATGACTTGATGCTTACGGATTTGCTCGACTGCATAGACGAGTTATTGCCTCTACCACTGACTCGTGGGTCCTCAGCGGCCAGATTTCTATCTATCTTCATTTTACGCTTATGAATTTCAATACTTGAGTTTTATCCGTTGTAATACGTTTGGGGGCCTGAGAATCCCCATTCGACTGACTTTGTATCTCTGAATTTATTTTATCAATA
Source organism: Lithospermum erythrorhizon (assembly GCA_019722365.1). NCBI lineage: Eukaryota > Viridiplantae > Streptophyta > Magnoliopsida > Boraginales > Boraginaceae > Lithospermum > Lithospermum erythrorhizon. The sequence goes on from JADFUC010000207.1 coordinate 190,377, forward strand.
AAGTTTTTATATAAAAAAGATTGTAAAACATCTGATTAACTCGTGATATTCATAAACCTCACATCAAGTAGATAATATTTTACACTTGAGAAATCGTACAAACAATGACATAATGATGGGAAATAAAGTAACCATTAAAAACAATCTCTCTGAAATTAGACAAATTAGGACAAAAGTGATGAGAAGGTTATTTATAAAAGTAGGTTTATTACCTGCTAAATAAATTAATATTCGTTTTATCTTCTATCTTTTTTTCTATCGGTCGTTCTTGATCTTTTCGTTGAGATCTGATTTAGAGAAGATGTATGTTTTGGGTTTTGTATATATAGAATCCTTATTCTATACAAGTTAGACGTTAAATTGAACTAGTTCTAACTAACTAGGACTTATGGTCAAAATAGGACTTTATGGACTGTTTGTTTTAGAATGAATTTAGATAAATCGGAATTAATATTATCATTTACCTCTACGTGACCACGCCTTCATTAATGTACATTATTGATTATGTAGTCATTGTGTTTATCTCTAGCTAGTTCTCTTTTTATTTGATTCTTCTCTAATTAATATTATTTTTAACTCAATTATATATAATAAATAAGTAAATAAATAATGATAGAATAGAGGTAAACGATCATTTGAATATTGACAGATTATATTATGTTAATATTCGTTGAAACATTAGTATTACTTATTCATTATTTTCTGACAACTAATTTCATAAGAAAATATTCTCTAATGCATTACTACATAGTATGTTTTACCATAATTCATAATATATTCTTCAATAAAATAAAATAAATTTTGTTCATTTGCAAATTTTTTATTTGGACACCAATCGAGTTTTTTCTTATTTTTCCATTTAAAATTAATTATATGATATAACTATTTTTCATACATGATAAATGGCCATTTATTAATTAAACTTGGGCAACTAATATATGAATATATGTACAAATATTTAGTTATATTTTTATAATTTTGACCGCCAGACTTTTAAAAGAATAATGCCACACGGTGTTAAAACGCCACGCACGAGCCGATCTCTATTACTACCGTATTTTTCACTTTTTAGTTATAAATAGAAGAACTATACTTCTAGGTAGCTACCAACATATATTCCCAGTCTCGTATATTACTAACATGTAAGATAATTTCAAGATTGTATTAATTTGGAATATCCTATTGAGCACCAAGTCAAAAAATTATCATATTTATATGCATCTAAAACAAACATGACTCGCTTAAAATTAAAACAAATACTACCATCCCACAAAAAATATTTTCATTCATATATTTTTTATAAAATTAAAACGAACATACAACAAACTCCATAACAGTTTGTACACGTCTGGACTATAGAGTCCTTAACACAAACAAGTCAACTACGAACTTATTTTATATAGAGTCCTTAATACAAACAAGTCAACTACGAACTTATTTTATATAGAGTCCTTTATTTTAACAACATGAAATTAATCACTATTTGATAGGAAGAATCAAATAAGGATTCTATTTATTATTGTTATAGGCTTTTGGGACTTCAAATTTCATTTCGATGGTAACTACTATTTGATAGGAAGAATGAAATAAGGATTCAATTTCATTAGAAAAGACATTAAATATAGATTCAACCTGAAAATTTAAAAATTGTAATTTTCTTGTTCACGTGATATTCAAACTTCATAACGAATCCAACGAGATTGATCCAAATGCCAAATCCGGTACTCACTAAACGTAGTACATGGGCCATATCTATATCTATATCTATCTATCTATACCTTCTAAATGTGTAAATGTGGTTAGGTGTTTATTTCATTTTATGTTAAGACTAAATTGTCCCTCCCACATAAAACTAATTACAAAGCACATATTAATTCTGAAAGTTATTTTCCCATAAAATTATATACAAAGAAGCTATTATTAAGTATGAAAAATCACAACTAATGAGGAATTAAAACGATAGTGATGGTTGAAAAATAAAATAGTTAAAAAAATTATATTTAAAAATCATTTAAATAAATTGTTATAAATACCATGAAAATGCATAATTAATGAGAGATAAGAAAATAACGAGCAAAAAATGATTTGTATTTTAAAAAATTAACTTTTGAGTTAATAAAATAAAGTAAAAATAACTAAAACAACGGTTAGATCTAAAAATGACCAATCACTGAAATTAAATAATGAAAGTCAATAAAATAATATGATTTTAAAAAAAACCTTAAAACCTACAATAATAATAAATTATTTATGAAATTTAAAAATCTCATTGTAAAATAAGTTAAGAGTTAAAACAATTATAAAGAGTCATATAAGATTCAATCATTATTCAAAATAACTTTTAGCTTTAAAACATATAATAATTTATAGTAATGACAATTAAAAATAATAATGTAAAAATAATGAGAAATAACTTAAGAAAAGTCAATTATAATAAAACATCGAGACGGCATGAGTCGGTCCTTATTTTATTTTATATTTTGATTTTCTTTTAAATTTTTTTTCCACCCGACTCTATACCGTCACCAAACCGACTCCATATAAAGCTCAATTTGAACTATTCGTGCTAAGTAAAAACCCGACACTAGCCCGACTCCATACCGACGCTTAAATTTAAAGAATCCGGATTTTACCCGGCCGCGCTTGGTCTCAGATTCTAGTAGTGAGTTCACGAGAAGTTTGAATCAAGTAATGTACAATTCTCGATGAAAATCATTAACGGCGAAAATGTACATTATTTATATTTTTTGCCTTTTATAGTTAGACCAAAGTTTAGTGCATAACCTTTTTCCTAAATCCTTGCCGAAAAGTTGCAATGGTGGTATTCTTGATAGAGCTATCGAAAAAGGATGAAAAACATGGCTACTTTCAAAGACTCATAAAAATATTCTTCTATTCATGCCTTATCTTAACTACTTAACAAGTATTGACATATAGATGTTGAGGACAGCTACTGCTGGAATATTGTAGATAGTGAATTTCCCTTTTCTTTTATATATTCTAATGAAAAGTGTAGATCGAGCCCATTAGCATGATATTAGTATTCCAATTATAAGTTCTCACTTGCTTGTCTAATCATGTACATGACCATGTTGAAGGATACCTTGAACTATACTTTTATTTATTGTACATGTTAACACATGTGTATGCATTCCTTTCTAGATTTCTTGAACAAATGAAATCCTCAGGTCCTATCCCTTTTTAGAGTTATTTTTCATATAATGGTTTTCATGGTTGATTCTTCACTATAACAGGCCATAACATGTTACCAAAAAAAGATTTAGATCGTGTATCTGTCAAATGTTTGTCCTAGAAGCTAGTTTACAGAATAAAGATGCACATTTACCTCCCAAAAATAAAAAATATTTATGTCTACATGTCTTCAAAACACATTCAAAGTTGAAACAAATATTGTTATCCTACTTGCATGAACTTTAGTTGCAACTCGTTCTAGACATCATGAGAAACCAAGGTTGTATATTGAGGCGGGCACATTCAGACCAATCAAGAGAGAAGCCCGTTAGTTGAGTAGTTGCAATTAAATTCCCCAAAATCGTTGTTTGAGGGACGTGTGACTAGGCGAACCCCACCCCAACCTCGAAATCCTCCTCTCTCACTTAGAAATTACCCACCCCCTTCCCCCCAAAAACAACCGCCGGCTATCAAGAATCGAACTGCCGCCGCCCTGGGCCAATCGAACCTGTCGGGCGATCAACGCCTCCTCTCACAGTCAACCGAACCGCCACCCCCCAAATTCAACAATCACAATCACACACAACTCAAACATGGTCAGTAAAGTATGTGTATATCAAAAAAAGAAGATCCTAACCCGCAGCAATATTTTCATCCGGTGCCACGATGTACATCCTTGTAAAGTTGTTGGATAAAGTGAATATTAGAGCACAAGGAATCCAAAATTTGCTCTCATTTGCGTAAGTCAACGAGCTTGGCGCGAAAGACGGGACTAAACCATAAAGTTTGGAAAATCACGCTGCAATTACTGGACGAGAGCGCTGAGAGTGACAGCTTATAAGGCTCCTAGTAGCCTTAGTAATGGATCGACTACTTATGCAAACTTCTCACGCCGCTCACAGTAGCGCAACCGGGAAACGAGCTCGAAATTATGAAGCCAAAGGGTGTGCGCTGAATTCGCTGACACGAATGCGCCCGAAAAGGGGGGGTCGTATGAGCCCACTTTGCTTCCCGGTCGCCCGTTTTGTACATTTCAAACTTGAAATCGAATTTAATATCAAATGGCGCTATTAATGCTTTGTTTGGTCATTAAGGGTGTTTAGTGCACCTTAATGCGCAGGACGTTTTGTTTAGTAGCCTCTATATAATTCTCAAACAACCATCACCATGTGAGAAGAAATCAGAAGCAAAAGAACATTAATTACATGTAAGAAAACCCAGAGCACCCATTCTCTCTGTCATTTGTCTTCTGGCGCGACATCAAGCCGCAGCTGCTCCGTCGACGATTCACTTTGTGCTTGTGAAGTCACCAGCGGGTCATTTTATCCCTGGGAAACGATCACCTCTCGCCGCCCCAAGCACTTTGGGAAGAGGTCAATCTGCTTTAAGGAAAGCGCCGGACGTGACTCGATCCGGTTTCGCTTTGTTGTCGCCATTTCATCGTAATCTCGCTTTCGTTGTAGTTCTAATCTTTCGTTGTAATTTCATGCATATTGTATTATTTCTTGCAAAAGCCTCTTTGTTGCATAGTTCGGTATTTCCAATTAGCCTCATGTACTAAAATGCATCGACCGAGCTACCAACACTTTCAGAACGGAGTCTAATGCTCATATACTCACGGTGAATGCGAAATGATGGTAATATTGTTCAAGCAAGTGTTTACGGAGGTGTTGATTGGTTGGACAAAACGGCTCGTCCTCAGTTACACTTCCTCCCTATGTTCCGGGGTGGTTGCTGTTCCGGATGCGGCCGCTTCAGCGCTAGTGCTCTCAGATTCTCCAGCCTTTCAGAACCACCTGCCACTTACCTCTTCAACCCCAATTTTTCCGGTGATGCGTAAAATGATCAACCTAAGCCTCCCCGTGGTTTTCAAGTCACTAAAGGTGGAGAGAACAAGTGATGTTCTACTACGACCTTGAACTTGCAACTGCTTGGTCAGGAACCTCACGGTTCAAGATGACGAAAGGAGTTCATCAAGGCTCCACTCGAGACACTCCGATTATTTGGAGAGCCCAATTATTTGTTACCTGGCTCACTGTGGACGATTCGCTTCGAGAACTCTATGCTGTTCTCCACTTTAGCTTCAAGTTGAAGGAATGGTCTGGAACGAAATGTTCAAGGTTTTATAAAATTGCCACCATCTCTGGGATAGACTTCAAGAGTTTGAGTAATGTTTCAAAAGGATATAACATGCTAAAAATTTAACTGCTCGCTTGAGAACAGAAGAGGGCAATAGGAAGGCCGGGATTGTGATCGTTTATCCCCAACTCCTCTCGCGGGGAGCCCAAGGTGAATAAGTGTCAGAATTTGGTCTTCTTCGAGGTCTTTCAAGTGGTGCCAAGCAAGAATGATTTTTGCACCTAAGGGAAATAGTTTCAAGAAAAGTGTTCGGCTTCTCAAGGAAATTCCTTCATGCTTTTGATGGGGTTAAGCATAATTGTAACAAACGTGAGTCATAAGTCCTTTGAGTGTAAACCGCCAAAGAGGAGTAACAATGGGAGAAACATGGCAAATGTGGTCACCAAAGAATCAGACGAGATCAACTTGTCGGCCGATTTCGAGGTGAATTTTAGGGCACGAACTCCACAAGAGTGGTGGATCGATACTGTGCAACTAGGCATGTTTGCGCAGTCAAGGATCACTTTGCTACCTTCTAGCCACTTGCGAATGGTGAGAAGATGTACATGGCAATAATGCAACTCCAAATATCAAGTAGAAGTGAACTGGCCGGTATCGACTTCGGGAAGGAAAGCCACATTGAAGAATGTTTCGTATGTCCCGTAACTTTAAAGAACCTTGTGTCCGGGTTATTTACTTAGCAAACATGGGTTTAAACTTGTAATTGAGTCCGATAAAAGTTGTACTTTCCAAGTCGGAAATGTTTGTCAGAAAAGGCCATGCTAAGCAAATGGTTCTTTCAAAGTGAATGTAATGGTTACAAACAAGATGAATAAAAATAATATTGCCTATATTTGTGAGTACTCTTAATTTATGGCATAGTAGGTTAGACATGTGAACTCTTTACCCTTTTAAGTAAGAATGCCTGTAAGTTGAATCACATACCTAATGAATTTATCGATAAGAATACATGCGGAACGCGTCAAGAAAAAATCGACGGTAGCAACATTTCCAACCGTGTTAGAAATAATAAGCCTCTCGATCTTGTCACAAAGTGACGCAGTGTGATATGAGCCCACCAATCCAAAGGTGGGAACAGAGTACTTTATCACCTTTGTAGATGATAGTACAAAATTTTAAGGTGTATACTGATGAAAAAGTAAAATGAGGGGCAATCGGAAGAAATTTGCAATTTTATAGAAGAAGTTGAAAATCAACTCTGAGAAAGATAAAAGTAGTAATGGTGATAGAGGTGGTGAGTGCGGCCTCACCATTTGGTCAATTTTGTTCTGAGCGTGGTATTATTCACGAAGTGACACCTCCATATTCTCCTCAATCGAATGGGATTGCCGAAAGAAAAAATCGATCATTGAAAGAGATGATGAATGCCTTGTTGATAAGTTCAGGCTTACCTCAAGGAATGTGGGGGGAAGCGATACTGACAGCTAACTACCTCTTGAACAAAATTCCTCGTAAAAATGAGGATAAAACCCCATTTGAATTGTTCAAAGGTAGAGCACCAACCTACAAACATCTTCGAGTGTGGGGGTGTTTGGCGAAGGTCATGTTACCTCCTCCTAAACAGGTGACTATTGGTCCTAAAACGGTTGATGCAATTTTTATTGGATATGCTCAAAATAGTAATGCATATCGGTTTCTTGTTCATAAGAGTGACAATTCACGAGTGAACAAGAATACAATATTAGTTGGGGAGTCTCGAATGCTACTGCTTTCGAACATGTCTTTCCGATGAAATCATGGCGTGCTTCGACATCTAAAAGACACGAACTCGAGGGCAAGGTCGAAGCAATGGCGGATAGTCAAAGTATGAGGTTGAGGAAGAAGAACCTCGACGTAGTAAAAGGGCACGTGTCGAGAAGTCTTTTGGTTCTGATTTTGTAACGTATATGCTTGAGAGTGAACCTCGAACTTACCAAGAGGCTGTCAGTTCAACTGATGGTCCGCTTTGGAAGGAAGCTATACGAAGTGAAGTTGATTCAATTTTACAGAATCACACTTGGGAATTGGTGGATCTTCCGCCAGGATGTAAGGCTTTAAAATCCAAATGGATTTTTAAGAGGAAAATGAAAGCTGATGGGACGATAGATGCCAAAAGTAGACTAGTCATTTGCGGAATCGACAAAAGAAGGATTAGACTTGTTTTCGATTTCTATTCTCCCAGTGACAAGGATAACATCCAATAGGATTATCCCTGGCAATTGTACCACCAAGAATTTAGATGTACATCAAATGGATAAAACAATTTCTTAAACGGAGAATTAGATGAAGAAATTTATATGGAACAACCTGAGGGTTTTATAGTTCCAGTAGCAAGAGATTTGTCAAATCTTTGTATGGGTTAAAGCAAGCGCCTAAACAATGGTATGAGAAGTTTGACAAGGCAGTACTTTCGAGTGGATTTAAAATAAATGAGTGTAACAAGTGTGTTTGTAAAATCCACTGTGGTAGGATATGTAATTCTCTCGCCAGATGTGACACATGCTTATTGTTGGTAGCAATCAAAAAAGATGATTCAATCCACCAAAGATATGTTTTCGAACTCCAACTTTGACAATGGCGACATTGGACAAGCAGATGTAATTTTGGGAGTCCGTGGATAGAGAACTCCTAACGGTCTAGTGTTAACCCAATCACACTATGTCGATAAAATTCTGGAAAATTTTAAGCAAGACGATTGGGAGAATGTCCAACTCAAAGGATTCAACATCTATACTCACGAAGAATAAAGTGTAAAAGTGTGTCTCAACGGAGTATTCTCAAGTTATTGGGAGTCCATGTTCCCGATGAGTTGTACTAGATCGATATAGCTTATTCAAGTAAGCAAATTGAGTGTATATACGAGTAATCCGAGTACCCATCATTGAAAGCTACGATGCGAGTACTTTCAAGTACTTGAGACATACTGAATTACGTTGCACTATACGCTGCTATCCGGGCCGCATTTGAGGGGTACACGGATGCAAATTGGATCTCCGAGCACGTGATTCAATGGCTACAATGGGATATGCTTCACTTGCGCAACCGTGTTATGGAAGTCCTCAAAACAACGCACTGCCGATCCACGACGGAGTCTCGAGTTCATTGCCTTAGACAAGCTGGGAAGAAGTCGCAATGGTTAAGACAAATTTCTGAGGATATTCCTCGAGTGGGAAAGCCTCCAATTTGCATATCAGGACAACGAAGTCTCAGAATTGGGAGGCACTAACCACTTATATAACGTAAGTCGAGATACATTCGTCGAAGACATAATACCATTAGACAATTAATTCAACCGAGTTATCACCGTTGATCATGTAAGATCAGCGATAACATAGCGGATCCACTTAATTGCTGGCTAAGAAAAAGAACTAGAAGGAGAATTCATCGAAAGGAACGGATCGAAAACTGAGAAAATACTTAATGAGTGACAACCCTACCTTGTTGACTGATCCCACATTCAGTTCCCAAGTGGACAACCGGCTCATATTGTATTGGTAGATTACTGGGGGGGATTTTACTTACCTTTAGATGAGAAATAGTGATACCTCAAGTAGGTAAAGTTGCTTATGCTTTTAACGACTTCTACGATAATGGGCGAGTAGCGCCGGTTACTCAAAAATAATATGAAGAGTCACTTATGTGAGCTGTGCTTTAGGGCCATTTAGAAGAGAAATGCCTGAGGGTGCATTTCTGACAACAACTCACGTAACTGTGCACGCCCAAGGCCTAACCGACACAATAAAATAGAACCGACACGGTAGCCGACGAGACCTCGCTGCGGAAGTATGTCATCATTTGCTACCAAAAGCGTATTAGTTCCAAGACACGCTGCCTACTATGTCTCATGGTGAATGTAAACATATGCAATAATGCGGAAGGTTCTCAAGGCCATCACACCTACCTATCCTACGCAGAATCGTCATCATGTTATCAACGACATCGTCAAAATCTTTTCAAATTCTGTATCCCGTGGGGGATATTAGTTTTATTGTTTTTGTTTCTGAATACAAATTTTGATTCATGTGGGGATGTTGATAAAGTGAATATTGAGCGTCAGGAATTCAAAATTTGCCTCTCATTTAAGTGTGGTCAATGAGCTTGCTAGCATTTAGATCAAACCATAAAGTTTGGAAATCACGCCGCACTCACATTGACGCAGAGTGTGGGAGAGGACAGCTTAGGGGCAAGACTCCTAGTAGCCTTAGTAATGTGATTGACTACTTATGCAAACTTCTACGCCAAGGCAGTGGGGGTGCAACTGGGGAAAATGAGCTCGAAATTAAGTGGCTGTGCGCAGGTGCGACCATGACACGAATGCAGCCCGAAAAGGGGGGGGGTCAGCATGAGCCCACTTTTTGCTTCCGGTCGAAGTTCGGTTTTTGCACATTTCAAACTTGAAATCGTAATTTAATATCAAATGGCGCTTACATACGTTTGTTTGGTCATTGGGCGGTGTTTAGTGCACCTTAATGCAGTAGGACGCGGTTTGGTAGCCTCTATATAATTCCTTCCCCAACAATCCATCAGCCACAGCAGAAGAAATCAGAAAGAAAAGCACACACTACACAAGAAATCCGAGAGCACCCATTCTCTCATTTCGTTTGTTTTCTCAAGGTGATACATCAAGCTCGCAGGCGGTTCGTCGATCGATTCACTTGTGCTTGTGAAGTCGATCGGTGGGTCATTTTATCCTGGGAAACGATCACCTCTCGTCGTCCCTTAAGCAATCAAATATTGGGGAAGAGGTCGAATTGCTTTAAGGAAAGCGCCGGACGTGACTTGATCCGCTCGCTTTTGTTGTCGCCATTTCATTGTAATCTCTGCTGCTGTAGTTCTAATCTTTCGTTGTAATTTCGCATGCATATTTGTATTATTTCTTTGCAAAGCCTTGTCAGATACCGATATTTCCACTACCCTTACACTAAGTTGTAACTAGTTTTTTTGGAATGAATGTGAACAAATGTAGTTAACAACATACTGGCACATGTCTTCGCCTTTACAATACGTGTTGGTAGGTGATTAGTTTTGTTAAGTAGATAATTAGTTTTCCCGTTTGCGGAGTATGTAACTCATTCGAAGAGTCTTCACATTCAGATGCGGAGTAGGTAACTCATTCGAAGAGTCTTCACATTCAGTTGAGTCCTGTTAGGATTTGGAAATTATATTTATTATATATATAGTTCTAACTTGAATAGGAATAGGATTTTATATTTATATATATACTATTATATATCATGCACATTATTGTTTCTCAAATCATATACAAATGCCAGATCATAAAGCTTCTCTAAATCGCAACTCAACGAGAAGATCAAGAACGAATACTAAATTATTCAGCAGGTAAACCTATTTTTATAAATAACTTTCTCTCTTTTGTCCTAATCTGTCTAATTTCAGAGAGATTATTTTTAATGGTTAATCTATTTCCACATACAATCTTCCGACTTCTCTCCTCATATGTATATTTTCGGAGATGATTCTTTTTTTTTTCAATATTGAATTGTATATATATAGCATCACGACTATTGTTGTTTAAAGTTTCAAATTTATATAGGCAGCTTGTCAAATTTTGGTTTTTGAGAACTCTTATTATGAAATTTATACAGAAAAACAAGTTACCATGTTCGAATCGGCCATTTTTGGTTCTTGATTATGTGTTTATTTTCGGACTTGACTTCGCCTATCAGTGTACATTAAATAGACTCGTCATTGAGCTTCATTAGATAGACAGTTTGGGTCAAATATATATACATTTTTAGCTAGTGTTGGAAACCAGCCTGGGAGTTTATTTTTTCCACATATAATATGTATAAAAGTAATGGAGTTAAAATAAGTTCGTAGTTAACTTGTCGAATCTTCTAAACTTGACCACTATGCCAGAAAACACCTTTGACAAACTTAACTGCCTCTTATCGAAAAATCAAACTACCAATTTTCAAGCTCACCTTTAATTTAAAATAAAACTCATTTTATTTTAGAAATACACATTATTATATCGGGTCTAAATTGGCTTTTCTCATTTATTATTGTGAATGCAGACAAAGTAAAATTAGTGACGGAGTTTAAAAGAGAATGGTCTTATCAATGTACTTCACTCGGATTCGGAAACGTTTATGTATCGGTTCGTATGATGAGGAGAAGAAGGGCATTGATCTTGTTGATCTTTCTGATGATTGCTTTGTAGAAATCTTAAGTAGACTTCCCTCCTACGATGTCCTCACATCTCGGAGAGTGTGTAAGTGCTTGCATACACTCACTTCTTCCGCTCATTTCATTGCATCTCAGACCAACAGAGCCCCCGCCATTATTCTTATTCATGAGTTGGGTAATATGCGCCATAAGAGTTATAATAAAGATGAGTGGGTTTGTAGCATGTTGACTTTACCTGATATTCATAATAACTTGTTTTGCCTTGATGATACCAAAACCAATAAAAAGCTGAAGAAGTTGACATTGAATGGGACGAGATTTACCCAATACATTCCTGAGCTTCTATTTTCCTTTGGCGGATTAGTTGCTTTCAAGGGTCGAGCTTCGTCTATGTATTTTGTTCTAAACCCCATTTCAGGCAAGAGTAGATGTATTCCATGGCCACCACCTGTACCTCATATGTGCTACGGTGCGTATATGTGTGGTATGTTCTTCCATCCATTGGCATCAGAATTCAAACTTATATTCGTTCACAGGGAGTACCAAATGAGTACAAACGGCCGAGAGGGCCAGACAATTTACTATTATATCCCGTCGAGAGAGCCGCATCACACCAAGGCCTATCGATCATTCCGTCAATCTTCATGGCCACTTATCACAATACTTAACCCACCACATAAACACCACATATTATCAAAGATAGTAACGAACACGAAAGTATCTCAAATATCACATGTACACAATAACACATTCGAAAGGCTCGATCCCGTTTTCATAATAATACTATAATAAAGACTTTCAAAATAATCTTTTCAGATATACTATAATATAATAGTATGAAAATAGCGAGAATAAGTAGAGGTACTCCAAATTATACTCAATCACCTAATAATAAACACTATCACAATAAATAGCCACATGCGATGATACGCATATAGATCAATCATATAATATAAAGTTCTAAATTAACTAATGTCATTAATTTATATCGATTACCACCATCTTAGTTTCCTATCGTGTGCCTCAACTTCCAATTGACAACCTAAATTCAATTACGTAGTTCACATATTACTTTAATTGTGATCATGATATTAATTACTCCACCGTCTAAACAGTACCCATTAATATGCTTATAATTATCATAACTAATGTAGACAATTAATCTTAATTTCATGGCCTGGCATCATCAATAACTAATTTTTATGATTCAACATGGTACTACGTACTCCTTAGTGACTCCATGTAACTATTCCTATACAATGCCTTCAACACAATATTCTAATATCTAATATCATCACTCATCAATAGTTTATTATATGGACATTAGCTATACTAGGAGTAAAGAAAATGACACGAAGAGACTTACATGTAGGGAGTAATATTCACAGCTCTGTCCTCCTTTTTATCGGCAGTAATAAATAAATAGCATACCAAATAGACATCTCATATACTTATGTATATATACTATACTTAATTACTAGATTTTTCGTTTCTACCTAATATAATCCACTTAAAAACTAACGGGTCATCGAATTAATATTAATTATAGAGTATAAAACTTAACCCTATCAAATTACATATACTTTAATTACTAGGTTTTTCGCTTGGGCCTCGTATAAACAAAGTCGATTCTTATGATATATATCGGATGAATAAATTAACTAATATAATAAGTCAATGGATCAACTACTAATATGTGTCCAAACTATAGACTTCACATAACATAAATTTTTTTACTAATAATAAATTAAATTGTAAAAGTTAATTTTAATATTACGTTCCAAAATAATTCGGGATATTACATTGAATTCTTAAATAAAAAACAAATGCAACCATCCAACTCAAAATGAGAATGAGTTAGTATGTGGTCTTTTAACATTTCCATTTTACAACGAAGTATAATGGTAGCATTCATGGAAAAACAACAAAATATTAGAAGATCTCAAATGTTAAATAAATTAAAAATGTAAGCAAATCACTTGCACAAACTTGTAGAAGACTCTGGATAAAGGGCGTTTCTTTTACATGCTCGTTGTAATTTTTAGTTTCAGTTACACATAAAATCATGAGAAGTGCAATCAATAATGTAGTTTACCATGCAAGTATTTGGAGAGTTTGTTCCTTAAAACGGAAGCAGAATGGTCGATGGATTCACATACTGTGAAGTCATATCCTGGATCGTGTTCACCTGAGAAACTCATATTGTTCATCATCATATCTCCTTCCATATCAATTAGAATATTATGGAGAATGCAGCAGACTAGTATAGATCTTGGTAACCTGTTCTTGTCGGGTCTCCACATTGGTCCTTGAATCAACTTCCACCGCTCCTTCAGATTTCTTAACGCTATTTTAGCAATAGCATGAGCCTTATTAATCTTATCGTTGAATTTGGCTTCTTGTTCCGAGAGTGTAGGAGTAATCTCATGATATGGTCTAATGAGCCAGGGAAGCAGAGGATACGCTTCTTTACCAATTATATATTCTCTTAGTTCTGTATCCTCAGATATGGTTAATGTCGTTCCACTTAACCTCTTCCCTTTCTCACAGAGTGAATAAAAGTTCGAGTTCTGTAGCATTTCCATCTCATTCATCTTTCCTGGCATTCCAGCGAATACATCAATGAATCTGAAGTTGGGGTCTACAATAGCCTGCAACAACATGCTATGATTGTTCATATGATCACGCCACACATCAGCTCGTTGTTGTGAAGAGGGTAACGTCATTGTGATGTGGGTCATATCAATTACGCCACAACAATTGGGTAGACCATGAATCTTTTCAAACTTCGATTTAAGGGGCTCCATTTCTTGTTCAGTGGAAGGCCACCTTATGTGGTGGAGACCAGTTTCTTCAATGGCCTCCACAAAACGCCAAGTGACTTGAGAGATCGTCGAGTGGTGAGCCCCCAATGATTCACCAATTGAAATTAGTGACTGGCCTGAGCCGAGTCTCCTCAGAGCTACAGCTACTTGATCATCCACTGACATCAGCATGCCACTTGAAAATGTGAAGTTCCCAGTCATGTGTTCCTCTACAAGAGAACAAATGTACTTAAATGTTCTCCTGGACATGCCAAAAATATATTCAAAAGTACTCAAACGCTCAGTGACTGAATGGCCAGCAGGGAGGTAATAGACGATGAGCAGAATCCACTATAAAAGTTTACACTAAATGTTGATATTCTGCAACTGGTGCAGTATAGATGCATCAGGGATACAGCTTTCTATAATGTGTTATCAAATGCAGAATAAACAACTAACAGAAATACATAAATCATGTGATACACATGGTGTGCCTGAATCATAAGGAAAAGAAAACATCTCTGACTGGAGAACAAATTTAGGACTACATTGCAAGGACATTTGCGCAAAGATGACATAGTTCTAGTACTTTTTATTTCACCACATAGCTGACACAGGCACACAGCTATCAGACTCGGAAACCCAATCCTATTTTCACAGCTTGGCTGTTCCATACAACATGTATAACATTGTGAGTGAATAATTGGCGTAACAAAAATATTCGTAATCCTATATTGCTTAATTCTAGTTCCACAAAGTAATTAGATGTTTTAATATCCTTTATATACCTAATTTGCTGCTGTCAGTAAGCCACATCAATTCCAGTTTTTAAGCCATCAATTTAATAATTCTATTACTGCATATAACTCTGAACAAACATACTCCCTCCATTCATGAAGATTGTCCAGTTCGATTCTCGATGGTCAAATTAACAAACTCTGAAGACTTATCTGACACACATAACTTAGATTTAGATCAAAATGATCATGCTGATAGTAAAGTACATTAAATGCTACAATTTGATATATTCTGCACCAAATATTGTATAACATATATAAAAATAATTGAGTACAAAATTGAAACATTAATCATCAAAATTCAACAGTAGACAATCTTCTTGGGATGGAGGTACAGTAGTATGAAACAAAATCTGACTATCTAATTCAAACATGCAATATTGCAATTTCAAGATGAGTATAACTGGATGATCTTTAAACACTAAAAAAAATAAAAAAGGACGACCCTTAACAATAAAACACTGTAAAGTGCCATGGACCCTCTCTAGTGTTCGTCGCTCCTTGTTTCTAGTGAAAAAAGTTTGAAACAGAAGTCTATGCTCTTATACAAATTTCAAATAGTTTAAGCCTAATATTTAAATGACAGCCTATGACTCATTGACCATAGTGCCACATCCTTATACAAGTTCAGAAGTCCATGCTCTCATACAAGTTCTTACATAAGCCATTTTGCAATCAACAAAAACACTGGTGAAGAAACTCCGGAACCATTAGTTGTTACTTTAGATACTTTTTCTTTGGGAATCTCTCACCTTGCAGGCTACTTTAGATACTTATCAATACTATACAGAGAGAGTAAGCCAACTATATAGTGTCCCAGGCTACCTTACAGACGCTTTTTACTGGTGTAACTATATCAATCCCACAAAAGTGGCCATCCATAACTCCCTTAAGAATTTCCTATGAAAAAAATGTCCATTAGAAAGGAGGGAAAAAAAAGAGTAGATAGGAATTCTATTCTAGAACAACCACTTTCAATAATAGATGGGAAATCTATTCTATAGTCATCAGTTATACAATCTTGAATTCAGAAGTTTTACTGGAAATTCGATTTTTAACCCAACCATGGAAAGGATAAACAATTAATTATTATGATAGGTCATCGACTGGAAATTAAGTTATTAATCCTGTCTAATATGTAACATGCAACTACAGCATTTCTGCATGTGGAGTCAACCATCAGCCAAAGGCTCAGATCTATTCAGATTGTTATTGATTTGGTGGCTTACATAGAAAACCAAAAGGATTGGTATTCCTAAGAAAGCATACTGAGGTGTGGTAAAGGATTGTAGGAAACTATGTTCATAGCTAAGTTGGCATGCCCTCCAAGTTCTGGCATTTGATAAGTTTTATATAACTGTCGAAGTTTTCTCTGAACTAGCACATTGCCAATTCTTTGATATACTGTGATGGTACTCTGTGAGCATAGAGGTCTTGCTTCATTAGTATTCATTGCCTAGGCTGAACATAAAATATGTCATCTCACTACGCTGCTCTTAATAAGAACAAATTTTATAGATTCAATACCCACCAAAGAAAAAATTACTCTATTGTCTAAAGAAATATAAGGATTTACATATGTCTGCTGGTTCAGCAGAATTATGATTATATGTATAGAACAAAATATATATACACACGAAAGAAAAGGGCAGTTTAAGTGGTCTGTCATAGATTTATTTATGTTCCTCGCTGTCAGGATGATGGAAAGAAGAACGAATGGCTGTTAAGAGCTGAAATCTGCTTCTAATAGCTTGTTCAACACACGATTGATGAGGTAAATACTAATTTGATTCTGACTTATGAACTCAGTATGTCCTAGGTGCAACATGAGTCGAAGTTTCCAACAAGGCAACAACTATAACAACACATGAGATTTGGGATATAGGATAAGATAATTAACATTAATATTCTCCAATGCCTCTGAAGAGGCTAATGCCTAAGCGAGGTAAGGGGGGTCGAAGAGTATGCAGCCTTACCCCTATGATAACAGGTAGAATATAAAATCTTTGATTCCATAAGACATAGAGAAAGGACTTGATAATTAACAAGATGGCATATCTCCTTCGTGAGGGGATACAAATAAAAAGATAACACGAAAATAGGGATTTATGTTATTGCTCAAGTCTGAGTTAAGAGAGGAACATGAAGTGGCCAATATAAGAAAAGAAGAAAATGTATTGACCAGCAGCGTTTTATGATGTGCTTAACTTAATATCCATGCTACATGTCGTTTATCTATTGAAGTTCTGATCATGCTTTCAAAACTGATTTTAGCTTCTGCATATGGACAATTCCAAATTTCTGATAAATTTTGAGAAGCCAAAATAAAGAAACTTGCTTTAAATGGGGTATTAGGAAAGAAAAGGTGGTGTCTTTGTTGCAATGGATACTCACATGCTGTTACTGGAATGAAAGGTGAATTCAAATTCAAGGTGGATTATTTTATCTAATTCCTTGGACAACCTTAGGCTAATATGTTTGTGCAAATGGGAGAAGTCCAGAAACTTTCTAGTGCTCATATATAGCTTGGACAATAAAACAAGTCAATACATATCTTTTGATCATACATCTTGGAAAAAAGATGCAGCAAAGCCAATAACTAAAGATAATTTATATAATCTCTTCACATACATTTCTAATTCTTGTGGTTGTGTAACTTCTTCTGATTCTATTAGAAAAAGTCAAAACGCTAGTAACAAGTACAATGCTCTAAATAATGGAAGCTACTACTCAGAATTCAGGAAGTCCGGTTATAACCTCCTTGTGCTGGTAATCATCGAAGTAACTTCCTCACTTAAGTCAGGAATGCCCCACAATAATCGACAGACACAATAATGTAAAAAACGGTTAGTCTTACCCTGAAATGCTGAATTTTTATCCGAATCATTGAAGCAACATCTAGTTGACTTGAGCATTATGATGATCATAACACATTATACATGCCAAAAAGCTTTAATTTGGGCAGATCAATTCTCACTCCGTCGACTTTATTAGAAAAAGGGAACAAAAATTAAAACATCAATTGTCTCACATAACACAGAACTTCAATGCAGTTAGGCACATAGAACAAATTCAATTATGAAATAAGAACTCAATTAAGAAAAATGACTATCTAAGTATCTAACATTCCTACAAATGAACCATAGCAGCTTCACATACCACACAACATATACTAGAGCTTTTACATTAATAAATTTGTTATTATAACATAGAAAAGTAACCAACTGCAAAGTGCAAACAATAAACATAATTAAAACAGTTAACAATAAACCTAATTATTATAACAACAAAAAACTAGAATGATTAAACAAAAAATAAATATAATCAAGAATATTAAAAAAATACCAGCAATTTTCTTAGACACCATCATAAACCAATCAACAGAGCTTTCCATTGAAGACCCAGAAAGTACAGTGTTATGTTCATCCTTCTCATCTGTCTTTCTTTTCTTGTTGCCTCCTCTTATAGGAGCCATAAAGAAATACCTAATTGAAACAAAATCAACAAATCCCTTTACTTCAAATGCAATAACAATTACTAAAATATTAATCTCATAACTATTTCAATAAACCAAGATTCACTAATTGAGAAAAGATAATAAAAAACATGGAGATACCAAGTAAAGCTTGTGAAATAAAATAACATGCAAAGCTATCTTTAACTATCAATATGTAATTGTAACCATATTGTAAAATTGTTTTGTTAACTATTTAAATATTTAATAATTGTTGTTTTGTGTTATGAGACATGCAAATATAAGTAACCAAATATGAATAAAAGTTGAACGATATGAAATAAGTAGTTTAGGACAATGTGGCAAAAGATGTGACATATATGGACATTGGTCGAAGCTCTATAGATTTTCTCAGAGAGAGAGAGAGACTTGCCCTTTGAATGAAAGTTTTGTAGAATAAATTAGACCAAGAAAAGTATACAAATGAATTGGCTCAAGAATTTTATAATGTGGGAAAGATCTCAATTTGTAAAATTTGTTAAATTAAGTGTGATATTATAGTTCAGGTCATTTCGAGATAAACGGATCATTTTAAAAAAATTGGTGCTTGTCAAGCGGATCATTTATGATAAAAAGGATGCGGTTCGAAAGAATGATTCGGAGTTGTTGTAAATTGGAATCACGCAGTACGGCAGTACCAGACATGAGATAAATCTTTCAAAGAACGAAGCTTTTTTCGAATACGCCAATTCATTTGGTACCCCTCATTCCCATAAAGATTGTCTACTTTTAATTTTCAAAAAAATTAAGAAATAACATATTTAATACTAGTTAAATTAACTTGTTTCCTAAAATACATATTTGTCAAATGAAACAAGTTATGAAAAATGAAATAACCGTAAAAGTACATAATTTTTATGGGAAAGATGGAGTAGTATCTTTAGTTATTTCACTTATTAGTATAGATTTATAGCTTAATTTTCATGTTCGATGGGAACAAAAAAAATTACATTATTTATCTCTTTGAATGATACAATGGAATAAATCATGTTTGATGGGAACAAAAAATGTATATTTTTTATCTCTTGAATGATAAAATGGAATAAATCAAAATGATTCATTAAATTATATACGCTACATATAAAACAGTCTAATGTGAATTAATGGATTATTTTTTGCAATTTACCTTCGATCAACTAGAAAACCGTCTTTATCATTAGGCTGCATATAATTCGACCTCGTCTCCGCTTAGACGGGGTCTATTTAAAAACGATAGAGCATGTTACCATTCTAATAGATTTATAGCTTAGAGATCCTAAACTTCTAATAGTCCGAATTATGAGTTTAATGAAAATCATTAGGCATATCTTTATTCAAATGAGGATCGTTGGATTATTTCAAGTAACAATTATTAATTTTATTTAAACATTATTTCAAATAATAATAACTAATTATCTTTAAACCAATTCATATAATTTTTTTAAGGCTCTAACATTGGGCTCATTTTATATGTCAACTTTTTGTATTCAAATACAAACACCATATTATGCAATAGTAAGAGCATTTTTTGCACAAGAGTATCTAAATTTGTCAATTGCCTTATTTTAGGAAAAAATCTTAAACAGTGTTCCTTACCATATTTGAGGAGGAGGAAAACTTAAAAATTCCTAACATCATCTATTCAAAAATAGAAAAATAGAAAAATAGAAAAAATAATAATACAATAATAATACACACTCTTAATTATCTTAAATAGTGTTCTCACTCATAGTTTATTTACCATATTTACTATTATCAGATATTGTAATAACTTGCCTTTCATATTTCAAAGAGGAAAATAGAAAAAAATATAAAGTTATTATTATTATTGACTATTTTACAAATTCGTTCTAAAATATTAAAGATTGGGCATAAACTGAGCCTTGTTATAAACATAGGTAAATAATTAACTGTTAAAAGAATAATAACTCTTGTCTTGCAAAAAATAGTATTTGTACAAAAAGATATATATCATCTATTCAAAATTTTACGGGGCCCAAAAACTATTATTACCGACACACACAATATAATAATAACACACACGACTATCTTATTCAATACCACCCCTCAAGTTGACGCATGCAAATTGTGGATGCCCAACTTGGCTAGCAAAAATTCAAATTGTTGTCGCCATGTTTTGGCAGAAGATATCAATGTTCGAATTTGAAGTCAAAAAAATACGTAGACGAAATAGTCCTTGTATCGAGTAATGCATCCCTGCATAAAATGGCAATCCACTTCGATATGTTTTGAGCGCCATGAAACAATCGGATTCGAGCCAAATGCAACGTACCGAATCGGGCTATGACAAAGATACATGCATAGCTTATTAACCGCAACACCTAAATCCGCCAACAAACTTTCAACCACTTTAACCTCACACGTCACCTTAGCTAAAAGCCTCGATACTCCGCCTTTAAGAGGAAAGAGATGACTATGTCCTCGCTTTTGATTTTCACGAACAAAGTGAAGAACCAAGCATACACAATCCACCCCTCAGAATCGATCGCCTTTGCCTCGGTGACAGTTACCCAAATTCGAATCACTCCATCCCGAGAGCTTCAGATCACAGGTTCTCAGACAAAGAACACAATCTTTACCCCGGCACCCTTTAGATATTGAACCACTCGCAAAGTAGCTACCCAATTATCCTCCTTCGGTGCCTGCAAAAACTGAGACAAAACATGCACCGAAAAATACAAATCCGGTCGAGTGAAAGCCAAATAGAGAAGGCGGCCTACCAAACGCCGAGAGCTTCCCACTGGCCGGCTAGAATGTGGCTCGTGGATGCTCCTTAGCCGATGGTTCTATTCCCATTGAAAATGCAGCCGGTTTTGCCTCTTTGTTGCATTTGATTCCGAGATAATATCCAAGGCATGTTTTCTCCGACATAGAAAATGCTCTTCCGTGACTGCGGCTACTGATACACCCAAAAATATTTTAGCTACCCAAACTTCATTTTGAAAGAAGTGCCTTTATATCGCTTGAACCTTTGAAGCTGTTTCGAATTATTGCCCGAAATAATTAGATCATCTACATACAACCTCAAGACATTCAAACGGAGCCTCTAAACGATAAAGAAACGTAGAATAATCTCGAGTAAGAGCTGCATAGCCATATTTGCACAAAGCACTCGCCAGTTTAGCAAACCAAAGACCGGGGCTGGAGCCTGCTTCAAACCATACAAATCCACTTACGAAGCCCACACACTCTCGACCGCCCAGCTCTTCGAAACCCGGGAACTGGGGATATAGACTTCTCCGCCAAATCCCCGCGTGCGTAAAGGCATTATGAACATGCATTTGATGTAATCTAACTCTTCAGAAATGCGGAACGGCAAGAAATGTCCTAATTGTTACCATTTTTGCAACCTGGGCAGCGTATCGAATAATCAATGCCTTCTACTTGGTGATTCCCGAACACAACCAACCGAGCTTTATACCGCTCAATCTGTCCATCCGATCGATACTTGATTTTATAGATCCATCTACTCCCCAGTGCTTTCTTACCGACAGGAAGTGCAGCCAACTCCCACGTGCCATTATTTTCAAGGGCCTCAATTTCTGTCTTCATAGCAGAACGCCAATTTGGACTGCCTATGCTTTGAAAGAGGCCTGGGCTCAACACCGTAGTGACACCGCAAGAAATACACGACGGTCTTCCGAAAAATGACTACTATGCACATAATTAGATAGGGAATAAGGATTACCGTTACCCTATGAGTGACTGGAAGTCGATGCTATGGAAGGGGGGGTCTTCAAACCAACCACAATATTCAACAAACAAAATCAATGCAAGACGCATCGACGAACTCCCTCGCTCGCAGATACCCTACCCAACTAAGTATCCGCACCGAGAAATGTGCATCCCTTATCGACATATCGACTCAAAGACCAAACGCAGCCACGAAGTGGGGAAGCTCGTGATGCCGGGTCAAGGCCGACGGTTCTGGCATCACCCCTAGTTCGGCCGGCGGCCGAGGTTGAACTTCCAAGTGCTCCTCGTCCTGATCAAACTCATCATGCAGTAGTGAGTAACAAGCAGGGGCTGATCGATTTAAACAAAGTCAACGTACAAAAAGGGAACACATTTTCAACAAACTTCACATCACGAGAGACAAAGAATTCGTGAGTAACCATATCAAACATCTTCCATCCCTTTTTACCAAACGGATACCCCACAAAAATACACTTTCGACTCCTACTAGCAAACTTATCCAATTTAGATTTCAAATTGTGAGCATAGCATAATGAACCAAACACACGGATCTCAGATAAGCTGGGTTTCACACCGAATAAACATTCATAAGGGGATCGAAACTTTAACACACTTTAAGGAGTTCGACAATCAAGTAACTGCAGCCAGAACAAATTACCCTTTTAAAATTTTATCAAGCCTGGGGCCCGAAATTTCAAAGCACGGCAATCTCTAAAATATGTCTCGTGAGCTGCTCCACTCAACCATTCTCGCCGGGGAGTACCCACACAAGAAGTTGAAAGATAACTCATGATCACCAAACAAGTTTTTAAGACAGAAAAACTCCGTTCCATTATCACTCGGTACCGTTTTAACCGTAGCATTAAATTGACGTTCAATAAGTGCCAAAAAACGAGTAAACGAACCAAACACTTCATTTTTATTACGCAACAAAAAAATCCAGACACCTCGAGTAAAATCATCAACAATAGTCAAGAAAAAATGAGCTCCACACGAAGACAAAGTATGATAAGGACCCCACAAATCACAATGTAATAATTCAAAAGGAAAACTCGCTTTATTGTCACTTAACAGAAAACAATCACGACTCTGTTTTGCCTGGCAGCACACATCACAGGTCTTATTCAAACTATCACTAGACATAAAATTAAAAGGAAGTGTCTTCACGATCTTAGCTGACGGATGTCCCAATCGTTGATGCCACAAAATTGGATCTTGCTGAGCAACCACTGTATTCACCCGAACATTAAAATCGCCCCTCAGATAGTAGAGATCTCGCTCTTTTCACCGAGTCCAATCAAGATCCTCGAAAGGCCGGTCTCAGATAAGACAAATCGGAGCGAACACGCATACTTACGCAGTCAATATCATCCTGGCCGACGGGAAATGTGATATAAGATTAAGCCAAGAAGTCGAACATAATAAATATTATGCTAACCAATGAATCGGATAATCGAATTCATGCCATATGCCTTAGAAATTTATTCCCATCGTAAACTAACCGCACATAAAGATATTATCACATAAATCGGACAATAAAGAAAGATTACCCGTAACATGATTCGAGGCACCAGTATCGATAAGCCATAAATTGGAAGAAAACTCACCATCAAGTCGATCAGTAGTGTTGGTAGTACCCAACAGAGAAAGCAATTGTTGTATCCTGCTCAACTCACACCCCGGAATACCCGAACCGGCACTGAAGACCCATTCGCCCGCAGTGAGCCGTCAGCCTTCTGCCCCGGGGATGCCACTACTGGCTCGGCCGCCGTGACGGTAGCCGCTTGGGCAGCCCCCGCCCCCACGCCGCCCTCGGTCGGGGTGAAGTTTTCCTCGGACTTGGGGCCTATCCCCCCACCACTCCGGAAATCCGTGCTTACCAAAACAAGTCGATTCTTCATGACTAAGCCGATTGCAAAAAGTGCAAGTCACATTAGAAAGAAAACGAGGTTTATATTCGGACGTACTTTTATGCGGTGCTTTAACTGCAAAAGTCATGACATCGGTCGGGTCGTTAGGCACCACCTGACTTCGCTTTTGAAGTTGCTTCTCTTGATTCATTGCTTTGTATGCCCAATCCAAGGTAGGCAATGGATCCTGCGCCAAAAGCTGAAAACGGAGATGCCCAAATCGTTCTTGATTAATCCCAGATAAAAAATCATGAAACTTCTCCTCATCACGTTGTTTCATAAATTCCTCGCTCATCCCACAAACATACGGAGAATCGGACTGCACTTGTCGAAGTCTATCCCATAAAGTTTCCAAATTTTCCTAAAGAAAGTCGCAAATATAAGAGATGTCCTGCTTGCGTATAATTCCCGCTCAATTTATGCTTTCGCGGCCATTAATCAGAATCTGTCTCCCAACAAGTCCCACAACGGTTTTGCCTCCCTCAAAATACGTGAATCATAGCCTCCGAGTATCATCAATGGGTGCTCATAATCCATTAAACCAGACGAATACTAAACCGCATCCCAATCAAAAGATGTGCCAGTTTGTGGGTTTATGAATAAGCCATCAAGAAATCCAAATTTGTACCGCAGAGACAAACTCCATCTAAATGCTCACTGTTTTAAGCAATTCGCTGCAGGCTGAAGTTTCACCGTATTGAACTGCGTTACCCGGATTGTCGCTTTGATCCTAGATAATATGGAGAAATGAGGGGTCAATTTTTCGATAAATAATCTCATCATCCGTGCTTGTTCTGGGAAGTTGGTCGGTGGGTTGGCCTGCCGGTATCATTGGTGACTGCTTCCATCAATTTGAAAGCTTCGCCGGTGTCTCGTCACCATGATGGAAGGGGGTTCGGTTTTTTCTTTTGAGAATTTAGAGGAGTGGCTAGCCTTCTTCATTCTGCTAATACCATGTTAAGGAACAATAACTCTCAGTCTTGCAAAAACAGTGGTTTTGTACAATATATATACATCATCTACTCAAAAGCCTTATGGCCCAAACTATTATTACCGACACAATAATACAATAATACACAATTTAATTATCTTATCTTAATAATAATCCCAAATTCTTTGGTTGAAATATCAATCATGGCCGAATTATAACCATGCAATAGTAAGTAAAGCAAGATTAAGATAAGTTAGACACTAAGTACGCAGAATAGTGTCCCGTGATGCTGAGTTCTCTCACCTATATAAACCTCATTTCCCCCTCTCATTTTGAACATACCAAAATCCTATTTTCAAACAAATATAAAGAGTCTTTGCTACTTCCTCCATTTGTTCTTAATATAATATTTTATCTTATTGTCCAAACTCTCCATTTCACATATATAATATAGTAAAAGATATAACTTAGTAGTAGGTATACCGGTTGGTTTACAACACATTATCAACATCATCGTCTCTATCAAGAGTACTTACTACTAACTATGTCTTATATCCTTACCACTTTAATATTTATTTCATTATGTTCCTCTGTTATAGATAATTGGAAGTATGTCAAGTAGTCTATAAACAGAGCGGATATTATTATTATTATTGTTGTTATTCTCTTCCTCTGTTGTACTGAACTGACAATCCGTCAAGTGACCTATAACAAGTTATTTTTATTATTGTTATTATTTTGTTTACTACTGTTATTGAAAACTAGCATTTCGTCGAGTGACCTATAACTAGTAGTTTTTATTATCGTTAGTTTTCTGTTTGCTATGTTATAGTAAACTGACATTTTGTCGAGAGACTTATAACTAGTAGTTTTTATTATCGTTATTTTTCTACTGCTACTGTTATAGAAAACCGGCATTTCGTCGAGTGACCTATAACTAGTAGTTTTTATTATCGCTATTTTTATGTTCGCTACTGTTATAGTAAATTGTCATTTTGTCGAGTGACCTATAACTAGTAGTTTTATTATCATTATTTTTTCTGTTTGCTACTGTTATAGTAAACTGACATTCCGTTTAGTGACCTATAACTAATGGCTTTTATTATCATTATTATTTTGCTCCTCGTTTCTAGAGAGCCGGTAAATCCGGCCCAGTTGATCTATAATAATTGTTTTATTATCATTATTATTTTTATTTTTTCCTTTATTATAGAAAACTGGATCTCGTCTAGTGCTCTATAATAAGCATGGTTATTATTATTATAGAAAACTAGCATTCTGTCAAGTGCTCTATAATAAGCATGGCTACTTTGTGTGGGGAGTTAAAATTCCCACCTCATTTATTATTTGAGTGGCTAGTTAAAATCCCACCTTACTTTGTGGATGTATAAAACACCTCACATATATTATTATCTCACTATTAGATTATCTCGTTTTATTTGTTATGGACATGAATTATTTGTTTATAATCATATGTGTCATCCTATCATATGTGTTATTTTATCATCATGTGTTATATATTCCCTAATGAATACCTTTGATATTCAAATTACACTTAAAAATTTATAATTCTCCTCATTTCATGTGAATGAATAAAGAAAATCAACATTATTTTCTTATCCCCAAACAAGAATAAAAACGGTCATAAATGGTCATAAATGCGACTTCTATAAATACTTCATTCTCTTCCACATTTTTAACATCCTTCTCAGAATAATTTATAAATATTTTCAAAATAGAAAAATATTTTCTAGTGTTTCATTATGCCTGGCTCTCTATCCGTTTCACAAGATTTTTCTCAAAGACCCGGAATTGATTAGTTATGGATGCCATTACTTTTTATTATTTAATTGGTTTATCAATGTCTAATAATCTAGACATGCATCTTATGAATGTTGTTACTGCATACTTATATGGATCACTTGATAGTGAAATATATATATGAAAATACCGAAAGATTTAAGCATTTTACATCAAAAATCCGTAGAAATGTATGCAATTGGTTGCAAAAAGCATCAATCGCACGCTAAAGAACTGACGATGTGGTATAATAGGTTAAGTGAATATTTACTAAAGAAGGCTATGAATAATCCTATTTTGCCCTTGTATTTTATATGAAAGACAATATCCACTTTAATCATTGTTATCTATGTTGGATAATTTAAATATCATTGAAAACTAATAGTAAATAAATGAAGAATGAATTACTTAAAGAAAGAACTGAAATGAAATATCTCGGGAAAACACTGTTCTCGCCTTAGTTACATAAATTGAATAAATTAAAGGTGGTATACCGGGGTAGACCAACGTAATTATGTAAAAAGAGTGTTAAAAAGTGGTTTAACATGGATAAAGTAACTTTGTGTACACCAACGACGGGCGTAACACTTAATGTCAAAAATGATCCGGCCTCACCTAAAGAAGAAATGAAGAGATCTTGGCTCGAAGTGTTATACCTTAGTACAATCGAGCACTAATGTATCTTGCTAATCGCATAAAGACCTGGATATAGCTTTTGGCAAAAGTTGAATTTACTAGCAAATATCTACTTCATGACCTTCAAAAGAGACATCGGGGTGTCGATAAAATATATTTTTCGATATCTTCGAGGTAATGCCCCATCTTTGATTTGTTTTATCCTAACAATACAAAAACTAGTTTGGTTGGTTATGCATGCGTGTTATTTGTCGCAACATCCATAATACCAAGTCACAAACAAGATACGTGTTTACATATGGACATACATCTATATCTTGGAGATCCCAAAAGCAGACACTTGTAGCTACATCTTCAAATTATTCTGAACTGATTGCCCTACATGAAACAAGTAAAGAATGTAAATGGTTGAGATCAGTAACACACCATATCCAGGAGACATCTGGCTTAACAACCGATAACAAATCTCCAACAACAGCGGATTTGTGACAATGTCGGTATTACTCAAACGGGCGAAGCGCGTTACATCAAAAGTGATAGAACCATGCACATCCCCAAAGTTCTTTTCATTCACTCAAGAACTTGAAAGAAACAAAAGAGTTAGTTATCTAGTATATTCGCTTCATATGTGATAAGGTAGCGTATTCTTCACAAAGGCACTTCCCCGTGACGCCTTTTCAAGAAGCACGCTCGTAGAATCGGAACGCTACGCCTTCGAGATCTTTAAAGAACTACCTATGTTTCATTGAGGGGAGGATACCATTAGTCGTACTCTTTTCCTTATAAGGTTTTTAATTTAGGCAACATGTGTTCCACACAATCATGTGAGGCTTGATATTTCAAAGGGGGAAAGCGTTTATAAATATGGGTAAATGATTAACCCATCTTCAAGTTGAAATTGTTCAGACATGCAGCTTTATTCATAATATAAATTATAATAAAAAACAACCAAGAACGTATAAGTGTATAAAACGATTACAATACATTCACACAATAAATAATTATACGTATGAATAAATGGAGGACTTACAAAGTCAACGCAACGGATGTTCAAACCTTTCCCCACGAGTCCTCTTCCGTTCCTTAAACACTTCAACGTAACGCCCAGCTTAGTCCACACCTGCCCAAGAGAGGGAGAGTCTCACGATTGGACTTGCTAGAATCAAATAACTATTGGATGAAAAGTTTTGAGTCAAACTTGAGAGAAAATGGGGAAGGGGGCTACGGGTTGAGGAAGTGAAAGCATTTAAAATGAAATCAGGTTTTTCTATTTAATCTTTCCTTAAATATCCCATTTTAAGTTTCACCCGAATAGCTCGACCGACACTAAATGAGCTGGACTCGCGGCCGCTTGTAATAACCCGTTATTTTAAAAAAAAAAAAAAAAATTTTTTTTTTTCGGCCGGCGGTTGGACCTTGTGACAAGTATAATTTTTTCGAATGCATTTATTATTGGGTTTCTCGTAAAAATTTTTGAGCCGCATCACTATAATTTAGTAGTGTGTGCTATGGAAAGAATTTTATCTTGAAATCGGGTTCGTGGAGATTTAAGTACGATAAGCGGAGAATTAACCAAACCGAACGGACTCGGTAGTTTTTTAAATATCTATTCATACATATCCTCCACATCAATGCAAACACTCTCACCATTCTATTTTGTTCCATTTGGCCGAGATATACCATCTCCCCCTTGATCATTTTTTTCCATTTCTCTCTTCAATTGTCGCTTTCAAACTCAAAACCAGCCAGGGAATATTGTTCTTCTTCATCATTCTCTTCACAGTTAAGGTAAGAAAATTTCAAGTATTTCTAGATATATTTTGGGTTTTGAGATAGTTGACTTTTGGTTGACTTTTACATAATTGAATTTTTATGATGAATCTTAGTTGGTTACAGGGTTATATGATGCATAAGGGGCGATGAATTCATGATTTGTGAGGTCGCTTTGAGGATGTTATGCCGAGTTGACTTTTCTAGGTTTCGCTGACTTTTTTGAGGTGAAGGGCTTTTATAAGACTCTTAAATGTGCAGGAGTTTAATTGGGACCTTATAGCTATTGTGATGTTAAATCGGTGATTTAAAATTCATTAAAGGCGCTTAGGTTGAAAAGTAATATTTTCGAGTTGAGATATAATCGATATTTTGGAGTATAGATTGTTAATTAGGACCTCGCCGATTAACTAGAATGACATATAAGTTAATTTATGATGATAAAGCGATAAGATGGAATTTTAGCTAGCGATCGATTTGGTCAGGTCCGATGAGTTTATAATTCGATAAGCATCTACATGCTGGGATCATGAAATCGTCTGGACGGTAGTCGTAATGTTTATTCTAGAACGTAATTTTGGTATTAGTTCCCGAAAGTATACTTCGGTGCCTTCTTAGGCCTTGACCGCTGGGAAGGGGCACGCCTGGGTGATCGCTCTTCGTGAGGACTTTCGCGATAGCTAAGAGAAAAGCGCGAAGATTTATCTCACGTGGCCTTTTATGTACTTCTTTAAATGGTGTGTACCAGGTTATAATATAATTATGTAAAGCGGTGTAGCTGTGTTCCTTGTAATATAATTACGTGTGAAGCGGTGTATATGTCCTCGTGATATGATTACGCTGAATGGTATACATGAAACGGTTGTACGATTTTCATGTGAGCTTGGTTATGACATGTGATTCTAATATTCTCGCAAAGACGATGGTCGGGTTTGGAAAGTTAAGTGATGGCTCAACCCCAACTTATATTTCTCAGAGTACGCGCCTCGACGGCACTTCGTGGTGTTTTGGCGTGGCCTTGTCGGCACTTTGTGGTATTTATGTATTCTATCGCACTTGTGGTATTTATGTGGCCTTGTCGGCACTCGCGGGTATTTACGTGGGCTTTGCTTTCCCGCACTTCGTGGTATTTATGTGGCTTTGTCGCACTCTCGCGTATTCACGTGGCCTTGCCTACGATCGTGATTGATTTATTTATCATGGATGCTTTTAATTGTGTGTCGTGAATAATCGCTTGGGAGCGGAGTAGTTGTTTGGGTTATGCATGAGTTTCGAGGCCTGGGAAGTATTAGGATACGACCCTATAGTCGGGAC
Organism: Lithospermum erythrorhizon; assembly: GCA_019722365.1. Taxonomy (NCBI): domain Eukaryota; kingdom Viridiplantae; phylum Streptophyta; class Magnoliopsida; order Boraginales; family Boraginaceae; genus Lithospermum; species Lithospermum erythrorhizon. The sequence goes on from JADFUC010000207.1 coordinate 221,009, forward strand.
TACTAGTGGATTAGCGATTCTCCTTCCTCAGATATGTGATTTATTGGCCCTATAATACTACGGTATACAAGGGTTTGGCCCTATACTACGTGTATAGCGTAGATTCTCTTTGATCATGGCTGCATTGTCGAGGTGGCCTCTATACTACGGTATAGCGCTAAGCGTTTGGCCCTATACTACGTATAAAGGCGCAGATGATTCTCTTTGATCGCTTATCGTGTATCATTGTCGAGGTGGCCCTATACTACGTATAGCGCATGTATGATTCTTTGGACGCTTTTGGTCGTGTGCATTGTTTCCAGGTGGCCCTATACTACGGTATAAATACAAGGGTTTGGCCCTATACTACTCGTATAGCCATGTATGACTCTTTGATTACTTTGTCAGGTGCATTGTTGATGGTCTCTATAATTACTAAGATACATGCTGTGTCTTTTATACTTTGTGTATAAGTGTGTGTGCCTTATACTTTGTGTATAAGTGTGTTTTGGCCTTATACCGCGTATAAGCGAGGTGATTGTTGATTAGTCCATTCTCGCAGTAGACGATTGAGTATATGCGCATTAGAGGATGGTATAATGTGGGGATATGAGGAGATAGTAGGTTTGATAGAGTTTTGGGCCGTTGTCGAGTCTCGTGGATTTCATTTGGGTGATTGCGGTGCTTATCGGAACCCTCTATTCTATATTCATGTGTTATGTCTGAGACTTCCTGTGGAATTATGTTGTATGATTTTATCCGATAACTCGTATATATGTATTTGATTCATATTTGACTACGGCGACTACGGATCAATCTGTTGCGCTTAGCAATGCGATTTTGACGGTTATATTTCATTTTGCCGAAATTTTGCTCGCTTAATTATTTTATTCAGACACGTGTATTTATTTTCGCTTGTAGCCTTACCGGCATTACCGGTTTTTGTTAGATATATATATATCTTAAGTGGCTAAATGGACGAGATACTCGAATGAGAACATTAGAGCGCAAATTATAAATCAAGTTTATGCTAATCTCACATGACGTTGATGATATTTTATATATATGGCGGAAAAAATGGATTCAAATGTGTGCTAGAATATAAGTAATCGATCTAACTACCTAATTCGATACCATGGAGAGGTAAATAAGTTCCTGTGATACTAAATGGAAAACTGGGAAGATAAATCAGCATTTAGGAAGTTATCCGATTCAAGATATATTACTCACCATAGCTAAGAAATGCATATATTTGGAAGGTCTTATGAGGAACATTAGTTGTCATAGGAGGAGCATGATTGTAAAATGGGGAGTAGTACTTTAAAGTGAACTAAAGATGTTGATCGAGTTGTATATGCAATGAAGTTACGGTAGTTACATATGTCTAAGTTATTGCGTGGTTCTGAGGTGTATTTTATATCGGGAATTAGCCATACTAAAGATAATGATAGAGAAATACCTCTTGTAATTAAGGTGTACTCGTGAGTGTACTTGTTGACGTAGTGTGGGTTATTGGTGTTAGTTAGAAAGTCAATAAGGAAAGTTTTATTTTGTACAGTAATCTATAAAATAATACTTGGGGTATATAGTTTCTAAATAGGTGAGGAATCTAAATTATTCTTATTCGCATGACGTAGGTTAACTTCTCTCAGGCTATTTATTTTCACTCTACCTTTTAGTCGACTTCCTATTTTCCCTAAGCGGCGGGCGTTTATGCCTGGTGCTAAGTCATGAATGACCGATACATTGGTCGAGTAGTCGCATTCGCTAAGACGGCGATGGTGGTTTCTAAGACCTCAATACCATACTTTTATCTTCTTGCAGTTTCTCATGGTATATATAATTATTATTGACTCGAGTTGTGTAACAAAATCGTTTGAATGCATTAAGGGCTTAATTCTCAATGTCAAGTGGTACTATTGGTTAGTCTTCAACGATGGACGAAAGTTATATTGTTTTATTTATGATGTGCAGTCATTTTTATTGTTAATCTATTGCCAAAGTACTCATTATTACTGTGTTGGGGCGACGGTCCCAACCTCGTGGGCCCACCGGGCGGGTCAAGCAAATTTCTTGGGCACGAGCTCAGTTTTATGTTTCTCTTTGGTGTCTTGTGTGGTTATGTGCCTAGGTTCAAAGCTGGCAAGTGCGCTGCGGTGAGTCATTTTCCTGCTCAGTTCATTTCTTTTCCTAATCCGTTGACTGCCGAGGACGCCACTCAAGATTTCGTTGACTCGCATTTAGGTCTTGTACGGCAGTACTTTGCACTCGTGTTTTGTGGGTGTTATTTGGATTAAGATGTGTTATATTAGGGAGATATGTGAAATGAATTGGGTAATATGACGTGACGCCGAGTTATGTATTTGCTGGACGGTACTGGGTATATATGGAGATCGGTACTTATGAGTAGATATTTATGAGAGGGATTATATTGGAAATCCATTACATGTAAATGGGTTAGAAATATGATGCTAGGTATCGGAAATATTATGAGATATTTGGGTGATCTGTATATTTGGGAAATGTCTTAATAGTTGATGTAGCAAATACAATTTAGATTTTTATGGCGAAAATTAATTAAGGATAAGGGTGATAATTAATATACGAATATAATTGAGGTGGAGTTGTAAGGAATATCAAACGCTATAAGTAAGGCCATCAGTTAACTAAGATCCTTGATTATAAGGAAGTGTGAAACAGTTTGATCGGAAATGATAAATAAGTTAGTGAATACAAATCGAGACCGAATAAGAAAGAGTTTGAGTTATCTCGTTAATAATGTTTAAGTAAAGAGTTCGGTGTTTGAGTAGAGGCATCTTTTGTGATAGTAATGATCATTCTTGAGATGCAAACCTAGGTTGAAACCTTGGAGATGGAATACTTTACGAATATGTTTGAGGATTTAAGGAAGAGAGAATCGAATTATACTCGGGAAAGATCGGTAGGAATTCAATCGGGTGTTGAATTTGGTTGTTGGATAAGTTTGGGCAATCAGGTGGGAATTTAAGGGTAATAAAAAGGTTAGTCGAGGAGGATTCCGGTGACAATGAGTCATGGATTAGCAATTGATCATGTGTAAAGATGTTGATCTTAAAATAATTAGGGAATTTCTCTGATACTGAGTAATCGGGGATTTATCACCGCTGTTACTTCTTATCTTATGTTGAGCAAGTATATGGTACCTGGATCGTGGATCGTATCGCTGCAATAAACTTATCTGCGGGCTTAATAGTGAAATTGTGAAAATGTTGACTTGAACGTGGTCGCGTTTGAGGTATTCTCGGGCTATTTATTTTGTGGTATTCATGTTTGAATTTGTATATGATCGCTGCGGTTCAATTTGAGTATATTTGTGTTGGCGACGATTCGTGAATATATTTACGAGAATAGTTCCTATATGAAATTGTTGTATCGTGTATATGGATGCTACGCCGCTGAGATTGTTGTGGTGTAGCGATTTGGATATTATATGTGATTTGTGAAATTGTTTTTTGATTTTGCGGATATCGGTATTTACGCGCTCGCGGCGAAATGCTTTGCGCGACGCACTGGTATATATGATGTTGGTTGCGGTTTATTTTGTAAAGTTATTTTATAGTAGTTGTAGTATGAACGCAAGCGTGAAATTTTACTGCTTGATTACGGATATGGAGCAGTGAGCGCTTTTAATAATAAATTATGAATGGACAGTATCGGTATCGCGATATGAATTTTAATTCTCGAGTGGTATTTTGGAGGCAATCGAGGATGTTTATAATACTAAGATCGATACGATAATTCTCGAATGCTACAAAAGAGAGTCACTACCTTAAGTTAATCGACATAAGATATTACAGTTCACGTACATGTATACTATATTGGGGAAATTTGAGTAGCGAAGGCGTGTCTCGATGTTAGTTGATAAGGGCATGTCGAAGGTGCGCTTGGAGTTTATCCGACGTATTGTTTCCGAGTAAATTTCGAGACGAAATTTTATAAGGCGGGTAGATTGCACAACCCGTGAGCGAAAAAAAAAAATTTTTTTCTTGGCCGGCGTTGACCCGGAATAGTATAATTTTTTTCGATGATGATATTATTTCTCGCAAAAATTTTGAGCCGAATTTCACGTATATAATTTAGTAGTGCCAAAGCGCATGAAGAATTTTTATCTTTTGAAATCGGGTTCGTGGAGATTTGGCATTGCTAGAATTAACCTAAACCGAACGGACTCGAAGCTTTTAAATATCTATTCATACATATCCTCCACATCATCAAACACTTCACCATCTTCATTTTGTTCCATTTGGCCGAGATATACCATCTCTCGAACAATTTTTTTTCCATTTCTCTCTTCAATTGTCGCTCAAACTCAAAAAACCGCTTGTGGAATATTGTTCTCTTCTTATCATTCTCTTCGAAGTTATGTAAGAAATTTCAAGTATTTCGAGATATTTCGGGTTTCAGATAGTTGACTTTTGGTTGACTTTTACATAATTGAATTTTATGATGAATCTTAGTTGGTTATGGGTTATATGATGTATATAAGTGATTAATTCATGATTTAGAGATCGTTTGAGGATGTTATGGCTCTAGTTGATCTTTTCTAGGTTTCTCGTTGACTTTTTGAGGTGATATTTTTATAAGACTTTAAATGTGTGTGAGTTTAATTTGGGACCTTATTATAGCGTAAGTCAAGTGATGTTAAATCGGTGATTTAAAAATTCATTAAAGGCGCTTAGGGTTGAAAAAGTAATATTTTCGAGTCGAGATATAATTGATATTTTGGAGTATAGATTGTTAATTAGTGGACCTCGCCGATTAACTAGGAATGACATATAAGTTAATTTATGATGATAAAGTGATAAGATGGAATTTTAGCGGCGATCGATTTGGTTGTGTCCCCGATGAGTTTATAATTGATAGTTTACCCGCTATGTTACCGCTTAGAAATCGCTCCGAATAGAGTTTTAATGTTTATTCTAGAACGAATTTTCGTATTAGTTCCCGGCATACTTTCTCGGTGTTTTAGGCCTTGACCGCGGGCGGCACGCTCCGTGATCGCGTTTCGTGAGGACTTTGTGGATAGCTAGTAGAGTAGTACTTATCTCACGTGTATTACCTCATGTACTTTTAAACGGTGTACCAGGCTATAATATAATTATGTAGCGGTGTACAGGTCTTTAAAATATAATTATGTGTGAAGGGTGTATATGTCCTTGCGATATGATTACTGGAACGGTATACATGAAAATGGTCAGAATATTTATGCAGCTCCAATATGATTATGTGATTCTATTCCTCAAAGCATCGATGGTCGGCCTGAAAGCAAGCTCACGGCTTGAACTCCAACCTTATATTTCCCTCAGTATGTACCCTCGACGGCACTTGTGGTATTTTATGTGGCCTGTTCGCACTTGTGGTATTTATGTGGCCTTGTCGGCACTCTGTGGTATTTGGTGTGGCCTTGCCGGCACTGTGGTATTTATGTGGCTTGTCGGCACTCGCGGTATTTATGTGTGGCTTTGTCGGCACTGTGGTATCTATGTATTCTCACGGCGATTGTGATTGATTTACGATTGTGGATGTTTTAGAATTGTGTGCCGTGAATAACAAGCCAGGGGAGCCGGAGCAGCTTGCTCTCGGGTTACGCATGAGTTCGGGAGGCCTCGAGTATTAGGATACACCCTATAGCTGGGACTATCAGTAATTTCAGTGACTCTCCTTCCGCAGGATATGTGACGCTATTGGCCCTATACTACGGTATAGCGCTACGGGTTTGGCCCTATACTACTAAGATAAATAAGCAAGGTATGATTCTCTTTGATCGCCATGCCTAAGTATCATTTGAAAATCTCACTACGGTATAGCGCCGGGTTCGGGCCCCATACTACGCGTGATAGCCAAGGCGGTATGATTCTTCTTTGATCGCTTGGTCAGGCGTGATTGTCGAGGTGGCCCTATACTACGTATAGCGCGGCGGTATGATTTCTTTGATCGCTTTTGGTTGCAGCATTGTTTTAGTGGCCCTATACTACGGTAGGCGCCATGTTTGGGCCCTTATACTACTAAGATAAATAACACATGCTTGGCCCTTAGCACAGCTGTGATAAAGCCACAGTATGACTCTCTTTGATTACTTTGCTGTGTGCATTGTTGATGTGGCCCTATACTACGGTATAGTATGCTGCCTTATACTTTGTGTATAAGTGCGTGCCTATACTTTGTGTATAAGTGCGGCTTTGGCCTTATACTCGCTAACGAAGGGGCGAGGCGCATTGTTGATTAGCCCATTCCCGCAGTAGACGGATTGGAGTATATGCGCATTAGAGGATGGTATACCGTGTATATGGTAGATAGTAGGTTTGATGACTAGAGTTTTAGTCGTTTGTCGAAGTCTCTCTCGTGATTTCATTTCAAGGACAGGTGCTTATCGAACCTCTATTATATATATTCATTTGTTAAGGCCCGGTGACTTCATGTGTGGAATTATGTTGTATGATTTTATCCGATAATCCCTCGTGAGATACATGTATTTTATTCATATTTGACTACTTATGACTATTCACAATCTTGTTGTTGTGCTAGCACAAGATTTTGATGGTTATATTTCATTTTTAAGCTGAAATTACGGGCGATTATTATTTTTATTCAGATACGGTATTTATTTTCAGTTGTAGCCTTACCTCGCATTATCAGTTTTTGTTAGATATGTTATATATATCTTAAGTGGCTAATGGATGAGATACCTTTGGAATGAGAACACATTAGAGCAACTGAGAACCTAAGTTTATGCTGTCTCTGCCGATGACGCCGATGATATTTTTATATATACGTGAAAATGGATTCAAATGTGCTAGAATATAAAGTACCGATCTAACTACCTAATTCGATACCATGGAGGTAAACAAGGTTCCTCGTGATACTAAATGGAAAAACTGGGAAGATAAATCAGACTTAGTTATCCGATTCAAGATATATATTACTCACCATATTAAGAAATGCATATATTTGGAAGGTCTTATGAGGAACATTAGTTGTCATAGGAGGAGTATGATTGCAAATGGGAGTAGTACTTTAAAGTGAACTAAAGATAAGTGATTGAGTTGTATATGCATGAGTTATGAGAGGTTAAGATATATGTTTGGGTTATTGTGTGTTTGAGGCGATTTTTATACTTGGGAATTAGCTATACTGAAAGATAACAGATAGAGAAATACCTCTTGTAATTATGTGTACCGCGAGTAAGTTGTTGACGTTTTAGGGGTGGGTTATTGGTGTTATAGTTAGAAAGCCAATAAGGAAAGTTTTATTTGTATGCAGTAATCTATAAAATAATACTGGGGTATATAGTTTCTAAATAGCGAGGAATCTAAATTATTCTTATTCGTGCGACGAGGTTAACTTCCTCGTGCTATTTTATTTTCACTGCCTTTTAGCCGACTTCCTATTTTCCCTTAAGTGGGCGAAGCCATGCCTAGGTTGTTGCGGAATGACCGATATGCATTACGAGTAGCTGCACTACGAAGATACATGGTGGCTCAAGACCTCAACAAATATACTTTTATCTCTTGAAGTTTCGTTGTATATAATTATTATTGACTCGAGTTGTATAAATGTAAATTGTTTGACGTGTATTTATACTATGAATTTCAATGTTGTTGTACTATTGGTTGTTCACCCGTATGGACGAAGCCATTGTTTTATTTATTTAATTTAAAAAGAAGTCATTTTTATCATATCCATCGCTGGGTGACTCGACACACAAAGCTGGGCGACGTCCCAACCTCGGGGCTCCACCGCGGTCGCTACACCGTTAACCAACTTATTTAGTTGTGTAAGTAACTTAACAAGTTACTAATGAGCTTCTCTCGTTAAACCTTCAATTGAACTAACAAGTTAATTGATTCGATTTTATCCAATTTGTATTTTTGCTAATTCTATCGACGAAAATATTCGACAGCGCCTCGCCGGGATTTCAATCAACTCCCAATTTAGCAATCGTGATTTAATTCCATACATGGAATATAACTCAACGTCATTGTATGTGTGTGACCTTCTAGGCTCCGATAATATTAGCCGTATAATAATATAATTGACCATTATAATTATTATATCGGTTATGCATGGGATCTAGCAATCTGGCATAACCCCTGATATTATCGTGAGTTCCAATTCTAGTAATTAACAATTACTATTTGAACATCACTTATTTTGAGTACAACATTTAACTAAAACCAAGAAATGAATTGTTACAATAATTGTCGCAACGGACATAATTATAGAAATCAAAATACTTTGATTTCCAACAGAAATATCAACCATGGTTGAACTCTAACCATGTAATAGTGAGTAAATAGTATTTACATGAGTTAGACACTATACGAGAATAGTGTCTGCATAGTGAATTTTCTCACCTATATAAACCCCCTTTCCCCTCTCATTTGGAACATACCAAAAATCTTCTCTACAAAGCAATATAAAAGAGTTCATATACTTCATCTCCATTTGTTCTTAATATAGTATTTTATCTTAATGTCTAAACTCTCCATTTCATATATATAATATATTAAAAGATATAATTTGATAGTAGGTATACCAGTTGGTTTTACAACAAGCCTCAAAATATCTCTACTTTTCTCTTTTGATTTTATCTTTTTTCATTGTTCACTCTTTCTCCTGATTGATGATTTTGTAGGCAAATATGTTCTCAAAATACAATATAAAACATATTAGAAGGACTAAAAATTACAAAAATCGAATTGAAATAAAAAAGATTACAAAATTCAAACATCGATTGAACTTGATGACCAAATCTTGAATACACAATCTCCTTAAAATAATTTTTCCCTCTTCCCATAGGTGCTTAGGATATAGAAAGATTTTGTTTTTCAGGATAAAATGGTCTCCCAGCAAAGCATTAGAGGACGAGCAGTACTTGTTGGGTTTTCGGGATTAAAATAACAATTACAAATAAATCGAAACCAGGATTTCTATGAATAAATAAAATAATAATACACAGGTGTGTACCTTTCTTCAGTGATTTTGTAGTGGAATATATCTGAGGAGACTCTAAAAAATACACGTAGATTGTCTCTAAGAATAGTTCACACCAACGAGTGAAGAATCTCATCCGGGAGTTTTACTAGAACTCCTTTAAAATATTAAACTGATGAAGACATTGGGAAGAAAATTCCAACGAGAATTTTCCTCCTACTACTCGACGAAGGGGAAAGCGGGGAGAGAGAGAGTTTTGACTTTTGCTTTTCACAAAAGCCAAAATGAATGAGCAAGCTGAATGATCATCTCAGACCCCTTTATATAGGAGTTCCATACCCCAAAATTAGGCCAAAAAGGTGATGGGGTAGAATCTTCTACCACTCCTTCTAAAGCTATAGCTGCCGACTTTGGGGTGGAATTCCAACAATTGGAATTTCGCCCTAAGATTTCCATGTAGTTCACTTTAAACCCTAGAGGTTATAATAGCATTATGCCTTAATTTCGTTGTATGTGTGTGACTTCTTAGACTCGATCGACAATAGCAATATATTAACTTATGTTAACCGGACATCATATTAATATATAGATTAAGTGAGCCGACTCTAGTAAAACCATCATAACCCCTTGGGTAATGTCAATCGAAAGCTACTTTCCGATATGTCACCTCGTCCAACAATCGAATATATTTCCTCAACTTACAACTTTAAATGTAATAATAATCGGTTGTACAATCTTATTATTCAATCCGACATATATATGTTTGATCCAAAGAAGCTTTTCAGAGCTTCAAGCCGCACGGACTCAACTTCGTTGTTGAGCGCTACGCTCCTTGCTTACTACAATTCACATACCTTAATTATCTCGCATGTATCACATAACTAGATCGAGATCGAATATCGACTCTATCGGGTTTGAAAACGCATCGTGTAACTCTCTCATCAATAACTCCAAGATCCCCACCGTATACAAGGATCATATCTTAGTCCTTCATAAGTACTTTAAGGATGGCCTTCACTACCCAAAGAACCTTCACCGACACGACATCGTAAGCATGTTACACTCAGAGCGCACGATACGCTGAAGCCGCATATACAATTACTTACATTACATGATGGATCCTATGGTTGATGCATAAGGAACGCCACTCATCTTTTTCTCTTCAGCTTCATTTGTGGGACAATCAGAACACCTAAGCGTAATGCCATGCCATGTCTCATGGGGAGGTTCCCTTTCTTGGAATTATCCATTTTGAATCCTTTCAACACTTTATCAATATAAGTATTTTGCTCAATCCAATCAGCCTTCTGGATCGATCTGTGTGGATTTTAATTCCAAGAATGTATTGAGCTTCTCCTAAGTCTTTTGTAGAGAAACATCTACAGAGTCATGACTTGACAGATTCAAGCATAGGTATGTCATTTCCTATGATCAGTATGTCATCTACATACAATACTATAAATGCAATGTTGCTCCTACTAACCTTCTTGTATACACAAGAATCTTCTTCGTTCTTGATGAAACCAAAATCTTTGATTGACTCATTAAAACGAAGATTCCAACTTCTGGATGCTTGCTTAAGTCCATAAATGGGATCTTTTTAGCTTTGCATACCTTCTTGTCCCTTTAGACACGCAGTGCTTCCCGAGGTTGCGCCAGCTGCATAATTTCCTCTTCTAGATTCCCTTAAAGAATGCAGCCTCTTACATCCATCCGCTAGATCTCATAATCATATTAGGCAAAGAATGACTAAGATAATCCAAATGTGAGTTTAAACTTCGTATCTGGGAGTAAGGTTTCATCATAGTCAATACCTTGACTTTGTTTGAAACCTTTGGCCACAAGTTCAGATTAAACACGGACATTTTCATCTTTATCCGCCATGCTTAAATACCCATTTACACTCTATAGGTTCCGCAATCTTTGGGTAGATCCATCAATATAAAAACATCATTTTGGTACATTAAATCTATCTCGAATTTCATGGCTATAAGCCATTCATCAACGATATTTTTTCTTTTCTGCTAAGGATTCTTCATACGGCTAAGGCTCCCCGCTTAATTAACAAAGATTTCCTGTACTACCTATCGGGTTCTTGACGAGTTCTATCCGATCTCCTAAGGGTAGTGTGAGCCCCTGGCTTGGCTCCATCACGGTTTTTTCCGTGGATCAAGTTGAACTTCCTCTATATAAGAGGGGCTCACCTCGAGGTACCAGTCAATGCCTCGCATCAATCTCTACCATCTTTAACAATTTCAAGATTCTCACTACTTCTATATCTTTCGGCCAAGTATTCCTTCTCAAGAAAAAATGCCATCTCATGCAATGAAGATATTATTTTCATGCTTGAGGTAAAAATAATACCATATGATTTCTTTCGGATAACCAATGAAATAACATTTCTCATATTTGGGTCCAAGTTGGTCCTTATTCCATTTCTTGACATAGACCTCACTACCCCAAATCCTCATGTGACATATCTTGGAACGGTTCCCAAACCACATCTCATATGGGGTCTTAGTAGCTGATTTAGTTGGACATTTATTTAGTGTGTGCACGGAAGTTTGTAAATCATATCCCCAAAAACTCCGGCATTTCGATGCCGATCATGACGGATCGAACCATATCCAATAGAAGTTCGATTTTCTCCCTTCGAAACACCATTGTGCCGTAGGTGTTCCAAATAGAGTAAGTTGTGATACAATACCACACTCTTTACGATGTGCCCTCAAATACATGACTTAAGTATTCCTCCGCCTCCCGACCGAAGAACCTTAATCATTTTATCAGTCAGTTCTCAACTTCTTTCTCAAACACTTGAACTCTTCTCAAAACCCTTTTTATTCTATGTCGCAAGAGATATATGTAACCATATCTAATTTAGTCAATGCTGAAAGTAATGAAGCATGAGTAACCTCCTCTACCGGGAGTATTCATTGGGCCACATAAATCGGCAAGATAAAGATTCCCAACAAATCGGTTGCCCTCTCACTCGTACCAGTGAAATGTGATTTGGTCATCTTGCCTAGCAAGCATGATTCGAATTGATCATATGGTTCAAAACCAGATGATTTCAAAATTTCATCAACATGTAATTTCTTAATGTGTTTATCACTTATGTGACCAACTCTGCAATGCCACAAATAGGAATGATTCAAGTCATTTGGCTTATTCCTTTTATTATTTATATTGTAGGTCTCAATATTTGTATCCAATACATAGAGATCTCATTCTCAAGAGATGCCGCACTACAACTATACTATTTCTAGTAATGAAACAACCACTTTCATTAATTGAAAAGTAATAGCCATAATTTTCCAGTTGTGAAACAAAAATGATGTTTCTGCTTAAAGAAGGAATGTTGTAGACATTGTTTAGTTTAATTACCATTCTATCGGGTTAACTTAAACAACCGATCCCTGCAAAGAATGGCCGCAATTTGCTCCATTGCCTACCCACACGCCTACTCATCCTCGTTTATCTTTCTCTCATTCTATAGATCCTCGCACATTTTACAAAATGTAAGAGCTACATCCGGCCAAGCACCCATGTCTCGTAAAGCTAAGTTAGCTGCTCCAACATAAATATATGTGGCCTGTGCGGTAATCGCACTACTCATCCTATTTTACTATGTATCATTTATTGTCATTCCATGGATTTGTTCTCAGATCATCGAACGGAAGGTTAAGTCATGACATTATGCTTTCTCCAAAGTAGATAGGAGTATTTTAGAGTTATACTGCCAGTGGCTAGCGACTTTTAAATAGAAGATATGAAAAAGATAATATAGATTTAGTTAAGTATGTCATAATAAATCATTTCAAAAATCACATAGTAGAATTAATACTGGTGTTTACAATCCCACTATAACGCACTAAGTATATCAAGATCCCACATAACTGAAAATCGAACGGCAGCACGCATCACATTTTAACTCTCAATCACATAGGTAGGTGCACCATCACCAATCATGACCATCATGACTCTTGGCATCACTAAAATTCATTTTAGATTATATGGTGACCTTTTTTGTCAACGGGCTCAAGTCCTGCACTTGAAAATTACCGTTTAAGTAATCAAGTCTATCGACATATAGTCGGGTTGGATGTTTATAGCCTAAGTCCCGCAGACTGAGAATCGTGATAAACACCCCATCGAAAAGCATCCCAAGCATTTATACTTACCAACCCAAGTACGCACATAAATAGACTCAAATCCAACCTTTTAGAGTTATATGCAGACAATACTACGCGAATTTTATGGTGAGAATAATTATATTTTAACTAAAGGCATATATATACACAAGCGCTATATATAACGTGAGATTACAAGCATAAATTATAACATTAATAAAGACTCGCGATATAGACGATAACATTTAGATTGGGGTTCTAAACTACGTACCTAGCTCATCAAATGGGATGACCTCTATCATCATCTACCTCGACTCCTCGGTGAGTCTCCAATTTTTAATTGAATTATATTTTACATTAAAATGGATAATAAATTGAAACGAACAATTTAATTCATTTAGGCAAAAACTAACAGTTATATTTACTAAAAATACATCTAAGTCATATAACTTATCTCTTTCTTTTATACATTATCAAATTTATAAGCATGCACTCTCAATATCAAATAATAAGTAAGAACAATTTTAAAGGCACAATAATTAATCCAAATAAAAAAATTTTATTGCACTTAGTGTTTTAACATTAATACTAAGTAATAAGTATTTCTAAAATACTAGTTATTTAATTTAAACTTTTAATAAAATTTAATCTCAGATTATATATATATTTTTTTTGAAAGTAAATTTCATTTCATGAGAAGAAGAAATACAAGATATCTGTACATGACCATCAGTTAAGAATGGTCAAATCCAACCCCCAATCCATATATAGTAAATTGATTACTTGCTTAGACATTTCTTTTTGGACCTTTGTCTAAACTAACTATTCTCACTCTACATCTAATATTAGGGGTTCGATTAGATTTGTTTTTTAATCCGAAACCAGTCCGGTCCGGTATTTATATAATATACTAAATTAGTCTAACTAAACTAAACCCTACCTATTACTCTTCACTTCTTCACCGCCACCCCCCTCCTCCCATTAAATAAGCACGACTCATTTAGGGGCTTCGTGGCTCATGCCTCAATTCCTCCCTCCCTCTCCACCTCGATTCCCCCTCAACTCTCCTTCAATTCCTCCCCTTCCTTCAGGTTGGTATATTACTATATTTCATATTTTCATTTCGAATTTTAATTAACAAAGTTTATAGTATTGATTAAGTTTAAATTATCATATTCATATTTCATAGTAAAATAGGTTGAAAATGTAATATTTTAATAGACTTTCTCCACAAAGTATTATGTTGAAGCCATTTTCCATTTCATCATTTTTTAGATATTAGGATTTATTTTTATATGATGTAAATTGAACGATAAAAATGATAAAATCGGCCCAATAGCAAGGGCCTAAAATCGGCCTGTAATCGAAAACTGTCCGAGCCGGTTCTCTCTTAACCGGATCGGTTTTTTACATCTTTCCCTAAAAATCAAAAATCGGGCCACTAGTTTTTTTGTTCTTCGGAAAACCGGGTCCGTCGCACTCTATGTAATATCATTGAAATCTCAGATTATATGTTACTAAGAAACTCCAATTATCAAATAATCAAGAATTTCTTATTTAATTAAATCAATTCGAATTATTAAATCTAATTAAATTAGAATGAATTAATTAATTAATAGTTTTTATTTTAATTTGATAGCAAACATCAATTAAAATAACTTCTAATCAAATTGGAACTATTGAGAGTAGTTAAATTAAATTGATTATAAAAACTATTAATTAATTAATTCTAATTCTTCATTTTAATTTGATATCAAACATCAATTAAGATAAATTCTAATCAAATTAGAACTATTTAAAGTAGCTAAATTAAATTAATTAAAATAATTAGTTGAAATTAATTTAAAATAATTTCAATTGATGTCATAACATCAAATTTGAACAAAGTAGTGCTTTAAACAATTTAAACCCAATAGCTAAGCCAGTCAGGCCCAAAAGGACATTTGGCCTACGAGCAGCCGAGCCTAAAAGCCATCATGAACCAAGCCTCAGCCGAGTTGGGCTAGACTGGTCCAAGAAGAGGCCCAACGTGTAGAATACACGTCTGACGAGCAAAGCAACGTGCAACAAGCACGTCCAAACCAAACCCAAACGTGTACAATACACGTTGGTGACGTCACGCCTGGCACCCTCTGCTGATGTGGCATAAACGTGGAACAATGACGTGGCACTTGGCCTGACTAGACACCACGTGCCAGACACGTGGTTGCTAACGTGGCACTAGGGATGACATCAGCACGCATGTGCTGTTCTACTGCACCGTTTTACACAGTTCCATTCACCTAATGCAACGATCAGTTTATATTGATTCGATATCAAAATTGATATAAATATTTGCCCAGAAAATTCATAAAAATCTAGAAAAATATTTTTGTTTTAACTACAGCGATCATTTTCAAAAATGATTAAAAATTAATCAGATTTAATTATTTAGTCAACATACTTTCACAATCTGAATTAAAAATTATCTGATAGCAATTCAATCATATAAAATTCAGATTCAAAACACATAAACAGATTTCATGCATTTAATTATGTAATTACAAATTTGTAGTCTGGCTCATGATGCCACATTTGGATTTTCGGGATTAAAATAACAATTATAAATAAACCAAAATCAGGATTTCTATGAATAATATAAAACAATAATATACAAGTGTATACCTTTCTTCAGGGATTTTGCAACGGAATAAATCTGAGGAGACTCTGAACAATCAACGTAGATTGTCTCTAAGAATAGTCCACACCAATGAGTGAACAAAACTCCTCCGGAGTTTTAATAACTCCTTTTAAAATATTAAACTCCATGGATGGGATGAAAAAGAAAATTCCTAACGGAATTTTCCTCCTATTACCTCGACCAAGGAAGCGGAGTAGAAAAGTTTTGCCTTTGCCACAAGCCAAAACAAATGAGCAAGTAAAATGATCATCTTAGGCCCCTTTATATAGGAGTTCGAAACTCCAAAATTAGGCCAAAAAAGGTTATGTTGTAGAAACTTCTACCGCTCCTTCTAAAGCTATAGCCGCCGACTTTGGGGTGGAATTCCAACACCAATGTCTACCAAAATTTCCATGGCCAGCTTCACTTTAAACCCTGAGGTTATAATTGCATTACGACTTAAGCCAATAGACAAAAGTTCTTTCAGCCGACGACAATAAATATATTAACTTATGTTAACCGAATATCATATTAATATATAGATTTCATGAAAGTGGGACTCTAGTAAGCCATCATAACCCCTAATGTCAATCGAAAGTTATTTCCAATATGTTAATTGTCCAACAATCGAACATATATTCGAACTTATAACCTTAAATGTAATAATCGGGTTGTACAATCTAATTGTTCACCAAGAAACAAATTAAAGTAAGAAAATTAAGAGCAATTTGGTTCTGTTAAGTTTTTGTGTGTATCTTCTGCCTCTGTAAAACCTAGGAGGAGTTGAACATGCATATAGTCCAGACACCAACAGCCTCCCCATTACTACGCAATAATAGGAAGAACAAATGATGACACATTTGCCTTTTGGTGTCTGTTCAGTTCTTGGTAGCTTCGTTTGGTATGCAAAAAGGCGACTTGGTAATCAGTTAAGACTTCCCAAGACCCTCAAGGCCCGTTCCCAAACTAATGTATTATATCATCAAGCCAAGCTATAGCTTTAACTAGCCCAGACGTGCACCCTCCATAATCAATCACGCTCATTCCATTTTCCTCTAGGCTAGGATGAATCCTATATTTAATCAATTTAATTATGGATTTTAACAAATGAAATAAAATTATGTAAAATGGAATGAGCATGATTGATTAAATTGGAGTTAAATATAGGATTCATCCTAGCCTAGAGGAAAATGTTTTTTTACTCTAAAGTGTTGGACATTTAAAAAAGTTTAGGTATTGATCCTTCACCATCTCTATATTTTTTCTATCATTGAAAATTTGAAGCACATTTTACAAAAGGCTTTCATTTTTACTTTGCCCTCTAAACTATAGCTATATTTCTAAATTTTCCCCAATACTTTTATCTTTTCAAGCATACCCTCTCATGTATCATACTTTTCAAATTACCCCTTCACATCCAGTTTTGACATCAAATTGGATCAAATGTTAGTTTGACGGAAGGTAAATTCGGAATTGCATATATATTAGATTTGAGGGGCACTTTTATAATAACTTAACATATGAATTTTTTTTAACAACAACTAAATATTTAATAAATAAGAATCACCCCAACCACTTTCTTCCCCATCCATCCCCATTACAGAAGTCACTAACTCCCACCCCCACCCCAAACTTCAACCTTTCTTCTTGTTTTTTCATCACCCAAACACACCATTTGCTCAAGCCAACTACAAATCCACCGATATATGCATTCATATAAATTATCCTCGACATGCATCAGTAGGACATTTTTTACAATATTGCATGTGTTCGTCAGGGTCTTACACATGTCTAAAAACAACTTTGTGAATAGCATTTCGTGGTGAAGCTCCAAAAGCTATAGGCTATAACGGTGACGCGGTATAGAGTAGTTGTAGTTTTTTGGAGTTTCTCATATGATATATATAAATAGATATATGACATAAATTTTGTAATACTTGTAACCATTTAGCTGAATTTTTCATTAACAAATTGTAAACCAAAGTAAATTAACAAATTTAATTATAGAACATGTTAGTTATAAATAAACTATAAAATAGATTAATTAACATATTATTATAAACAGATTCTAAATTATGTATAAGCAAAATTAAAGAAATTGAAGTAAAAATATAAACATAAATTGAAGTATATTACAGAAAAATAAATCCAAAATTAGAATAAAAAATCAAAATAAAATTAAAAATTAGATTATTGAACTAGAGGGTATTTTAGGATTTAAAAGATTGAGAAGAAAAATGGAGGAGAAAAAAAGAGAAAGGAGGTGCTTGAGAGAAGAAAAATGAAAAATGAGGTGTTTTGAAATTGAAGGGTAGGGTTAAAAACATGACAACAAATCGGACTCCCAAATTCCTGATATAGCGCCGGGACCGCTATGGCGCTATAGCGGTTGTTCTTGGAGTAAACCGCAATAAGACCTTCTATAGCGCTAAGCCACAGTGATGCAAAACCGTGATAAAGACGTTATTCGGTGCTATTTACAATTTTGATCTGGAAATATTTATGTGGTTAAATGAATGATGATGAGGAAAAGATATTTCAATTAATCAAGAACACTCGCTTAGGAAATTGAAATGGTCATGTGCAATTCTGTAAATTAGATAGATGAACCTAACATACTTATTTTCTTCATCATAGAAAAGCCTTACTGAAATGTCAAGCTTGATAGTTATATCTCAATTGGATCGATCGAGTGACTTCACATTAAAAATAAAATCTCCAATAATGTCGAATTCGTTCTTGCCAGTACATAATTGAAGAATGAGGAAGAGAGTGGTCAACAATAATTGAAAGATAATGAATCTTTGAGCTATGCGTTTCAGCTACTTCCATCATGTTTCTTCTCCCATCAGTTTCTATTAGCATTCCAGGATTAAAACCGTTGAAAAGCGGCATTGAATCCCTGCAATTTCGCTAAGTTAATTTGAGATCGAGATTTGGGTGGGACTGGGCCAAGTCTCACGGTACGGGCGTTTGTCGAGAGATCGGACTTCAAATAAGTCCCTATGGAAGATGGGACTTCTGGGTCGACTTCCCTGTCCCTACCGGTCCCGACGCCTCGTGATTTTCCTTGCGCTACGTTTTGATCCTATAAATAACCCTCCACGAGTTTTTGAGTTATTAACCGTAAAATATGATTGTGTAGGCTATTGAATAGAGAGTTAGGTTCTTTTGAATAGCTTATGTCTGCGTATTCTATTCCCTCCTAAATAGCTCCAGGGCCGTATTGTATTCTGCCCCTGTTTTTCTCTATTCTTCCTCGAACAAATTGCTAGCCATACAAGTTTTTTGGTAAGAATAGTGTGTCTGGTAATTCTATTCTAGGAATAGTGAAGGCAATAATTCTATTGGTCTGGGTGTAGTGATCTACACTGGGAGCTAGGCTTAGCTCATTTTAATATGTCTTACCTATTATATGAAATATGTTATGTGACTCTGCCCTTGATTAGTACTAACACATTGTTAGGGATACCACGTTAAAATCTATGTCTCTTTATTTTCAGTACTTTACTTAATTCCTTGCCTTTGAATTTTCAATTACAACCGTTATAGCAAATTAAGCTCGCTCAAGAGTAACAAACCTGTATCATAGCCTCGATTCTTGGATTTTTGAAAAGAAGATAAGGTGAAAGAATGAAATTTAGAGAGAAGTTCACTAGAGAAATAGTTGCGGATTCTAAATTCTGGATGAGATTAGTTTTTGCCCTCCATAGTAGGAAATTAACATAGTTTTAGTTCGGCGCTCATGATGAAATATTTTCTAACACTAGTGAAGGTTGTGATACAATGGAGAAGCAGTTCTTCAAGAGGCTTCACGGGTCCGGTAGTGACCGATGCTACGCTTACTATTGTATAGATTTGGGTCTAGTATGTCTCCAAGAGTGAGGCATGTACAATAGAAAAAAGGTCTCGAGAGGTATTATCGTTTATTGCCAAACGAGTATAGCATGCATTTCGAAGAGGACATGACCTTAGTTGCTGATGCTTATAAATTTTACACCGCTGTGTGGGTTTATATTCCGGAGTATCCTATCATATGTGTCTTAGGAGGGAGTGGTTCTCAAAGTATAACTAGTTGGACGGTGGTCTCATTTCGATGAAAAATGGGTCTGTCTGCATGTCGGTTAGGATCGGCTCGGTTAGAATTAGGACATGTGATGGTAGATTCTGCACATTGAACAATTTTAGACACATGCCTCACATGACTACGAATTCCGTTATCTCCTCAGCTCAAGTAGGACAAGAAGGGATTCAGCTGTAGGAGAAGGTGGAGGGTTGATTGTCTCTGGGCGATTCGAATGTGATTTTGAAAGGCGTGAAACGTGGAAACTTTGTATGTCTTACAAGCGTATGATATTTTCCGTTCAATTTGTCATGTGTCGTTCTGTGAGTAGGAAAATTTTGGAGTCGAGCGGTACTTTACTGTGGGCAATGAACACTTTTTTAGTGGAAAATACTCTAGTGGTTTGGGCGGTTTCGTGGCACATCAAAGCATAGCTCAAGGATTTCATAAGAAAGCACTACTGCCCTGGGTACCTTCTAAAAGCGCACGACAAAGGAAATGAGTTTTGCTCATGCTTTCTCTCGTTGCAAAGGAACCTTCGATTTTCATGTGTCAACTGCTGGGTCGTGCCGAGATCTATTCAATGACAGCCGCCATTGAGTAGGAGATTTCATTACATCAAAGGTTTGAGATCATAGGGAAGGGATTTCTCAAGATGTCATTTTAGGAAAGAGCGCATGACTTGCATTTCTCATACTAGCGAGATGTAGCAGTATACTTTGGGTATACACTCAGTTCTCGCTGCTTTCTCGATTTTGGTTCTTCATATGGCTTTCTGATGTGGTTAGTCGCGGGGACATCGATTGAAAGTGAGAGGTTTCTTATGCGGGCGTCCAACGGTAAGCCTCTCGAATTCGCTAACCGACCGTTTCTAGTAAATCGCCTCGAATCCGCAATTTTGCCGATGTTTTTTGAGAGATTGGGACTTGGCCAAGTCCCTACCGAAGTCCCGACGTGGTACGTGCGTTTTGTCGAAGAGATCGGGACTTCCATCGAAACTTGATCGGGAATTCATCGAAGTCCCTATGGAAGATCGGGACTTGGGTCGGGACTTGCTCAAGTCCCTACCGAAGTCCCGACACCCGTATTTTTTGAGGCGGATTTGAGCCCATAAATACCCCTCTACGAGTTTTTGAGTCCTTAACCCTAAAATCTAATTGTGTAGGTTATTGAATAGAGAGTTAAGGATCTTGAATAGGTTAGGTCTTGTTAGTTTATTCTTCCGACAGCGTAGGTCGAAAGTCAGATTGCCTATATTTCTCTATTCTTCTGAATAGTTGTTAACTACACAAGATTGTTGGTAAGAATAGTGTGTCTGGTAATTCTATTCTAGTTATAGTGTAGGCAATAATTCTATTCGTCTGGGTGTAGTGATCTACACTAGGAGCTAGGCTTAGCTCATTGTCTGTAATCTGTTCCTCTATTACAGTGAAAAAATGTTATGGTGGCTCTCGTGATTACTCCTAATACATTGTTAGGGGGATACCACGTTAAAAATCTCCGTCTCTACTCTTCGCACTTTTACTTAATCTCTGTTCTTGAATCTCGCTAATGTCCTATAGAAAATTCGCTCCGAAGCATTATAACAAAAGCAAGATTTGATTTTTAGATTTTCCAAATTCATGAAAATTGTATCCACCTCAAGAAATTATGGTGAGCTTTGAAGTTGGGATGAGGTCGTGGGAGTTTCAAAGAATAACGATGGTAAAAGGTGGAAGTTGAGGGAGGGTGGTAGGGGGAGTTAGGTGATTTTTTCTTTTAACGGAAATCTGGGTTTGATTTTGGAAAATTATTTTTGTTAAATATTTAGTTGTTGTTAATAAAGACTTATATGTTAAGTTATCATAAAAGTGCCCCTCAATCTAATATATATGTAATTCTGAATTTACCTTTCTCCAAACTAATATTTGATCCAATTTGATGTCAAAATCACTTTAAATGGTGATTTGAAAACGAAGGTTACTGTAGGGGTACACTTGAACAAATAAAAATAGTGCAACTTGAAAAGATAGTGACAGTTCAGAGGGAAAATAAAAATAAGCTCTTACAAAATGTTATAGTCCAAATATTACAAATATATCAAGTAGACGTGGAAAGTGGGCCGAGGTTTGGTGGATCGTTCGCTTGTCCGACTCGTTAGTCCGTTTCGGTTCGCCCATGTTCGCTTCATCGCCCACTTTACTAACGAGAGGTGGGTGGACTGAGATTTTAGCCAAAAAGTTCGGCCCAAAGCACACGCTCGTTACTGACTATGACCGCTTAAATTGTGTTCGCACATCGCTCGCTAGTGTTTCGCTAACGAAGCGGACGCCCCTCTTTAATTAAATCGATGTTCGGTACATAGCTTTTAAGTTGGATTCACCTCGCCTTATTAGCGGACGCCACTTGTCAGAATCTCGTGACATCATCCGCTTCTTTCCAAACATTCGCCAGAATCGAAGTCCGCTTCGTAAACGGAAGTCCGCTTCGTAACCGGACGCCTTTCGTACTAGCCTTCATTTAATCGTTGATAATTGGAGTAATATAGTTGTTATTAGCGGACGTCCGGTTCACAAAAACTTGCCGTTTTCTTCCTAATATAAATAAAGAACCACTACTTTCTTTCATTTCTCACATCAAATATCATAATTGGTTCATTTATCTGCATAATATATATCATCCTTGGTTCTTACTACTTCAATTATAAAAGTTTTATACGTTTAAATTGATATGATACCATCTCGAGTAACAAACTATTTGATAAAAAATTCAAGGAATTAGCATAGCATCATCATCTTTCCTCGCTTTAAATCGTATTTAGTTTGTTGATGCAATCATTCCATTATATGACTTTTATTATATTACTAATTTTCTTGATAAAATCTTGTTAGTATTGCAAGTTATTTATTATTATCTTTATTAAGTTAAAATTGATACAATCTTCATCTTCTCGTTCTTTGAGTGGCCATGAGATGTTGTTGGATATATAAAAAGATATGAATATAATGTCTAATTAAATTTTATATAACATTATTTTTTTTATGAATGTTAAAATAAGTAGGTCAGAGAATATTCAACTTGAATGTAGAATATTGAAGTTCAATGACTATGTAACTACATTTCATAACGCATTTATATAATGTATATCCAGGACATCCATGTCAACCCGATCTTCCACTCCAAATATCCAAGATATGATAGATGAAGAAGAATTGTATTCTTTGTTTTTTATTTTTTTTTATGAATGAATTTTGATTTATTTTGTTCTATGGATAGGATGTTTATGATTTGTTTTATTTTACAGATGTTAAAAATTTGCTATGAAATTTAAAGTTTATTTTGTGAGTTTGTTGAATTTTCGATTTAGATATTTGTAGTTTATTTTATGGATGTGTGTGATTTTTTATTTGTAATAGTGTAAATAGGTGTGACTTGTGAGAAATAAACTGCTAAACTGAACAAGACGTCTTGTTGGTCGGTCAGGCCCGATGAACCGAGTAAAGATTCGGGTCCGCTTCGGCACACTAACTAGTGGGCCGGTGGGACGGCGGGACTCACACTCCTCTCGTGTGCCGCTCGCTCGGGCACACTAAGAAGCCACCGTCCGGTGGACATGAACATGGACCGTTCGTATCCGGTACTTAACGGACGTGTGTCAGTCCGACCTACTTTCAAGTAGCCAATTCTAAATTATCAGCGTACTAACATATGAGTCGCAACAATATAATGGGCTTCAGAACAATGAACCAGAGCCTCCGTAGAGTTGAAAACATTTGATGGCTGAAAACATTTGTGAATCACAAACAAAACCCAATAAATTTGAAGTCCATATTCAAACTACAATTCAACCAAAATAGCTTCGCAGTCCAATAATCCCCTTTGTGAGTTCACTGAGGTGCGAGAGTTGTTACTAAACGTGACTAAATCTTAACCCGGCCCTCTGCCCTTAATGATCGAACCGACCGCCCGAGTAACAAGTCCGGACACCCAAGGCCCCTTTAACGAATCCTGGGCCGGCCGCCCGCTATAGCTACCGGCCCCTATTCGCCCGAGACCTACTTTAAAGGGTCAGTAGCCTTAACGCGGTACCGCTTTAATGCCTCAAATGGTACCACATTTGTCCTTATAATATCAATGCTTTTCACCATTTTTTCGATATAAACGCGGGTACTATCAAGCTAAACGGTACCACGCTTGTTAAACCAAATCTACCAGTTTTGTAACGCCTATACGTAATAATTCGCCACTGTGAGTGAATAAACGTGGGTACCGCCTCGATCAAACGGTACCACGCTTATCTCAACGTGCTGGCAGCAACGCTCTTTGTACTAAACGCGGTACCGCCCCTCGTATTAAATGGTACCATGTTTATTCCCTAACGGCTATATAACGTTTCTTTTTTTTAGAACCAAACGCCGTACCAATCGACAAATCCGGCACTAATGCTTATTGCCCCGCAAAGTCAAAAATGGTCACCTCATGGAGAGGTCTATAAAGGGGAAAATACCTTCCTTCATTTCTCACAACTCACAATCATTTGTAAGCGGGGGCCTCAAAACAATAACAAGCACTCAACACCTTTCATTCATTTCTACAACTCGACTTCAATACTCATTACTTATTTTTGATCGAGTCTAAGAATTATATTGAAGTCTAAGGTTTCAAGAATTATATCAAGAATTATATTGAAGTCTAAGGATTCTATCTCAACGCTGCGGGCTTGCCCATTGCAACTATAAATATCGCTCCATCTCCAAATTCTGGTATTATCTACCAACTTCTTTTATAAATTGTGATATTTTGGTTCTTCAAATTAATGGCATCAAACGCAATCTTGGTGCCAAAGTGCTAGTGCTAGTGCGGTTCATGTCTAATGATTATGTTAATTTAGAGGATATGACTATGTCCAAGTTCGGCCCGGATTCGTCCCCAGCCCACTTGGGCCCTGCTTTTAACGGCCCCGCCCACCAATAAATGGGATCTGAATCAGCCTAGTGGGATGGCCCTTGCCAGGCCTCGGCTCCAGCCCACCCAATATTCTATGGGAAGATTCGCCCGGGTCTCGGTCTGGTGCCCCCTGCTCAGCATGCTGTACCTTTAATATAAACGGTACCACGCAAACCAAGCAAAGTAGTCATCTCTTTATCGCTTATTAACGCAAAATCGCTTTTATATTAAACGGTACCAATGCTATCAACAATAACCCTATTTACATTATCGTATTAACGCGGCACCTTTAAAATTAATCGGTACCACGCATTTACCCAAAATGGAGCAGTTGTTCACTAAATAATAAAGTTGTTCAATTTAAAACAAATGATACCACATTAACAAATAATTATAAAGTGAAATCAAATTAGCGAAATCAACATATGAATATCTGAAATTTAGAAAATATAATGCATAACATAAAACTAAATTGTTCAATACTAAACATGAATATAATCAATATTCAAAGCACATTATTCATGGAAACATAAGTCAAATTGAATCCGCATTTGCTCCCTCAGCTTCTAATGCCTCTCCCTGCCCATACCCATACACTCCCCGCTTCCACAATCATCATCATACGCCTCCCTGCCGCAACCTTAGCTGGCCTACATCAACTTTGATGCTCTCAAAGCACCTTAGCAGCCTTTAACATGTTGGCGTTTATTCTCGATTCCAAATACTGACATAGCTCTGGCCCGATGATCCGGAACGGCGAAGACCCCCCCCGCCTCCGTGCCTCGGGTCGCCCATCGGGTAAGTCACATCAAAGTAGGGAGAGATGTACCCATCCCTTTGGGGTAAGAACTTGTTGAATTTCCACACCTCATCTTGAACATCCGCTTAAATGTTCAAACACTACTAGACCGCAATACCCCTCGGCCCCACATAAAGACTCTCGCTAATCAAGATTGTCTCATCTTAAGTCCTTCTTAAAATCAACCCATCACTCCATTCTCCAATAGGAACCAATTTTGATATTAACTAACAAATGGGAGATAATCATGCTCATTGAAGGGTTGGATTTCGCCTCTTTGATGAAACATATTTTAAGCATCAACGGTATATTAACTCCATCGCAAATTCAATATAGACTACATAATAAACTAATGCAAAGTCAACTTTAGTTCGATGCTTGACTTCTAGTAGAATCTCAAAGAATACTCTGGATACTACCCAAACAAGCTTTTTGTATACCATTCAAATTATTCTTATACACTATGCTCTCTTTCTTAACTCTAATATTTTGGTGTTAAGCTCTTGACACATTCTTGTAATGTGACCGCCATTAGTGCACCATCCCGCTTCCTAAAGAATCATCCGCACCCCAAATCAAGATAACAAATGTTTTTATTAAATTGGTTTCCGTTATAATACCCGTGAACTCCACTGATATTGTAACGACAACCAAGCACCCCCTCACTACTGGCTATAACTAAATGAATCTTTATTCATAAACTTATACACAATCGGCTAGATACTAATTACAAAAGTAGTAAATGTGCTAAGTTTGGCAATGTATCTAAAATTGAATAAAAGACACCAAGTGACTCTGATTTCTCCTTCATCAAGGTACATCCCCCCAGCCTCCGTATCTTAGTACCTCCACCTCCTACCCCTTCGAACTTCCTCGCCACAGCACCCCCAAGCATCTTCCCTCTTGGGTAGTGGGTGGTGATTGTGGTGGTGACTCATGTTGGACTCCTCCTCCCATTTCTTGTTTGCAATTCAACAATTTCCTGCTTTTGGGAGCTCTTTGGTGCCATTTTAGCAAACGACATTAATGGTAATGTAATTAACTAATTTGAAAGATGATTTATAGAGAAATTGAAGATTGAAAGCTCGAGAGAATTTTATTTTTTGAAAGTTTGGAGTTTGGAGAGTAATTGTGTTTCAATTGAATGCTCGGAACCCTATTAATTTATCTCTTAAACGTGGCAACAAGTATAAATAAACGTACCACGCTTAACTACCTAACTTTCTCGCCATTTTTTCGATAACGGTGGTACCGTTATACGCAACAATGCACCACGCTTAATCCTAAAAAATGGCGTAAAGTTTGGAGTTTTTTTTTGCATTTTTTTCGATTAAACGCGGTACTGTGACCGTAACGGTACTAATGCTTAATTCAATAAGTTTAAAAACAATAGAGTCTATTTGTATGGACAAAGAACATTTTATTATTTTAAGTCAGCTCACGCTTTATACTGTATGGACTACAGATTTACATGAATTTCCTTCTCAATAATAAAAGTTATAAAGTTACAAAACTACAATTCTAATCATCATAAATTAATTCATCGTCGGACTCTTCTTTGTCGGAGTCTTTTTCAACATCTATTGTGTTGCTCTCTTCGGCTTCTCCAATTTCTTCCTCAATGTCACTAAGATCATCGAACATATCTTTTTCCTTTCGTTCCATGATTGTGTCTTTATCTTGCATCCGATTCTCGGCCGGCCCAACTTCGATGGACACATACTTCAATCGCCGAAATTGTAAGTTTTGAACGCCTTTGAGCATTGTAGCTTCGCCATGCTAAATGCGGATTCACTGCCATTGTCGACATAGGGATATAAAAATACTTTACATCTTAGATAAGACCGGAAACAAGGCTTCCTTTTGCTCTCTCCACCATTTTAATATTACTTAATATATCAAAAAGGATTTTTATCATTATATCACTCAATTCAAAGTTACAGTAGATAAATACTGGAAGTTAAATCTCATTCGTATCTTGTGGAGCGATTGGATCAATTTCACCTAAAGTTTGTAAAGCATTTCTAAGGTGATCATGTTGGACTGTGATTTTAACTCACAAGGCACATTAAAACTTTGTATACTACTTGAACAGCGGCCTACCTTGTCCATACCTTGATTGGTATTTTAGTTGGAGTACATGTTATACATATACGTTTCAATTCCATCTTCCATTTTGAACACTCAAACTCTTTAGTTCTGGATTAAAGCGGTAGTAAAGATTCATAATACGATTTCACATGTAAATTAAAAATGCTTTAATTTAGCATTAGATCCAAGATTATACCAATTGCATATGCATGTGGTATAGGATGAAAATATTTTAAAAACTTATCTTCCATATTCGGAATCATATCTCTAGCAACATAATCATTTCTATGTTTAGTCATATGAATGGAGAGATTAACGACACATTCTAAAGCAAGATGAATATTTGGCTCGGCTTGTGTTGAAAAAACTTTAGTATAATCTTTAAGTGGCTCTAGAAACTTAAGTAATTCGTAACAATGTTTCCAATTAGTATATGTGAGTGGTACATAATATTCACTAATCGGAGCATACTTCTCATAAAAATCGGAGATTTCTTCCTTATACATATATGCAACGAACTAGTAGACTTTAAGTCAAGTCCATCTAGTTTCACAACTCAAAATTAATTTCTTAAACTTCTTGCATCGGAAGCCTCAACCATTTTTTTATATTCATGTCTTTCTTGCAATTCTCGCCATTAACAACAAAAATTAACGGCTTTACTTAATTGGTAAAATAAACTCATCCCAAACAACTTTTATTCCATCTTTGGGGCAACTAATCAAGGACGACATAAACATCTAACAATTTAAAAAAGCTTCACTAAACCGGGTTTAATAGGCCTCTTTAATTTTTCGATTGAAACGGTATTAGCTTTATCGCATTATCAAATGAAATTGAAGTAATCATATTCAAACATTTGTAATCATTGGCATACGCGAGTATACCCGAAATTTGAATATTGTTATGTTTAGCACCTATCTTTTAAAATATATAATTCTCTTCAGAAGACCCAAATCTCTTGATCAATCCAATGACATATTACACACATTATATCAAAATCCAAAATTAATATTAGTCGTAAACACATTTTATAAGGCAAATTCATAAGAGTGCGTTACTCTAGAAGCTCTTCATTTTTAAAATATTTAAAAAGAATAGGTTCGTGAAAGTAGTACGGGGGATACATATAGCTCGGGATTAACGACATTTTGAATCCATTTAGTAAAACGTCATCCATCACAATGATTAAAAGGAAAAGAACTACCGATTACAAATTTCATAGTTTCAACCTATAAGCCAAGATGCTAAAAAAAGTTCTACCGGTTTGGATATCAATAGTTCCTTGTGTACCAATCTCTCTCCACCGCTATCTTTAAGTGATCTTACGACCCGCTGTTGTCTACAAGCATTTAATCGCCCCCCTTTACCTCCACCCGCTTTCCATGATAGAGCATCCTTCAAGCAATTTATACAAGTTGTCGCTTGTTTTTCACTTCTGTCTCCATTAAAATATTTCCAAATCCACAGTTTTTTCCTTTCATTAGTAGTATCCTGTGAAAGCACTAGATCGGTAGTTAATAACTGGTACCGCCATACGCATCATCATCCTCTCTAAATTAACATAATCATTAGACATAGACATACGAAGCACTAGCACTTTGAACATTTTTACCAAGATTACGCTTTTGATGCCATTAATTTGCGAAAACAACAAATATCACAATTTATAAAAAGTCGTAAATAATACCGAACCGTGAGACGGAGCAACGTAGATTGTATCAGATTGAATGAACAAGCCTACGCCTTGAGATAGAATCCTTAAATTCCAAATATACCCTTCAATATAAGATTTTGAGATTGCTTGTTATTGCTTTGAGTTTGCTTACAAATGATTGTGAATCGCTAGAAATGGCGAAAGCGTATTATCCCCTTTATAGACCTCCTCCATGGTTTTTTTTAACTTTCCTCGTTAGCAATAAACGTGGTAATCGCGAAATCAAACGGTACCACGCTTATTACCAACGCAGCAATTCAAGTTATTTAGTAATAAACGTGGTACCGCTTGATTTAAATCTGGCATCTTCAATGCTTATTACAAAACAGTCGTTATATACTGGTTGTAATAAACGTGGTACCGCTTTGATCGACGGTACCACATTTATTCATACAAGTAGTCAAGTTATTACAATATATAGATCGCAAGCATTTAAACTAGCTATTGGTTAACAAACGTGGTGCCGCTTTAAAAACTAATCTGCACATCGCTTAAACTTAAAACTACCGAACGCATTATTATTATAGTGGACAAACGGAAAATGCTTCGTATTAAACGGTAATTAGCCTAAGGCCCGTCAAAGCCCCTTTAAAAGTGGGGCCCTGATCCGACAGTGGGCCCCGTGAACCCCTAATCTGGCTGGCCGGGCCGGCCCGTTCGTTAGTCACGGCTAGTTGTCACCATACTGCAGCGAAGCTTAATTTTATTGGTGCCTAGAATTTCAAAATTACAACTTTGATTCAAAACCCGCTAAATTTTTTATATGTTGAACCTAAAAAATAGTAAAAAATTATATTTCAACTTACATATTTCAATTGTTAGAATTAGAATGGACATCCACTCAAAATTTGAACAACACTCAACTCGTGTTTCAACCTTTCAAATAAGTATCTAAAACTCAAAAAATATTTTTTTTGGCATTTAGAACCGCTTCAACTAATAAACCCAATTCCTTTTGACCGGCTAAATTACAAGAGGATTATTTTATCACACTACGTAATCATTCTCCTCAAATTATGAATATCACTAAGTACATTACAAAAGTTCATGTAGTATCTTCTCCACCACCACCCCTTTCATCTACCAACAATTATTCCCCTCAAGCTTCACTTCTCACCAACAT
This sequence comes from Lithospermum erythrorhizon, assembly GCA_019722365.1. Lineage (NCBI taxonomy): Eukaryota > Viridiplantae > Streptophyta > Magnoliopsida > Boraginales > Boraginaceae > Lithospermum > Lithospermum erythrorhizon. The sequence goes on from JADFUC010000207.1 coordinate 251,472, forward strand.
TAATATGCAGTAGAAATAATCAAAATAAATATAAAATAATCATATTGAAGATGTTTACCAAGTAATTCATATAGCATGTACTCCATCTCCTCAGAAAAAAAATTATCCATATGATATGTAGTCCGCCCATCTTCCTTAAACTCTCCTTACCTTACCATAAAATCAAATACTCCAAAATCGTTCATAATCCCCCCAATCATCACAATTACTCTCTCAAACACTTTCCCAAATTTGTCATCTTTGTACAAATCGTTGAAAACCCTAACTCTCCCACACCAAAATTCAAAAAGCCCTAACTCCAACTATAAGTAGAACTGAGGCGTTTAATACTGAAAAGCAAATCCAAGGGGAATAAAAAGGTGGAGGATGTTGATGATGCATGCATGCAGGGTGGTTGAACCACCAATGGTGGAGGTTGAAACCCAGAAATTGAAGAGACAAAAGAAATTAAAAAGCATAGTGTGAAGTGGTCTGGGCGCCCTCGCTTCGACGAAGAAGAAAGGAGATGAGGATGTGGTGCTTAACCCTACTCCTCTTATTAGTATACCACCAATTGTTGACACCACACAAGAAGTTACTAATGTGCAAAAACCCCAACTCCACAATAATTATTTGCCTTGGGTCGATTATACCAACTGGGCGGGGGCGTGGAGTTCGGTAAAAAATCCTCGACACGCCTTATTGAGATTAGTGAAATCAGTACACATCCGCCATCTGTTGTTTTGTTTTTTAACCAAGACAACATTCGTGATCCAGTTGGGAAATTTCAACTCCCCGATCGCCTTATCTTTCAACAGCGCTTGAATTTCCTCCCTAATCACAACGTTCTTCTCACCACTAAAATTTCTTTTCTTTTGCTTAATGGGTAGAGACTCGCTGTCTACATACAGACGATGTATAACGACTTCTGGGTCAATGCCAGGCATGTCTTCAGGCCCCCATGCAAAGACATCTTCATATTCTCTGACCAATGATATCAACTCAAGCCGATGTTTACCTTCCAAGTTTGTTCCAATTCGAAAAGTTTTCTCCTTAACCTCTCGCTGGAATGGAACATTTTCTAACTCCTCGTTGGGCTTACCTTTCTTTTCACTCTCTTCTTTCTCTCTCGGGACGCAGATTCTTCCCTCCTCCTCTTCGCCTCATTACATCTGCTATACTCCATGTGATTTTTCCTGCCCCGTTTATAACCCCTCGCTCCTTCTTTCCTTTGTTTCAAGGGGAATGTATGTTTCTGATAGCATACGCGTTCTCTTCCTCGATCGTCGTGATACTTCTCCTATGCCCCGGGTTGGAATTTCATTTTAAGTGAACGGGCGAAACAATAGCTCTTAGGGAGGTTATCATAGCGTGCCCTATTAATCCGCTGTTGTAAGGTGGATCCCTGGCATTCACGACCGTGGAATCAGCTCTATTTGGGAGGTTTGGGATCCGGGCAGCCTCTTACCGTGAAATCTCGTAGAGTTACGACCTCTATAGCGAACATTGAATAACCTCGCGGAAGTCAAGCCAGAGTAAGCTTCGTGGGTAATTGTAGTTTGTCATAGGTACTCGTATATAAGATATCTCGAGCCGCTCTCTATATCCACTAAATAACATTCTCTCCAATCGTAAAATTCACTATAATTGGTGCAATCACAATTGTGGTCATCATGGTGGTTTCAACTTTGTAACTCTTGGTCCGGTAAGCGATTAGTTCGCCGATTGGTGTAGTCTTATCAGAGAGTAAACCCCCTTCTTGCATAGCTTTTCCTAGAATTTCCTCGAACGCCACCGTCAAGCGATCCCTCCAGATTATGTCAATCCGGCCCACATGGGGGCCTTCTGGGCCCCTGCTTGACCTCGGGCGATTGTCAAGTAAAGGGACTCCCCGAGAAGTTTCTACTTATGCGTCTCCGCAATAGTTTCCTTTGTCCAAACTCCTTTAAGTAACGGCTTGATTAATTTTTCAAGTTTAGCTTTGAGTATCCACACTTCATTCATATCGTGACTACGTTTCACGATTTATATTCAAGTAGCACATTCTATCCCTTCCTCGCCCGTGCACTTCTCATCCACAAGACCGGCTTTGGTAATAGGTTTTATCCTCACTTCCGAAAATACCTCTCGCTAATGAGTATTCTCAACGGTGTTATCCTCTCTCTCTCCGCCAGCTTGAATGTGTGCATCGTATCAACCCTTTCTCTCGTGTGTGGGCGTATGCTCATATGCGGTCGCTTTTTGAAGATCGTCACTGCCTCGATGGATTCTATCCCCAAACAGAGTCTTTTGGCGATTTTGACTTTACGCTTCGCTTTGCGAATGATAACATCTCGCAGTCCTTCGTATGACTTTCTTTATTCTTCAATTCCTCCAACTCTACATATTGTCCGACTCTCGGGCCAATTCATCTTTGACAAAGGAGTCAGTGAACCAATGCTTTCTTTAATTTGCCATAGGTTAATCCGCTAAGGTAAGCTTCACATATGCTACTTGCACTATTCACTGGAGGTGTTGTTAGCAAGATGTCATTGTATCTTTATGGTAATTCCTAAGAGATCTGCTTTGGCCCCTTGTTGTATATCCACGAGCGCCACTCATCTTGGTGTTCTTGAATGGATGACCCAAATTCTAGCGATGAGAACACATCCTCTGCTTGTCGATATGAATCTATGGACTTCAACGGAAGCTGCCATATACCAATCCAAAGCTTTATCACTTAAGCTATTTGAAAATGCCTTGGCATAGACATCGATTGTTTGATGTATCGCCATCTTTGCTAGAAAGTCTTGTAAGTGTTTTACGGGGTCGCCTCGTACTGCTTATATTGAAAGTGAACTGAGGTAGTACTTAACCCCATAGGCAAAGTGCACAACATCCAACCGCTTCCGTGGAAAGCGGCATTTGAGTTTCTTTGTACTTTCTACGTGGGTATCAAATGTTACCATTTGTTTGATGTCCTCTAGCTCTTTTGTAACCTTTCGGTCGGCCAACCGCTATTGAGTCGGGCAGTAGCTACTGGGTATCAAGGAAGGCTGATTACGCCTCTCCTCATATAGGATGCTGGGCCGGGCGCTTTCACTACTTTCGTGACATGTCATGATGTCTTGAATGTTGGATCAGCCCAGAGGATAGCATTGTTCTTTCCTTCTCGCAATCGGCTCCGCCACTGGCCTCAGATTTCCTTCAATCTCATGAAACACCGTCGCCGCGCGCATCATGTCAAATATTGTTTTCATTTTCACGGTTTTCCTCATGTAGAGACATGGAATTTACGATCTGTTCAGACAGCGCCACTTGATTTGCTATATCTATTACAACTGGACTATTTCAAACGGCCCTTGGGCTTTCCACTATAGGGCTTGGAATATGAACTAGACTCTCTTGAACTAGAGTTAAGCGAGTGAAAATAGTCCATCTGGGTGCGCTCCTAATGATCCGTTCCACTTCTACAATTCTCCTAGAAGTCGCTAGCTTGGATCCTTCGCGAACTGAACTGCCTGCCGTGCTCGGAAACAAGAATGCCGGGGCGACTACGTAAGCCCATCATCAAGTCAAGTAGCGAGACTTTAGATTATAATAAGTAAAGTAGATAATTTTCCATCCTCCCTAAATGAATGTTAAATGAGGTATTTATAGAGGAATGGAGATAAGTCCTGAGGGGAGAGAGTGTCTGTGATCTTGACACACGTCATTATCACACTCATCCCTACTCTTAAAGGCCTAAGTCCGTATATTACCGAATTATCGAAATGCAGCGTGTGATTTTAAATTTTTATCGCCAGATGGGATAATTACTTGATTATCAAAACAATATGCAACTTGAGGAACCCGCCCAACTCAATCTAACCCAACAACCCGAGACCATGGGCTGAAACATGCAAAGCTGATGCAAATTGTTAGATACTCCCTATACCTGATGTATGTTTTTGTGTATGGGTATGAAGTATTCTTCGGTTCATGTGCTCCGTAAACAGCACAATGCAAGCCAGCTCATTAGTAAGGTTTGCAATCTTTCTAATAAGTTCCACAATGGTTTTCGCACATGCATGTATTCAGAAGGCAAGTTCTTCTAAATTCTCTATGGGTTAGAACGCCATTTGATATAATACTATAAACTTGTACGATAACCGAAAGTTACTTTTAGATCAGATGTATGTATTCAGGGAACCTATACACTGTTTGGGGCTTTAAATGGATGGATCAAAATTGAAGAACAATTGAAAAACGTCTTCAGATTACGAGGGAAATGGAAAATAGCCTAAAAAGCCTTTCTTTAAACAATATTCAACTCAGGAGGTTTAAACCTCTTGGCTCTTGCATATTCACAGCTTCTACGTACAACCTTTTATAGGATGGATTGAAGTACAATTAAAACATTGAATGTTAAAGATACCAAATGGAGACATATTGATATTTCTATCTAGGAAAATAAGGATAATCTCAAGTACCTAATATCACATAGTTGGTTGAATTAATACAATTTAAAATCTATAACTAAGATTAGATCATTTGCATTAATAAAGTAGCAATTCCTACTCTGTTCTACTTCTAGTATTTGCTATTGTTGGCATAAAATATCGCCCTTTTCGCGCATTAGAGATTGTTGCTCAAAACTCATTCTATGAACATGCAACTTTCTTGCCTTAGTTCCAGCTACATCAAAAACCTACAAAAACTACAAGTTGAAAAAACAAAAATCAACACTTCGCTCATGATACTAGTTTTCTTTAGTTAAATGTATATCACACTCAGATAGATGAATATAGATATATTATGAATTTAGATGATTTAACCTTTCTTTTTTGAATGACTCCAGAGCTCTATTGTTGGTCAAATCTTCTTCTTCTTCTTTGATGACTCGAGAGGTTCATTGTTCTTGGTCAAACCTTCTTCAAATTTTTGAAGTACCCATGCACCAAATGGTGTTACAAAATTAATGTAATCAATTCCCATAGATATGACCCCCAATCAATTTACCTGACATATCAAACACTGGGCTCCCACAAATAGAAGAAAATGCTGAAAATTGATATTGATCAAGAATAGTAAGATTTCGCTCATAGGTAACATAGTACATGACTTGTATTGGTATATAATCCTTGTTTGGATCACTCTCTTGATAGGGAAGCAAATCATTCATACGACCGTCATCGACCATCAGATTTTGCTCATTAGCAAAAATTATATACAACTTCAAAATTGATTTGTATTTTGATCAACCATATCAACAATTTCATCAATAACACTATCTAGTACTGTATTATGTTTGGTCATTAGTAAAATATAAACTACAAATTATGAAAAATTTGGATCCATAGACACCAAATATTAACAATCAACTCAATTAAGAGTGGACTGGTTAGGAAACACGCAAGTTTTACACATACAAAGTTCAAAGAAGAATAACAATGCAAAACAATGATGATCAACTCAATAGTTTTCGAGATTACACTGAATTGAAAAATGTACTGAAAATGAACAACATAATTATGGAATTCTAAGCTACAACAATCTTCTAAATTTTTTAACTTTGGCGTCATTTTATTGCTCATTCATTTCTCACTTGCTTATGCTGTGTAATTGTCAATCTGCATCACTCGTGAAGACTCTAATGTCTTGCCACCAATGTCTTAATACAATAGCAGGCACTCCATTCATTATTACATTAGAACCACTAGAAAGCATTCCAATAACCTTTCCATTAGAGTCAAAAATAGCACATCCAGATAATCTGCAAATAAGACGCTTTCAACCTCAAACAGTCACCAAACAAGCATCACTTATACGTCCTGGTACGATTCGTCCTCATAGTAAATTATATACATATTCAAAGTAGTACCATAAAATTGCAAAATAAGTGCTTGTAAGCACACCGAAAGAAGCTAGAGACATCAGTCTAAAAACTATTGACTACTAAACGTTTTGTCACTCAGCTGTTATGAGCAATAAAAACAATGAAAAATCATACTACATCTTTAACTTACCATTAGAAGGCCATAGAATCCACCAACATAAAGATGATTGAACACTTCTAAGAACCCCAAGAACTTCCTCTTCTTTTTTAGCTTGTAATGATGCCTGCGGCACTAAGTTTTTTATAAGACAACATATGGGGCGTTTTCATCTTTGAGGTGATGCTCTGTAATGTCAAACCTCCAAAGTGCAACCAGCTGCAGGTAGTAGTAACAATCGTATTAGAAATTCTTGCAGTCAAGTGGATGAAATTAGTTGAAGTGCAGAGACTTGCAATGTAGATACAATAACTTTGTGTATCCTAAAAACGAAGAGCATCACCGACCAAATTAAAACAAACAAAGTAGTTCCATTTCCTCACAATTTACAAAACTTCCATATGCAAGCTAGAAACAATCAAAATCCATAATACCAAGTCAACAAATATGTACTAAATGATCATTTTCGATATATTAAGGTAACATCCACGTTAACTGGTCATTTACTACCCTATTAGTGTATTATTACCCTATTACCAATAAAAATGGAGCATTAACTGGTCATTAGCATCTCTTTATGTCAATTACCAACAAAAATGGAAGTGTGCTTATGCAGATTTTACTACCTAACTATAATAAATGAACTCAACAAACTTAATGGAACTGTTCTAGTAAAAAGAGCTCTTTCTCCTGAGGAGCTAGGGCCATTACAGGTAAAAAGGAGCTCGCACTTTGCAGCTGTTAAGAAACCATATATTAATAATAATAGAGCTGTTATGCGGACAATATTGAAGTTCCAATATAGACAAAGATACCATGTAATGGCCAGCCATATATTCGGAAGTGGCTCCAATAGGGACTTGTGAATCGTAAACAACCAATCCAACTTACAAATATAAATAATCACTCAGAAAAAATTTACCACTGCCTAAGGGATGACTGCAATTCATATAATCATCATGGAGCAAATTAATCTTTTATGAACGGAGATAGCATTGATTAAAATGAATTATATTAGTAATACCTGGAAATGGAGCACTTATATGTTGAGCAACTTCTGCAAAACATGCTACAACCATTAACGATAACAATGACTTGAATATATGTACTACAATATACAAAGATGTTAATATTAGAACCGGTAATCTTTACTTAAAATCAAATAACCAATCAAGACAACATGACCATTTGGTTCTCGTATGATTAGGCTATGAGTAACAATTACTTTCTACAATCCAATCCGTGTATTGTTTCCTCGGTAAATCTATTTGTATGTAGCTGGGATATAAATAAATCAATGGTCTAAACTACAAAAAAAGTACAGTATGTTCTCGTATATCTTATTAGTGACTGATTCAGGTGCAGGTCCACCATTTTCCATGTTGTATTTAATTCCAAAGTCCTGTGAGTAATCCACATAGTTGAGTTAACAAAAATTACAGGCAAGGCTTGTTTCAACATATCAACATGAATTAGGTTTCATGTTTGAATGTACAGGTAGAAACTTAAACAACAAGATTCATTAAAGATAAATGCACAATTCTTTTAGTTGGACCTATGCAACAATGTCACAGAACAAATTGCACAGGCTTATAATGTTGCCCGAGTCATAAGTAAGTTCAGTATGTAAAAAGAATACCATGCTCTTCAAAATCAAAGCAATATTAGTTTCCATCAAATGTCATGTGAAATTCCATCAAGTTGTTCTATGAAATTCCAGAGATCCAGAATATAACAATTAGTCTGTATTACGCACATCAGTGGTAGCACAGGTGGGGCTCAAAAACTTAATGCAGGCGGTTCATCCTAAAAAACATGAAACTTATAAAATGGAATATTTGGTTAACCTATTAAATGTACAAATGATACAGCTGTGAGATATCAGATGAAAGGATGAAGACAGCACACAACAAGGAAATAGGTGAGATTTATAAATGATGGCATACCTCATTAGGGCCTCCTGGGTTGTGACTTGCTGTTAATATGAATGAACCATTTGCTTTGGATCCCTACATTATTGAAAACATGAAAGAGTCATTAGTGGATTTATATTCTCACTTCCAGAACAAGATTTTGAATAATTCATATTGCTTCTGATACTGCTTACATCATGTCCAACTCGTTCTCGTATGACACATGATACAGCAGGAGTAGACAACAATCCGTTCTGACCAACCCAGACACGCCTTACTCCATTTGCAGCAGACATTTTGATAATGATCTGAAAATATAAATCAAATATTGACCATACTTATCGAGGGTGATAAGAGTGCAACTTGTGGTTAACTGCATTAGTATTTCTCATCTTTACTTCAAATTAAATGGATAACATCCTTTGAGTAATAGCGACCCATCTCCAAAAACAACAATGGTAGCACAAACATATGGAAAAATGAAAAATAAATAACAGAACAGAAATTGTAAGAAATAGAATAAAGCATTCAGACATAGAGAGACTAATGTTAATCAATAACTCTAAACATATAGTCCCCAAATATTTAATAAAACTAAAACAGCAGGAAACAAACAGGTTAGCAATAACTGAAATAAATTGAAACGAGTGCACATTCGATGTCTATTATTAACAAGTAGTCTGAAACTGATGCAACGAACCCTACCTTTAAAACGAAAACAACAAAAAAAATATATTGTCTTGTAAAATATGGTGCTAATGATACTACCAAGAGTAAACCAACCTCCTAATCTTGGAGATCTTTTATATTATGAAAACAATTTGCAGACAACCATATTTAGAAAATATCCTACATGATCGTGAATTGAACCTAATCGTGACACCTGGATAATTATCATATTAGCTTCTATTAACTCCAAATTGAGTTACTACAATAATTCTGACTAAACAGATGGAGAAGATACAATAACTCAAGGTTGCAAACTTCATTTGCTTAGAAAGTATAACAAAGTCTGTCAATAAAGATTATTGGAAAGCATGGTCATCCGATGGTAGTTAAACTGTCATAATATGAATTCTAACTTATAAAATGAGATGTTTTTAAAAATGTGTGATTTTTATTGGTGGAGTAGAACAAATTAGTAAAATATTTTTATCGGTGGCTGTACCAGGTATTTCATCAAACATCTTTATGGCATAAAACTGCATTCTCTCTTGCCAACGCAAGACACGAGAGGATATTGCTGCACGGCGTACATTAGAATGAGCAATGGCAAACAACTTTCATCATGTAAACCTCACAAACTGCACTATCTAGTATAGTATTATGTTTGGTCATTAGTAAAATATAAACTACAAATTATGAAAAGTTTGGATCCATCAGACACCAAATATTAACAATCAACTCAATTAAGAGTGAACTGGTTAGGAAACACACAAGTTTTACACATAATAAGTTCAAAGATGAATAACAATGCAAAACAAAGATGATCAACTCAATAGTTTTCGAGATTACACTGAATTGAAAAATGTACTGAAAATGAACAACATAATTATGGAATTCTAAGCTACAACAATCTTCTAAATTTTTTAACTATGGCGTCATTTTGTTGCTCATTCATTTCTTGTTGAATTGAAGAGTCAAATTTGGCGGCCGAGAAAACTTGAACTTCAAGAGAAGGTTGGGACCTCCTATGTCCCGACCAAGTCCCGACCTCGGGCGTTTTTGAGTCAGTGATTTTGCGGGGAGAAATTAGGAACTGCACAGGTCGGCAGATTCAGGATAACCTATTTTGGTTTGACAACTTGAAGCGCGAAAAAGCAGGCTTTGGTAGGTTTGTTTAGCTATAAATACGGGATGTTTATGAGTTTTATTTGTGCACCCAAATCGTAAAATAGAAAGTGTTAAATGCTTAGGAATAATATTAGGTGCTAATATTGTTGAAAAATATAGTTTTTGTTGAAGAAGCTTGAGAGTTTATCTTTGTTGTGATAGGAACTTTTGTAGTTGAGATTTCGGTGATAAAAGAAAATCACCAGCATAGATTATAGCTAGTGGTAGAGGCTTGTAGCGATCTTACAGTTTATTAGTGGATTACTGCTGCGGCAGCAAGGCCGTAACTTTTTACGTTAAGGGGAGCACGTATAAAATTCTTGTGTAATGCATTTGTTGTGGCTTAAATTTACATGCGTTAGCATTGATTCTGGAAACTGCGGAAGGGATTTAGAGTCTGAAATCTAACAGTGTGTCGAGGAAGTCGAGGTTGTATCTTGGTGGTGAGTTTAGAATCGATAGCTAGAAATAGAAAATTGTGACAAATTTGTAAGAAGAGGGTGATGGAATTGATTTTCCATATTGGAAGATGTGTATTGAGAATTATGCATGCGGAAGAAAATTTGAACAAACCGCTGGGGGCTTTGTAGAAGATGGATGGATGAATGGATGGAATTAGACAGCGAGTCTTGGTGTGATCGGGACATACGTAATCGAGAGCGTAGTTCTTCAACGTTGCTAAGGGAGACACGCACCCAAATGGGGTGATGGTAAGAAGGCTTTATCTTTGATCTATATGAAACACTCCGAATAATAAGTCTTCGTGAAAAAATTATCGGCGCTAAGATATGAGAGAAAGTACACCCGTAGCGAAAGCACTTAATGATTTATTAGCATTATTAATCAACTATCGGCGGTAGATGTTAATGTGGATGATGAGATCTGAGAGCTTTGATTTTGTTGGGCCGTTACGAAAGTTGGGAAGCTAGATGAGGTGTGAGTTAGTAATCTTGTAAGTACTAATAAGGTTGAAGTTAAAAGGTGGTTGTAGGCGTATCTTGTCGGAGGAGATGCGTAAGCTTCATGTAAGTGAAGGTGCTAAGGGTGCTGTATTAAGTGTAGGAAGAGAAGAAGAATGGGGAGACAAGGGTTTGGAAGCAGGTGGGAGATCGCGAGTAGAAGTAGAAGTAGTCTTGTGTGTGTTGAGATTTGTGTGAGAGCCGAATTCGCGTGAAGAGGCCCATTTCACCAAAGCTAACGGTGATGCTCGTATTTGTGTTGGCGATTATTCTAACGCTTTGGTTTTATCTGTGAATCTTTGTTGATTAAATGGATAGTGGGTCTGGAAGCTTGCTTTTCATACTACTTGGCATGGCCAGATATGTAATGGTGAATTATGTTTTAAGGAATTATGGAGGCAAATGCTGGCGATGGTGAGCAGGTTGGATGTAGTAAGTATGAGAGATGTGAATCTGGAAGGCTGTCACAATGGTTAACTGCGGAAGCGACAAAGAGTGTTCGAAATTAGAAAAGAGTTTAATTTAGGTGAGTTAATTTGGATGGTGACAGTTATCGAACTACTTTCGAAGGCCTTGATGGCGGAAGGAGTTAGAACAATGTTAATGAGGCGAGAAGTTAGGTACTCTATGCTTGGTGACGATTCTCGGAGAGAGGTTGAGAATGCGGGTGTAGAGAAAAACGGGCGAGATTAGGCTTGAGGATTTCTCTGAAGATAGAAAGGATTGTCGTTGGTGAAATTCACATTACGGATGTCTTTGAGAGGTTCTCGGAAGAGATTGTGGTGTGCAAATGAAGGCTGCATTGAAGGTCGGGGGAAAAGTACTAGCTGGCGAGAATGTAAGACCGTTTGGAATGAGTTCGGTCTGAGAGGAACTGCGAGGAAGTATGCAACCGGTTCAGGTGTTGTGAATCATCAATGTTAGTGGCGTGTTTCAAGGGAATCGCGGTGAGAGGTATTATGACCTCGATTGTTGCTAAGCTGTTGAAGGATGTTACGTCCAAACGTCGAGGTCGATAAATTAGATCGAGGAAGTCGTCGGCGTGAAATGGGAAAGGTAGGCTTGAGAGAGATTCATTGATGACCAATAAAACTTGGAGGTTTTCGAAGATGCACAGGTTGAAGATCATGAAGATCGAGAAAGCGAAAGCGAAGAGAATAGTGATTAATACGAATGAGGGGAAAAGTCAGCGAGTACCCAGAAGGTAATGGCTATTCTAGATTCTTTTTCGGTAGTCAAGTTGAGGTGTCATTCAAAGGATGTTAAAGGATTGGAAAGGAAGATGCGAAGTTGGGATCGGCTTCGGTGGGGAGTCGTGGTGGAGCCTTTCCCGGGAAGGTACACTTCTGAGATGGTGGCGAAGGCGGTGATCGAAATTTGTCTTGGTAGGAATTGATGAATTGAAGAGTCAAATTTGGCGTGAAAGAAACTTGAACTTGGACCTCCCCATGTCGACGGAGTCCCGACCTCGAGGCGTTTTGAGTCGGTGATTTTGCGGGGAGAAGTTCGGGCTGCCTAGGTCCCGACGCATCTAGATCTTGATTCAGGCCAAGGCATTTTGAGGTGGTTTGACAACTTGAAGCCTAAGGAAAAGCCTAGCTTTGGTAGGTTTGTTTAGCCTATAAATATTGGATATACAAATACGTAGAATAGAATATTCATCTAAATTAATATTAGGTGTTTAATATTATTGAAGAACATAGTTTTGTTCTTGAAGAATTTAGAGAGTTTATCTTTATTCTTGATAGGCTTTGTTGTTGAGATTTTCGGTGATAAGAAAATACTCAACATAGATTATAGCTAGTGGTAGGGCTTGTAACGATCTTCTGGTTTATTAGTGGATTCTCTGATAGCAGGGCGTGCCTTCGCATTAAAGAGAGGAACTTTGTATAAAATTCTTATTAATACGTTTATTTCATGCTTAAATTTACGTAAGTTACTTTATTGATTACTTGAAACTCCGGAAGGGATTTAGGGGTATTAAATCCTAACATTTTTTACTTACTTATGCTGTGTAATTGTTACTCTGCATTTGGCAATGGTGTTAATCTGCAAATAAGACACTTTCAACTCAATGATTATCAAGCAATGATCGCTTTACATGTCTGCAATACGATTTTCCTCATAATAAGCAGATTGTTCAAAGGATGACCTTGCATCTAATAGTTTTAGAATTGAGACTGTATAACGGATCCATGGCTTTACATTGTGCTTTCATTATGCCATTTTCCTTTATCGCTTTGACCTAGTGACCTATCATCAAATTTCTCGGCATTACTCACATTGACTTTTTAGCCGGTATTCATGACCTCAACTTAATCAAAAGACTTACGATACTAGAATTATCCACAGTACGCAACAATCCAACATCGAGGTCATCCGATGTATCACATATATCACATTTAAGCTATGCAGGTCTCTCCATGTAGTGACAAAATTGTAAAGATCATCTGAAGAGACGCTTCGGTTATAAAAGCATTGTGCAGCGGTAAGAATAAAAGACTACATTTTAGAAATGCAAAAACCTGAACCACATCCCATATCCTCATTCTTATTATTAACTACAATAATAGCATATACCACTTGTCCCATCTGTTTAAAGAATTGACTCACAGAAGTTCATCGAGCATCACCCACATCTCCATTTGGAAGCTTATTTTCATTTGATCACAAAACAAATGACCAAATGCATAATTCAAACTCAAATGTTCATAATCATAATACATCTTAGTTACATTAGGCATAATTGGTCCTCCACTACACAATCGATATTAAGTAGATTATTAGTAGTTTTGTACTAAAATAATACTTCATAGTTTCTTATTTATTTTTAATATTGGAGCGTCACTCGATTTATTTTCACTAGATGTTAATTTTTTGAATATTTTTTGTTATTGATATTGGATGCAAGAATTAAACAATATTTATGGTGGCTTTCTTTAAATCTTAAAGAATCGATATAGATTTTTAATTAGTGAAGTTACAAATATACTTTTTGCTATATTATTAACAATTTATGCATTTAAAACCGTCCAAACCCAACCGTCAAACCGCAAAATCGCTAAAACCAAACCGCATGGTTTAGATATTGAATAAGTCGGTTATGGTTTTGACTTTTTAAAAACCGCCTATGTCGGGTAGGTTTGAAAATAGATCAAAAACCGCCCAAAACGAACCATGTGCACCCCTATGTATAACAACCCAGTAATTTTAGCCTTCATTTAGTGTTAATTAATGATATAAAAGTTCATTTTTATAACACATATCATTTATTAGTCTTTTTAATTTAATTACACCTAATATGAAAAACTGATTAAACGGTTTATAATTATGATATATAGGAAGAAAAAAAGACAATTCAAATGTATTTATAGTCACTTCAAACAGCAATACTAGATCGTTGGAAGAAAATCAACCGGCGGATGCACTTGCAAATTTGGGAGCTCCATGATCCAAGACTTTTGTATTTGGAGATCTCTACCTCCCGGAGTATCTATTTTTGTTGATTTGATCGTGGTAGGGTTGGATCCACCCGCTTTTATAACCTAAACACTACTTAATTTATGCATTCGACTCTGATAAAAAGAAAATAGCAATATTATTTCTCTTACTATCTTTATAGTATGGGAAAATTATTATAGAAGATGGGAGGAAATTATTGTGAGCGAAGTGAAAAAAGAATATTTTAATACTCCGTAATATAGAGATTAATATTTCAATGGTTTGTAGAGTTGAGCTGTTATACACACTCAAATAGTGTTTGATTTTGATGAAATGACTATTTTGTCCTCCTATTTTTAAGTGTAGTAGTTACAAAAGCTTATCTTTATAAGTAATTCCAATTCCACCATAACCACGCACTATTGGTACATTTTGTTTTACTGATGAAATGTCGTGTTATAGCTTACAAGTAATCCAAGTTTCAGTCTGGAAATATGAGATGAAATTCATCAATAGTTATTAACAACTCTAGGTATTTATCTTGAAACTAACACTATATATACTTTAGTTATTGTATTCTAAGAACATCCCATTTTAGTTGTTGCTACTTTTTGATTAACTCAGGAACATTGACATGATGAAGGGATCAATTAAAATTCCATAAACACCTCCAGGACCAATTTGAGGTTCCATATTAACCTTGCACTTTTGGCCAAGAGTTGGATGATGATATCTAAAGCTAATTCTCATGTATAACTTGTTTTAAAACCAATATATTACCAAGATACCACTCCTTCCAATTCAAAGAACAAAAATAACAATTTATGGACCTGGATGAGTCTTAAAACATGATAAAAAGATAGAAGGTGAATATTGCAAGACAGATAATAATAAAACCAATTATGATATATGAACCAAAATATTAGTCACTGAAATATCCAACATATGCATAAGATGACAATAGTAGATGAAAGTGTAATTAGATTTATGAAATAGGAAGTAAAACTGTCTGTTGAACGTCTTGTTAGGCCACGGAGTTGATAGCGGTTACGATGTAACACCGGACAGAGCGAGCGAAGCGAAACCAGAAGTGTTGAGACACGATAGCCGGTAACACTTGGACGCAACCTGATAAAGTGATAGAGATAAGCAATCACGGCCAAAGCGCCTGATACGATAACCTAGTTCGGTGCAACATGGACCTAGATGCGGGGCTTAGCGCGCTTGATGAAGGATTCCACTTTGATAGTAAGGGAATTACAAAATAAGGTCATCTCCCTCGAACAGCACTGATACTATACGTCAGAATGTATGCGTCAGGAATTTCACGACTTTCTTCTGGCGTATCCTCGACCTGTCTTATCCTTTGATATGTGTTTCTTAAATAAATAAAATCCAAGGCTATTAAATAGCAGTGTTAGCAATGGGTTAATGCATACTAAAGGAGTTTTATAGAACAACTCCGCACATTCAGCCTACAATAAAAGATGAAATCTCTCAAACTCTTTTCCTCACAAAATAATGCAGAACTCTCTATTATTTTCGGTCAAGTCTAGTATGGAAGTGAGGCCTTTATATAGTGTAGGCACAAACAAGTTTATGTAAATAACTTCCATAAACAAAACTTTCCATATCTTAATCTTGCGTCTTTGAGGAATCTTTCCAGTCATTCTTTAATATCTTTCTTACGTATTTGGAAAATCTTTCGAGTCGTTATCGTATCTTAGGCCTTGAAATGTATCATCGAATGTACCAAAATCAGCAGAATTCTAGTAAATATCTACACATATCTAACAGTGGCGAACTATTGTAACCAACTGTTTTCGACACTTGTTCCAACATTTCGTCACTGTTCACAGTTTTACCTATCAACAAAATTATCAGCCAATAAAACACTAACAGTAGAGATGAGAATATTGAAATGATTGTATGGAGTCACCTAAAAAGAAAAAATTATAAATAGAATGATTTGAGAGAAAATATGAGTTGTCCAGTTGAAGATAATTATGAGAGAATAGTTTGATGTGGTATGATTATGTTAAAAAACATTTAACAGATGCACCAACAACAAGGTGTGAAACTACTAAAGTTGCAAATGGATACAAAGGCAAAGAAAGACAGAAGAATAGATAGACTCAAACTATATCAAATGACCTCGAATTTAAAGGACTTAAAGAGAAAAAATCACCTAACATAGAGTTTAATAAATACATCGTAATACTAATGTTATTCAATGTTTTCAAACAAACATTTTTTTTATTATGAAAATGATGAAAAATAATCATCCAAAGACCGTTTCCAAAAGCTTGATTGAGGAATGACAATGAATTACTAGTACGGAGTACTATACTCACTTGTCTGTCAAAATGAATAGAGTATTAGGATGCACAAGCATGAAGTAAAATAGAGATGGCTTTGTAAAACTCTTTCCCTTCCCATCATTTTTATCTTCGATGTCCTTGCCGTGACTTACAAGTCAAATCTTATTTCTTTTTTGCTTTTAGGATATCAAATCTACTTTTCAACTTGTCTAGTACTACTAGTACTGTACTACTTTTCTCCACTTTTTGGTGATAGTTTAGAGTCAATAGGGATGTACAAATTAACTACTACTGCCTTTTTACCTCTGTATTTTTTGTAATGACATTATTTTACTTGTCTCATAATAAATAAATAAAAGGGCAAATCAATTTCTAGATCACTCACGTTTAATAACTAAAATAATTAATGGTACTTTCACTCCGTGTGAAACTAGGAAAAATGCAGAAAAACAGTCGCCCCTAATATTTTTTAAAGTAAAATTTAAATTATACCTTTTTCAAGAGTCAATTTGTTAGTCCCTATAATTTCTATATATCTCATATTTGTACCATATAAATTCTTTACGGTAACAAATAAAATATGGTTTCGCCACTACTACAATTTACATTCTATATCATAGATAGTAGATTTCATTCATTTTGATTGTTATGTTGAATTTGGACATGAAGTTGTGATAATAAATTATTTTTTATTCTCATAAAACTAATATTTAGTTTATTGGATTTGTTTTAAAACATATTTTTATAATAGTACTTTTTGTAATTTTCACATAAAAATTATGCATGGTCAAAGTTCACATTCAAAAATAAAATGACAATTAAAAATAGCAGAATGGAGTAATAGGTAATTTTTATGTGATTATTTATTCATTTCTCACTTCGAATTTCTTTTAATTGAAAATTTCAATTATGAAAGAATCTTAAAAAGTATATATCATTTTCATTATATTATATATATTAATTTATAAATAAATAATCTCATGAAACTATTTTAAAATCATACCAATTATATCTATTACAATAAGGAAAAAAAATAAATTCATAGTAAAACTAAGCCAATATTGTGAACATACGACAATTTATCAAAAAATAATTCAAATTGATTAAGAAGAATTAATCAAATTAATTAAGGAATTCAATAACTAAAAATGCTTTCACATTAGTGATTAGGGTTATCGATTAAAGCTGCCAAATTCAAATCCCGAACCCTCGGGCAGGCGAGGGTTCTAGAATCAGCGAAGCCCACAGGTTAATCGAAGAAGTCAAAAATAAGGGTTTTACACATTAATTAATCCTAAGTTTGAGCGGAAATAGGGTTCAGCAACCTGCGCACTAAATGTCAAATAAAATTAGGGCTCGAAAAAACCCTAATTTTATTGATCAAACTTGGCCATATGGAGCATTCCGAAAGCAACGTGGCTTAAAATGAAGCAACTAAAAATTACGGGGTCACAAAATGAAGAAACACTTAGGATTATGTGGTTCAAAATCGAAGACTACGGTAATTATGTGGTCCAAAAATCGGCACTTTCACAGAAATTAGGTGGTGCAAAATCAAGGCTCCAGGTTAGGAATTGATATGAAAATGTTTTGTACAGATAAAGAATCCGGAACCTTGTTTTATCTCAAAATAAGCGCCAAAATGATTACTTGGCCACCAAGTAATTGATTATCAGAGCGGTCAGGATCTTGCGCCGAAATTGGCCAGTCGAGATCGTGATACCTGAAATCAAACGTGTCGAGCGAGCATTTGAGGCCGAAACCTCTATAAATACCCCGCTTCTCTTGTTGAAATTCCATGAACAAAATTCTACAAATTCACCACAACACACACAAAACCCACGAGAAAATCTGAAAACGTCTGCAGAGAATTTAAGTTAAATCTCTTAAAGCGTGAAGCAAAGCAACGATTAATTTGGAAAACACCTCGAGGTGGCAGAAATAGGCTTTTTGAAATTAAGTATTATTGCACAAGCGCCTTATTAATTCTTCAGCTTAAGCAAAATCGTGAGAATGCGTAGAAAGTTTCTCAAGAACACTTGAATATTCGGGGATTAGCGCTACATAGCCCACGATTATTCATAAAACTTGGTGAACATGATAAATCTGGGGTTTGATTGGCCGAATCGTATATAGAAATACGGCTGGCGTTAGGTCATATAGCTGGATTACAGGCGGGGAAAGCAGCGGCTGCTAAAGCCTTTATCCTAGTTGATGGGTATCATCGATAAGGGTTGGGCGTTCCACGCCCGTAGATAAATCGCTCTACTGTTGCTTGAGGCTGCTAGTAGTTGTAGTAAAAATTAGAAGTGATGCTACGTCAAAGCTTAAATCAGAAGTTCCAAGTGAGGCCAAATCTGTACATTTAAGTCTCATAGTGGTCGAATCTCGGCTGAAATTAAAGCGTGGGTCGTATCTACTACTGTGTCTGTTAAGGCCGTTGGCAGTGCAAGCGAGAGCAAAGTTGCTTCAACCTTTGTGAAATCTTTCCATGCAATTTCGAGCTGGAGTCTTATCACGAATCAGTGTCATATCGAGGCACTAAACTCTATCGAATCAAGGCACTAAGTCTACCCACAAGGTGAAGTATCGAATCCCCGAAGTCCTTGGGGTTGTGGCTTGTATCCAACTACAGTCGCGTGATTGCTCAAGAAAGTCCATTTGCGGCGTTGCGGCGTTACAAATAGAATCATCCAAAATTAAAGGCGGACCGGAGATCGAGTTCGAGGCAGATCCAGTCATCTATTGCAGCGGAAATCACGTTCTTCAAGGCTCACGGCTCAGGACCCGTATCCAAGTCCGGACCCGATCTGGGTCATCGGGGCCGAGACACATAACCAGCTACTTTAGAGCACTTTTGTCCAAATCAAATCCAAATCAAATCAAGTCTGACTCAAATCAAATCAAGCTCAGGTTAATTTCGAATCGAGTTGAATCAAATCAATCCCGAGTCGAGAGTCAATTTCGAGTCAAGCTCAACTCAAGTAAGCCGGATATCTCACAAATCGTCGACAAACCGCTTGAAATTTCATAGTTTAGACGGTCAATCCTCTTCGATTTGATAAAACACATCTGTTGAGAATTTTCCTTACGATGAGTTTTATTTTCAACACCCACTTATCATAAATAATAAAAATTCTTCTTTTACATTACACTATGAAATCAAAAATATCAATTAATTATAATTAGATGGAATATATCATGTTGAAAATGTTGGTGGAATCTTTAAACTTCGTATCCTAAATGCTATACAATCATATAATTCTTCATCCGATTTTATATACTTGTTGTTCTCATTTAAAAACTAGGGAGTATATTTCAGATTAGTTGACTTATCATTTTCAATGGAGTATATTTTTTGGTTATATGTTATTATTGATACCGTATTGATAGGTATTAAATGTTAATATAAAAACAATCACTTAATCATTTAAACAATTATTAAGTAGAGATTTACATGTAAAACTTTTTTATTTTGAATTAGCGTGTATATAAAATTATTAGTGATAATCATAAAAGGTTGAAATCCATAACGGCTCTACATTACTGATGTTCTTGAATTATAAGTAGGAGGTAAATTACGAAATGTGCCTCAATTGATCAGTATATTAAAAGTTTTTCATAAACCAATTCATACGAAATTACTTGTAGGAAGAGTCGAACTCGCCGTACAAAAATCTCAAACATACTACAACAACCTAAAAATTCTTTATCAATTGAACGGAGACTACCACTGTGAATCATGATTCCAGAAGGCAAGGTGAGAAGAAAAAAATTAAGAACCCTATAACAAATAAACATATATTCCCAAAGGGGTGTAGCCGTGTATGTAATCAATGATCTTTGACTAATTCTACATTGTTCGCAATTCCAAAAATATTGGCGTTCTTAGGCTACTAGCTACCGTATATGTATTTACCTATTTTGACTTCTTCCAAGAAGGAGGCATAGTTTTTGTCATTTTTAGTGGAATGAGGTCTCGGCTGTCTTGGTAGACATTTTTCTTTCACACCATACATGTTCTTGATAGAATTATGTGGACTCTACTTGCCAATTGCAAATGCTACTACTAATGTATATACATGAGAAAAAAAAAAGAAATTTGAGGCTTATTTTGGTTTTATCCAAAATATCATGAAATTACATTTAAATGCAATCAATGGTCACAGGCACTTAGGCAGCGGTCGAATCAAGTTTTTAATTAGAGAGTGATGAAAAATAGCCATAAAATAATATTCCTGCCTTTCCTTTTAATTATCTTCTACAGTCGTTTGTACGTAGATTAAGAAAAAATAAAAATTTAGTCACTTAAGTACATTGAAAATATAAAATGTCAATTAATTGAAACTATATAATTGGTTGGTTGATAATTTAATAACAAAAAGTAGTAAAAAAAGTACATTGAAAATGTAAAAATATAATTTTCTATGCTAAAAGGACAAATATGTTGAAATAAAAAATTAAGACTAAAACGACAACTAAAAAAGAATGAATGAATTACTTCTTTTATACATTTCTTCTAAAAAATATTGTAATAGTTTAAATTTTTTTATTTAAAATTCCTTGACGATTGTCAACTTCATTGAATTTTTCATATTATACATTCCCATTAAGCGATTATCAAATACTTCCTTCAATTCAAAATAATTAATTTTTTACGTATCGAAATTAAATTTTTAATGCTTGATTGTGCTTTGATTATATTATTAAAAAATTAAAAAATTTATATTATGAAAGTATTTTAAAGAAGAATCCAAGCTATATAAATTATATATATTTTAAAATAATGAATAATTAATAATTGATGGTAGTTGATTTTAAAAAGAAACCAAATATTAATTGTTTTTGAATGGAAGGAAACATAAACCGTTGGGTCGTTGCCTCCATTAATTTTTTACAATTCAATCCCTTCAAATGGAACGTGAAACTCCATCCAAAAATATCTAGGACCAAGAAATGATTATTCACATTTGTTGATACTAAAATGTTGTTAATTGTAATTAGTGAATGTTAAAATTTATCTAATCTTTTAATATCATTGCTTGATAGTACGTGTTGATACATTCATTATTTTTTCTGGTTTACATAACCCTATTAATTCTTAATTACGTATATAAGTAAGATAACACCTATATATAAAAACTAGAGAAAATAATAAAAATACGGAGTAATCAACTTTTAAGAAAAAGAAGGCTACGGAATGAGAATTGGCAACCACTGAGTACTGACGACATGGTAGTTTAATGCCTTTCCCATATAATTCAACTGTCTTATTTGTCACCGTTAGTTACGTTGGAATGGTCATAAAAGTAGGTGAAGACCGAACATTCATTAATTACACTACAAGAGTCCATGTTGAAATTTCTTTGCGGGGATTAATTATAGGGTGTTAAGAGAGAATAGTTTCGCGCGGTAGAGGATTAATTATGAAACTAAAAACATTTGGAGTTAATGAGTTACTCTGTACGCTTTTATTACAGATGAGTGATGATGAAATTGAGGTGCCTTATGGCCTTTCATTTTGGCATAACTTGTTAGTTAAAATTATAATAATTTTTAATTTTTTACTTTATAATGATATTCAATTCTTTATATGATATTTCAATTTTGAGTGAAATTGATAATTGTTAAGCTAAATCATTAGACAGATTTTATAAACGACTTTGATCGATTTAGCCCTACCATCCCAATTTCTTCTGGATTTTATTGTTCTTGAAATGTACAAAAAAGATTATGATCATTCTATTAGTTAAACATTCACAAATAATACAAAAAAAGATTATGTAGTCATTCTACTATACCAAATTACCAACTAAACAAAAAACCAACTAAACAAAATAATGCGTGTGATGATGTAAAATGAAGATAATCCATTCTGAAAAGCAAGAGCTTTATTTTACGACCTTTTACTATACATTGTACAAAACAGAATGAAACCAAAATACAGAAACTACCTCTAACTCATCAATTTTAGTGCACTAAACAACTCACCTGTCTGCATTGTAAGAAGAAGACCTTCTTAAATTAGGAAATTCACTCTTCTTTGTCTCTACTATACTTCCACTGTAGTATTCTTTATCTTCTACTACCACCCCCCTCCTTCTCCTCCCCTCATTCTTACTAGTCCCCACCTTGACATTCTCTGGTCCCTTCTCCATTCGATTCGAACCCGTCTCCATGCCACGTGGCAGCCTTCTATTGTAATGCGAAATCAAGCTAAACCTGTCCCCCTTACCAACCCCACAGTCCTTAAATGACATTGCTCCACACGACAATAGTTGCATCAATACCGACGTGGCCTTTGACTTTCCGGTTGGCTGACCGATGGGTGGCGTTGAATCTACGTTGACCGGTGGGTGTTGTTTTGAGTGGTGTCTGATATCGGCTTTCATCAACGTCTCTAACGTCTCAGGGCTCGAATCCGAGGGAGGAGGTGAAATCTCGTGTTTCTTCAACTCTGTTGTTGTTTCTCCTTCATTTTGGTCCTCGATAATGACATTATTTGCCCTGCGACGACGTCTTTTATCGTCTGTCTGCGTCGAGGCATTAGAAGCCGCACGGTGCAAGGACGACTCCCCTGTAGGCTCTGTTTGGTACACTTTGTACTCGTGGAGATCGAACGAGCTCCACGACTGGTGTCTACGTCGCCTTACTAGAGCCGGAACCACCTCCTCCTCCTCTCCTCCGCCGTGTTCTGGCTGCGATTTCTTTGAAATGGAAGAATCAACAATTTCATCATGTGAATTTGAATGCACCGTGTCTTGTAGAAGCTCAGATCCTTTGAGCACATATTCATTTCCAGTTGCTGGATGTATATAATCATTTTCGGCCAAATCATGCCAAACATATCCACTTTTATAGCTCCTGTTTTCAAAAAATATTTAATTTCTAACTTTTATTCCTCCGTCACAATAAAAGTTTAAAATTAACAAAAAAATTAGCCTTAATTTATACATAATTCAATTTGAATCCAAATCATCATGTTAATACTACTCCTTAAATTACCTTAAAAATACTATCTTTTAATATATTTTCACTAAATATTAATAATATATAAACATATTGAGTTTAAAATTTAAAATATCAACTATAAAAATTCAACGATTTAAAACTTGACAATTTTTTTTGGCATATTAGTGAGTATAATTTAAATATTTATCAAAATTAAGTAAAATGTATATGTACCTTTTGCTTGACCATGAATACATAGAAGCCATGCCTTTTCCCCGAAGTGAATTCAAACGATTGATCACATCTAATCCACCAAACATTTGTCAAAAAAAAAAATCATATTCACTTGAATCCTCCTCATAAATCACAATATCTTTTTTTTTTTTACTTTTACAAAAAAATCCCCTACACCCCCTTTATATGATGAGAATCGAACTGACATTTAAGTCACTAGCAGCCTCTTAACCACTAGGCTAATTCGATGTTCTCACGTAAATGACAATATAATTCACGTAATTAACAAAGTGATGAGTTTACCTTGAAGATGGAGGCCATCAGGGGTTGAAAGAGGGACTTCAATGAAATGAGGATGTTGGATGTGGCCATTTCTTGAAAGGTAGTAAACTACAGGGACCTTTTTGCAAGGTTTATGACGATGATTATGTTGTGGTTCGGTCCAAACAACTGTACGGTCGGGGCTTATGTCTCTGTGTTTCCTTCTGTTTATAGGAAGATGGAGGTCTGATGTAGTTCTGGATAGAATATTTGATGAAGTCGACATTGTTGGAAGATATTCAAGAGTTGTTGATGAGGATGAAGTGTGTTATATATGTGAGTTGTTTATGGGGAGAGGCGAAGAAGAGTATAAAATAAGAGAGGGGGAGGAGGATGTGTGTTTACGAGGAAGGTGTGAACCTGTGACTTGGGATGGTAATTAAAAAAGAGAGGCAGTCCGCAGTTAAATTAATGTCTGATTCATTAATATTTATTAATATTCGTATGGCCAGAAATTTGATGTAAAAATGAGTACTAGCATTCTTAAAATATATCGTTACAGATGGTAAAGTGAAAAATTAGAAAAAGTGTCACAAAAATTATTTTATTCGCTTCAATTAAAATATGTCCCCAAAAATTAAGTTAAACAAGTTAGATACAGTTACTTAAAGTTAAAAATATGCTTATATA
Source organism: Lithospermum erythrorhizon (assembly GCA_019722365.1). Lineage (NCBI taxonomy): Eukaryota > Viridiplantae > Streptophyta > Magnoliopsida > Boraginales > Boraginaceae > Lithospermum > Lithospermum erythrorhizon. The sequence continues at coordinate 276,008 of JADFUC010000207.1, forward strand.
ATTTGACATTAATAATTTTTTATTGAAAATGGTATATATTACCTAAAATGTACCAAAAAGAAAAATATATAAAAAAAAAATTATAATTTATATTTTTTATTATTATTAATATAATTAATGAATTAAAAGAACTAATGAGCAGAAAGTAACTTTTCACATTAAAAAATAATAAATCTTTAGAAAACTTTTATATTTGAAAATATTTACTTCTTCCATCCCAAAATTTAAGATAATTTTCTCAATTCATAAGGATGATTAAATTAATGTGTTATATAAGTTTGTAACACCAATCTCGTGAGTTGATTAAGCGTTTTTCTTGGTCTGGCATGTCATACGAAGGTTTACTTTAGTATGATTTGCGGTAATCTGTCTTCTTAGAGTCTGCGTCTTGTTTCGGCTTGATGGCAGTACTGCCAATCTCCCGTACAAAAAGATGGTTTTCTCAAAATAAAAATCACAGAATTGATTCATATCCCCAGTTACAAAAAAAAAATAGTTTTCTCAAAATAGAAATCACAAAATTGATTCATGTCCCTCATTACAAAAAAAAAGATAATTTTCTCAAAATTGATTCATATCTCCCGTTACAAAAAAAAAAAATAGTTTTCTCAAAATAGAAATCACAAAATTGATTCGTATCCCCCATTACAAAAAAAAAAGATAGCTTTCTCAAAATAAAAATTACAAAATTGATTCATATTTTGATTAATTTGTGAGATGTGCAATGGAGGAAAAATTTGAAATTAAAATAGAATTTTCAAACTTGCATAAAAATTGGAAAACTTCAAAAGTATCTTAGATTTTGGGATGAATGGAGTACTATATAATAGTTTAAGAGTTCATAAGTTAATCTTATTATCGATGACTTAATAATTTAGTAGTATCTGATAAGAGTTTTTATTAAATAGGGTACTAGTTATATTTTTGTTGGAGGAGTATTTACTTTGCAAGTATCAATTATTATCTGATTTTCATGTTCCACTCGTTGAATTCGGTAGTTCACGGACTTAAAAATCTTATCAGCGAATGATAGTCTGACAGGCTTTAAAGAATAAGCAAACGTAATATTACAAAAGCAGGTACATTTATTACATTAGATCTTCATATATTTATAATTTATAATACTATCTTATGAAGAAAATGAATTAATCTTCCTTTATCAACCAATTTTGAGCATATAATGTTATAGATTGTTAATATGGTATTAGCTCATGTATCAAAAAAATTAATATGGTATTAGAGTCTCACATATTTTAATAAAATAAACTAAAAATTAAAAAAAATGAAAAATTAATACTCCATAATAATATAATACTCCGTATTTGAATTTATAGGATTGAGTTCCTCATTGAATCATCATTCATCAATTGGTTTTTCGTGGAATATAATTCAAATGACTCTTTAACTCATTAGTTTGCAAATATTCACGAGTCTTGTTGTCATGATCTTCATTAAATTGCATGCTAAAAATAAATAAAATTGGGAAAGCACTAATATACGGAGTATTAAGCTATTGGAAATTCGGCATGGTTTTTTATGTTCCCATTTGTAAGTTAGTCTGACCAAATCTTGGTGGTCACATTTAGTCCACCTACCCGTATAATTTTGTCTTTGACTTGTTTTTGAAGAAGAAATCCACCTCGATAAATAGTACCATGAACAAAATAAGGTCCACCACTTATATATTCATAGTTTACTTTCTAAGTTAATTGTGTAATATGATTATGACAATTCTACAAATTAAAAATAATTATCCAAAGACTTTGAGCTATACTTTAAGACGACTTTTGTGTCTTTGCTTTTGAATTTTGATGAACTCGGACCAATATTTGACTCGACGTAAGATTAAACTGAGCCTTGACTCTTGAGCATGTACAAGCCAATTCAATCCACCCAAAAGTTGTTGTCGATCAATTTAGTTTAACTAAAATAATCACTTAAAAATAGTTCAAGAGCGAAGTTATATAATAAATTCAATGAAATGTAATGTTATTATTTAACCTTTAACGTAGACATCACTATTTATTACTGTCTAAATCCTTTTTAAATTATGTGTAAGACTTTTTTTGTACTAATGGGTTCAAATATATAATAGTACAGTGCATTATTGTAATATGATGATTTACAGATTTACGTATGTAACATATATTTGTAGGTTAAAATATGAGTTCATTGTGAAAATGTAACATATACTACATGATGTAGTGATGATTGAATTATGAGTAAAATGAACACCGACCTTTTCTAGTTTAGGATTTAGGACCCAAATTGACCAATATATTTATGTTGTCCGATCTGATATTAAATCGACGTAGCTGATGACGGTGATGGAGGGGAACAAATATTCAAATTAGTGATGCGGCAGACAAAAGCTACAAAACAAATGTGAATGTAAACTTGTTCACATTTGGACATTTCATACTTTTTGGCACTTTATTTCCTGTAGTTGTTGTTACATATTCCTTCTTTATATACTCTGTATCATTTTATTTCAAAATTATCTTGCCTATTTTCTGTTATATACATCTCATTTTCTAAATATGTTATGTTTTTTTCCCGGAAATTCCATAACAATTTGTTGTTTTGACTAAACTAGATAGAGAATAATAGAGGAAAAAGATAGTAAGAGATTGACCAATCAAAATCAATTTCCTTCCCGTTTGACTCAATTTTGATAAGAAAATAGGATGTTGAAAGTAATATTTATATTATACGTCCTCAATACCTAAATAAGAGATTGTTAGTTTTTGAATTTTGATAATAGTTACAATTTTATAAATTTTGAACTCATATTAAACATGTTAAAATTGACTTGTATCATCGGAGGTATAAATCTTCGCTTTTTATGGTTTTTGGCCTATATATGATTTATGTATATAAGTCATTTTGTACTAATAGCTTGAGAACATGCTTATTTCTTAATAGCGTCTTATTTATTTGATTAAATCTTATGTCTGTTTAACCCCAAATTTACATAGTGAAATTTTTGGTAGCTACACTGTGGATTAGTCCTAGCAACGTCGTTGGTGATATCACATTAAATATCTGCAGTGTTATTTACTTTACGTCACAACTGCGTAGTGCTGTGATCCTAGATTCGCATGTAAATATATATTTGGTATCGAGAACTTGGTTGGATGCATGAAGAAGATGAGTGGTGAAGTATTAAAATTGAAGAGGTTCACTAGGAGAAGCTTGATTTCGGTCTCTGTGAATCAAGCCAAGGCGTTCTTGAAGCAGAAGGCTTTGGGCTCCTCACGATGGAAAATCACCCGTACTTGGTGCGAATAACATGGCAAGCTCTTACAGGGAGAATCTTGTTTCGGCGTTGATTCGCTTTGAATGATGAGGTTATCCGCGGAGGTTTTTGGAGGAGGATACACATTTGCCGGGCGTAACCGAGCTTGAGAATGCATATGACAAAGAGCTTGACCCGATAGAAGTTGTTATTGAAGCAATTTGAGCTAGAGTGCGAGGGAAGATACATATCTTAAAAAGCACCTAGATCATCTTCATAAGATGTTACTTGATTTGCATAATATAGATATTAGATTGAGGATCTTTAGCTTTTGATTTTGTTAGCCCTCTTTACTATGTCATATGAGAAATTTGGGGAGTTTATGACAAATGGTAAGATTCTTTAATACAATGGAAAGTAAGATGCGCCCTCCATAATATGGGTACATATTAGTTGTAGTGGTGGTTCTAATCTTTATAGTCGGACCGTTTGGTGCACTAGTTGCTAGTAGTGGTGATGAACCCGGTGTGAAGTTCTCCGGCCGAATTCGAGTTAGGCGATAGGTGCAATTTTTTGTAAGGAATTGGGACATTGGAAACGTGATTGTCCCAAGTTGAGGAATGAACATCAGAGAGGAGCCTCGGAGTGATACGTGCCGTTGCCGGCCGATTGGTATGCATTCGAGAAGAAGGGCGTAGCTTTGATTGTTGAGAGTCACTGCGGCGGATGTGTGGTCTCTGAATCTCGAGGCAGTACGTGTCTAGGAAAGAGTGATCTTTGACATGAGTAGATTGAAGGTGACATTGTGTTTTGATGGCTTAGTGTTTTCGGTCTACAAGATGGTTGGGATTGACTCGGGTAGGAGTAGGACACATGATGGTGGAGGTTGTACGTTGAGTGAGGGTAGACATGTGTTTCACTTGATGAGGAAGCTGTTATCTTTGAGTCGTTTGGACAAGATGAGAGTTTCAATTTACGAGAAAGGCGGTGAAGGGTTGTTGTCTATTTATAGGTTGGATGTACTTAAAGTGGTGTGGCGTGGAACTTTGTATTGGATACAAGGTATTGGATACAGGTATGGTGTTTTTTGTATTTTCTATTTAGCTTTGTGTGATGTTGGGAAGCGAGGTGGGTAGGAGTGCAGGTCGATTGAGTGAGTCGGAGGGGCACTTCGTTCACTTTTAGTAGGAGTATACTTCGGTGGCTTGAGGGTTTCATGGGCATCAGATGATTCGAGGATATCTTTAGAGAGTTCACGGTGAGGTACCTTAATGTGAGTACGATTATGAGGATGAGTTGGGCAATTGTTGTTGTTGGTTGCCGCGGTAGCTTTTCGATTCTCATGGGTCATTGTTGGAGGCGGCCGTCGAGGAGGGTGATGCATTGGATGTGTTCGCTCTAGTTGGATAGAGCGGACGTGCTTTGGTATTAAGCTAGTTCCCATTTTTTTGTCTCCGTGTGAATTTGTTGATGTGCTTAGCTTGGGACATCGATAGATGGTGGAGAGTTCAGTAGGGAGTAAGGTTCAACGGCGTTTGGACTTCTTTGATTTGGTTTGTTACTTGTCGATTGGCGGGGAGAGCGCGAGCGTGAGGTGGAGATGTTGGGAATTGTCACATCTCTTACGGGTGTTGTTTGGACACATCACATCGCAGTACACTTAACACATTTGGTGCATATGGCACAATAAGTGTATATATGGCACATTTGGCTTTTAATTTTATCTTGTTCATTTATCTGAACACATTTGGTCTTTCAGATACGTTTGGTGTGACACGGAGGAAGTTTTTTGTTTATCATCTGCGAAGGATTATTTCAGTGCAAATTTATTGAATTTGGCTTACTGCACATGGAGAAGACTACGAATCTTCCTTCTATGCTTTGGCACATATATATGGAGCACATGTATATAGGTTATTTTTACGTATCGAATAGGCTTGAGGGGAGCAGTAATCTTCTTATTAGCATTCTTCAAACATTCGAGTTAAATATTGCTTGTAATATGTTTATTAAATTTATAGTGAAATTTCGAAATTAGGCTGCACTTGATGAATTGGATACAATAAATGGATTAAGCGTCTGAAGTATTAAATATACAGTGTGTTGTTACTATGCATCATGGCTTTTAAATAGTGCAGCGATCGTAAATTACATATATTATAACGGCTTAAATTATATATGCTTATAATGATAGAATTTTCAAGATACTTTAATTTACTATTAATAGGACAATTTTAATTACACATTAATTGAAATTGTAAAAATTGTTAGTTTTGATTATTAAAACCAAACTTGATAACAATCTTTTACGATGGAGGTTGTAATAAAATCTTTAGTTGGTTTATGATTTGAGTTCAATTGTTTATAAACAAAGCTGACATTGATGTAAGTTTGGAGTATAAAAGAGATTCGTCAACGTAGAGTCGTTAACAGTCGATGTCAAAAGGCAAAATTGGTGAAAGATGTCAAACATTAGCTTTGAAATTACACTTTGAATTGCTTAGACATATTGTAATGCAAGGGTACATTAAAACACACTTATCAACTTTGTGAATTGTGAGAGATAATGGAGATATAGTTGGTGAAATGGAATCGTGGAACTAAAATATATAATTATATAACACTAATTATTTTATGTTTCGGAATTTATCTCCTTATTAGATCATATTTTTTTAATTCAAAAGACATTAAAGAGGATATAAAGATAATCCGATAGTCTGCTCGTGGTAAAAAAGAAAAAGCTAACGGTCGACTTAGCGATTGATTGGAGGGGATGGCTGAAATGGTAAACTTAAGAATAATGGATAATTCTTTTGCAGAGTGGGTGGAATTCAATACTTTTAAATGCCTGATGGACGGTTTTACCATTTGCCGTTTGGAGTTTACAGCTTAGACAATGCCACAATGGGTATTAAATTATTAATGGACTAATGTGCAATAACTTTTAGGTGAATTGGATCAAATGAACTCTCTCTAAAATTTGGACTAACAAAGCTGGACATAATATATTTTTGTAAAAAATTGGGCCCCTGTGCACTTAGTTTATAACACCAAAACCTAATTCCCCTTCCCAATTCTCACTACAGCACAACAAAACCCTTAAACCTCAATCCTGATTCCTGAGTTCAATTTTCATTACTTTTGTCAATGTAATATTAAAAGTCGAACAATTTTTATGTCGTTACATTATAATTTTTATATTTTGAATGACGAAATGAATAATTCATATTAAAATCATGAATCCGTCTCATTATAAAAAATTTGAATGTTCTCTAGATAAATGACAAATGACATTGTGATAACTAGATAGATAAATGACACTCTGATAACTAGATAAAATGTACTAAAGTGTTAACATACGTGTGCGTAATGCCATAAAATTTTTAAATGCTTGAGCTTTATAATCTTGATTTTAACATTTGGGGGCATTTTTTATGTATATGCTTTAGCAACTTTCTTATTATTAATAAAGAAGCAATACAAAAATCGGTATTTGAGATTTTTGATAATAAAAAAGAAGAGAGATAAATAATGAGGCGGAGTACAATTTGGGGTGTGGAATTTTTTGGGTGAAATTGACATTTTAGGGGAGGCTAAGCGTAATTTTACCGTTTTAGTGATTTCAGTAGCATTATGAGCATAGCTTTTAGGGGGAACTGATGCACATCTTTCAAAATGCAGGGACACAGCTGCATTTTCTTAAATACGGTATAGGTTATTTCTGTAAGAAGTGAAGCGCTTTGTATTGAAAGTGGTTAAAAAAGAAAAATTATAGTTACCGATCGATTAAAATAATGCAATTAACTTCTCTTGTAATATGCAAGGCAAAACGCCGGTAAGATTCTGTGTGATTTAACATTTATTTTGAGAATCAAAACAACAACAATATCAACAGCATATTGATTAGAAAATTTCAAAATACGAGAGTACCATACAGAAACACATAGCATAAAAGTTTTTTCAGTCAAGCAACATCAGTATCTGTGATATTAATTAGACATTTTAGAACAATATACATCCCCTCCCAACCTCGGCTCTAATGCTTCACATTGGGATTCATTGTCGATTTCATTAGTTGGAACTGTTTTGCATCATGGAACCATCTTCAGGTTCTTTAAGTTACTACAACATTGAAGGCATTTGAAGCAATGTAATTTCCGCAAATTTTTCATGGGTAAACAGATCATATAATATTGTTCAAGATTTGTCAAATATCCAGCCTAAAATGTCATTTGACAAAACGTTAGGTATCTGCCTATCTGGTTTAGTAAATTTCGACATATTGCTCTCCTCATAACTCGGCCGTTTCAATAATTTTAGCTACGAAATACATGGCAGGGCCTCTCAAAATCTTCTGGAGCACATACAGTTTTCGCGCTATCTACCGCTGATGTAGCAATTTTTAAACCCAAAAAAATACAGATATATTTGACAACTTCAAAAAATGATAGTACTGGTACATTGCAGTGCATAAACAATTTGCATCCTTGTGTATTTCAAAAGTGAGCAAATTATTGAAGATTCTTTTGAGGGATATACACATTTCAAATGGCCAAGAATGCAGGAAGCCTTCTTCGCTTGCATCATTTGTAGTATACAACCAAGTGAACATTCAAGAGCTAAGACCATTTCAACGCTCCCTTCCGTCAGGCATCAACTAAACCAACAATTAAGATAAGCACGAATATTAAAGCTTCTATAAGTCAATCCAGTCATCACCTTTTTGCAACACAAATCAAACGATCCTTCAAAAAATACAAAAATATAAAGTCTGGTTATTAAATTAAGAATAATTCAATTACACTAAGAACACATAGTATATTTAACAAAAGTGGAGATGCGGGGGATCGAACCCCGTGCCTCTCGCATGCAAAGCGAGCGCTCTACCATTTGAGCTACATCCCCATTTGTTTAATATTTCCAGTTAATATCATACTAAAGAAAGTATTTTACTTGCATTTCAATAAAAAGTTAGATTTTAATTACTTTCATACTCTAAAAATTCAAGGACATTAAAATGCATTTAGCAATGCTCAAATAACTAGTTAAACATATCATCTTATCAAATTATATGATATGAATAGAAGTATATGTTTACGAAATCCACCCCACAAGAACTATTTGTGTTTTGGGTGAGACACTTGTGGAATCTACATGCAACCTGTACACATCACTCTTGGTCCAATTACAACAGGCATCATCAATGTGTGATCACTACGAAATTCCATTTTTACTACTAGACGCTGTAATTACTGAAACTGAAATAATGTAACAATAACATTTTGTTGTAAAAACAATATGAAAAACGATACCATGAATTCTTATCATACCTCAAGTTAAACAATCATGTTCTTCAAAATTATATATGGTGAAATATAAATTAGTGATATTGAGGAAAGGAAACAATAAATTATGTTCTGAATGGACATCTATTAAATAATTTGAAATATAATGGGGATAATCGATAACATTACATGGGGAAGAAATACATGATGGGACAGTTGATAATTGCTTTGAATTATCCTCTACTCTAAATAGTCGACAAACACATGCACATGATGTATACCAATTTGTTTCTTTATTTTCTTAATACTATCCACAATGTTCATAATATTGACAGCACTCTTTTTTGATTAAAAACGTTTCTTGCTATAACTTTTCTGGCAGGTATATTTCATTGAAATTTAAATTCTGATGGTTTGTTTAATAAAATTAACGTCACTACAGCATATTTTTATTTTATGATTAAATAATTATAACAATTATGATTTATAATTAAATAAAAGAATAACTAACACTTAAATAAATTATTTTTTGATATTTTTTAAAAATGAAATTTATATAAATATTTATTTAAATAATTTGTAATCTCATATTCTAATTAATTTTTTGTAAATAAATAAACACAATAATTGAAAATAATAACTATTAAAATAAAGAAAAGTTACAAATAATGAAATGTAGTACAATAAGAAAATAATGAAATACAAATATTGCTTTGGTACAATACAATAGATCGAAACCTTCTGTTGAAACAAAACACACAATAAGACTTTCTAAAAAATATTTAATCAAAACATTTCGAACTTTGCCGCTTAGGTGCTTAGTGAATCTGGTCGTGATGTACATTTGCATCATGAATCAATCTAGCACACACATGATTTGCAAATACAGTAGCACCTCGATTAGAAATAGTTGTGGTGTACTAGACCACAGCTTTGCCTCGCATTGATGCATGTCAAGGTCAATGTTGAGCATATGTATAGTTCAATCTCGATAATCATATTATGTAATATGATCACGTCTATGATGATAGCCAAATGCGTTTATGTCCACAATCTAGCAGGTTCACGAATGATTTTTGAATGAGCTTCAGCGCTCGAATGCCGTTTAATGTCACTTTAAACATCCCTCGATAATTTGCAAACACTTTATCGGTTCACTGCGAGGAAATGCAGTGATTTGGCGAAAGTTGGATAAACAAGATAGATACCACTCATCAAGATAATGCATAGCATATTATGGAAGCGTTGATTCACAAAGAAGTTCCATGGAGTATTTTCGCTTGTTCAGCGTTATCAGAAACACATTGGTGATCTAGAACACATTAATATCGTTTATTGTATTGCTTACGGTTATCAAAAGCTTGGGCATGCCCAGGATCACACAAATCATGAGACAAGCGCTGAGAATAACGGTGAGGTGGTTTCGCTTTATCCTACTAGTAAATTGACCTTCTGGTAGGACAATTTTCCATTCCGATGCATGTGAAATCCGATCACTTCGATCAAATTTGGGATTTTGAGGGCGTGGTTAGTTTGAAAATTGATTATCAAATTGATAATTATTAGGTTTTGATGAGTTAAAGGATAGTGGTAAATTTTTGAGTATTGATGATTATTATTAGGATCTATTTTACTAAAAATATATTAGAAGGAATTAAAAACAAGAGTTTAGTAAAAGGATAATATAATAATTATATTGAAAAAGGATGATTTTTTATCAAATTGAATGGGAGAAGTCTCTGTTTATGAGAAAAAAATGATGAATTTTGATTTAAATTTAAAAAAAAAAAATTTATTATCAAATAATTGGATGAGATAAGAAATCAGAAATCAATAAATAGATCAAAACTACTTACATGTATCTATCATCTGAATTCACATGAGATGTCAGGCGCCAGCCTTGACATTCCACGGGCTTGACACGCGTCCCACCGGTTGAGATTCAACATGTTTACATTTCTTCATCTCATTTAATCCACTTCACAATTTTTTTTTTTCAACAGCCTTGTTCAATGAATTAAACTGTTGAAATTTTCTTTCAACAAGGCCATTGTAACTAGTCTAAGAAAAGGAGATGTAACTTATAAGGACAAAAGATGTTTGTATGTGATTCAGCACAATCCAATGACTGGATTTGTAGGGGTGTGCAAAATTCGAAACAAAGCCGAATCGATCGAAAATAATCGAAATTTTTGGAATCGATATGAATCGGCGATTTAGGTTCGTATAGGATAAACCGTAATTTAGGTTAAAACTGAAATAAAAGAACCGAACTGATTTCTAAATTTTATATAGATTTCTCAATTTTAATTTAATATCATTTTCAAGATCTTGTAGTATTTGCTTGTTTATATTTTATGGTAGTGAATTTCGATTTAATTTGATTCATTATTGATATAATGTAATAAGAGATATATCATTCTTTCTAAATCTAATAACATAAGGACTACAAAGATATGTAAAAAAAGTGATATTGTGAATTAAATGTGTATATAAATTGTATAATTAATCTTAAAATGAATTTACTAGAAATTATATGTATTAGATCTGATCGCCAAAACACAATTTTTGAAATTTCAAGACAATAGTATAAAAAATTATTTCAGCAGAAATTAAGCAGAAATCGGCAAGCAGAGTGTGATTAGGCGGAAGCGAATCGATCCGTACACATCCTGATAAGATGGAACCTGTAATTGACACCGCAATAGAAGACATGGAGTCATGAACCAAGTCAGGAGTGATTGGCCAATCAATCAATTGAAAATGCAAGAATATGAGTATATGGCCGAATTATATCGAAATACGCTTCTTGTCTATGGCTCTATGCCAACTACAAGATGATGCAAGTGAAGTGAATAATTTATTGATTACTAGTGGATATATATATTAACTGAATAATTATTAGAATTTTTATTTTATGATATTCTCCATTCTCATTAAATAAATATTTATTTTGAATTTTGATGATTGAATTTTAAAATTGTGAACACAAATATTTATATACATTCAATAAGATGTCGATAAAGATGTATCGATGTATACCACTTTATTTTATTAATTAGTTCACATAATTTTGATGGAACAAAATTATAAATGATAACTAATCCTTCAAATTTTTTTAAGTTCAGCTATAAGTATAACTCTCATTTTTTAGAGAAAAGAATATTTTTATTAATGAAATCTCCTACGAATTTAAGGAACAAATTCACATGGTTTACAATGTCATTAGTTGCTAGCAAAATTAAAATATGCTAAAATTTCCTTTGATATTAGAATCATAACTAGATGGATAATCCGTCATTTTATTCCCCTCTTTATACTCACTTTTAAATATAAAGAAGATATATTATGGACAATATATATAAGCTGCCCTAGAGCTTGATAATTTGTCCTAGTACTTTTTTTTTCTTTTTTATCTTTTCAATTAAATTAATGAGTTATCGATCGATTGATTATTAATTTATCTCATGATGGTTCGAACCCTGATTTAATAGAATGTTACTCCGTACTTGTTAGTTTATTCAAACAAGTTGCTCAATCATAATTATTTGGAGTTGTAACATGGTGGCATGGTGCACCACCACCGTCCAATTGGGACAATTGAGATTCTAGTTCAACGGCCCATCACTATCCCGCGGTGCTGCACACACGCATTGCCTATATGAGTATACAAACACAATGGTTAATTCACCCCCTAAACTGTAAAAAACAGAAAACAAAATTGAGTTATTATTACAGTATTATATATCTCAAATTTTTTATTTCAACGTGTCATTGTATTTTGATTTTATTTGTAGGATGAGATCAATCAAAATAAATTCACCTAATAATAAAAACTTATCGACTTAGTGTCTGATACAGTGCTGGAACTAAGAATAAAGAGTCGTAGAAGAATAAGTTATCTCCCTCCTAATATTTCAAAACATAAATTTACTATTGAAAATGTACAATTTCCCCAAAAATTACTCGATTCACTATCATCCCCAATTTGTTTTCCCTATTTTTCTTATGATCATTCATTCACCGTGTCTATATAAAAATCATGATTCCGACACCGATGTTTATATAAAAATCAGGATTCCGACATCAACGACATGCATGTAAATGATACATATTCTTTTATATTTCTAATATATAATTTACATGCAAAAATGATTAATTGGCATGTATATTGCACAAGGAGGACAAATAGGGGAAATCACAAAAAAATATATCTATATAGCCTACCCAAAGCAGCCAACACTTGTGAGGTGGAGTCCTCTCACTTCATAATTCTGTTTCCGTTACTACCGTTCGAGAATTCTTGCCACCACCATCGCCACCTCCCTCCTCCTCTCCTCTCCTACCCTCAACTAGTTAAACAAAAAAAAAAAAAATATTTAGAAAAAATAAAAAACCAATTTCTTCAAATTATTCTAGGAATACCATCTATCATCACAACCTTTTGTGAAAAGGTATTCTTTATTATTTTTGTTGAGTTTTATGTCTTTTCAATGTTTGTTGCATGCATGTGCCTAGTTGATAACCTCTAGCATTTCATCTTTTGTTGTTTCTCCTTTTTTCATCTCATTATACTATTTGTGTCAAATCTTTGTCACTTTTGATTAAATGGCCTCTTAGACTCAATAGGCTTTGAGGGTCCTGCTCTATATTTTTATGCTCAATTGTTAAACCTGGAGCTTGCTTCATACCAAGGTAATCTTTTTTCTTTTCCCTTTTTTATACGGAGTATTTCGTTTTTGTTCTGTTTTGAGATGCGATCATTGCATTATATAACGTAAATATAGAATACAAAGCATATTAAGAAAGATTTTTTTTTAAAAGGTGGAATATATTCTTGTTCATGCATGAGTGCATGACAGAGAATTTGAAATGTGTTTTTTTTTCTTCATCAGGGAATTGGAATGAAGTTGAGATATGAGATGCACAAGAGATGAAATTCCAAGTATTTACTTTTGATGGAAAAAATTATCAAAGAATAATTTGTTTTTACTATTTGGTACTTGATTGTTGTTGTTTTTGTTAATATATTTGCCATTAAAAAAGACTAGAGGGGAGGGGGAGATTAGAGGGAAGGAAGAAAAGGTTTTTATAACAAAGACTAGAGATATAGGACAGAGGGGAGGGGGAGATTAGAAGAATAAGAATATTGTTGGTATATGATGAAGATGGAGGCGGCGGCATTGCCTCCGCCAACGCCTCGGAAGAAGATGACCAAGCAGTTGACCGGAAAAAGGGATGATACCGAGTTGCATTCATGGGCAAGAGCTGGAAATATTAATGCAATAAGGGAGGTCTTGAATAATACAGAAGAAGAAAAGCTGGTAGAGATGTTAGCAAAGCAGAATTCAGCTGGTGAAACTCCCTTATATGTTGCTGCAGAATATGGCTACTTTGAGTTGGTCAGGGAAATGGTCTACTATTATGATCTTGTTTCTGCTGGAATCAAGGCCAGAAATGGATTTGATGCTCTGCATATTGCTGCCAAACAAGGAGATTTGGGTAGGTATTATTTTATTTTCTGTATTATTGTTACTTACGAGCTCTTCCAAGGCATTGGGCAGGTTAGTTTTAATGTTAATGTTAATGTATTGATTGGCACTTGGGTTATTAGTGAGTCGAGCTAGGCTTGAGGGCTAATCTTGATTTGTTGCTTTTTAAACCATGAGAAATGAAAAGGGATTTGTATTGTATTTGACATGGCAGATGTTGTGACAATACTAATGGATGCTCATCCAGAACTTGCAATGACTGTCGATAGTGCAAACACGACTGCTTTGCATACAGCAGCTAATCAAGGACACATAGAAATGGTTAATTATCTACTTGGTGTAGAGAGTAGTCTGACTGCGATAGCTAAGTGTAATGGGAAAACAGCAATACATTCTGCTGCAGGAATGGTCATGTGGAGGTTCACAAGCGCTTTGAGTAAAGATCCTGGGATTGCAACGCGTACTGACAAAAAGGGACAGACCACGCTTCACATGGCTGTTAAGGGACAAAATATGGAGGTTGTGGAGGTGCTGATCAAGGATGATCCAACATCGATAAACATAGTGGATACTAAAGGCAACACAGCACTGCATATCGCTGCTCGAAAGGGGAGATCTCAGGTAATTGTCTTCTTACTCCAGTTCTCAATTGTCAGACTTATCTTGCTAAAGTTATATCTTTTCTTGATTTAGTCGATCCGAATAACTGATATAATTGTGAACAGTGTGTTCATTGTTTCTACCAAATAATAACATCAGTTTACTATGATTTTCTTGCAGATAGTGAAGTTGTTGCTGGCTCAGAATGAAACTGATATGAAAGTTGTTAACAGGTCCAATGAAACTGCCCTCGATACAGCTGAGAAAATGGGGCAATCTGAAATCACAACAATTCTACAGGCATATGGTGTTCAGAGTGTAAGGACACTAAAACCTCAAACAACCAATCCAGCAAGAGAACTGAAGCAAACAGTGAGCGACATAAAACATGAAGTACACGACCAATTACAACACACTCGCCAAACTAGAATGCGTGTTCAAGACATTGCAAAACGCCTCAACAAAATGCACTCTGAAGGCCTCAACAATGCTATTAATTCCACAACAGTTGTGGCTGTACTTATAGCTACCGTTGCATTTGCAGCCATTTTCACAGTTCCAGGGCAATATGCTGATGATCCTCTGAATATCCCACCTGGCCATTCACTTGGGGAAGCAAATATTGCTGCACAACCCGCATTTTTGATATTCTTCGTTTTTGATTCAATAGCTCTTTTCATTTCCTTAGCAGTTGTGGTTGTCCAGACCTCGGTTGTAGTGATTGAAAGCAAGGCAAAGAAGCAGATGATGGCAGTTATCAACAAACTTATGTGGCTGGCTTGTGTGATGGTGTCAGTAGCATTCTTGGCATTGGCATTTGTCGTTGTTGGCAAGGAGCAGATGTGGCTGGCAATTGGTGTAACCATCATCGGAACAACTATATTAGCTACAACATTGGGTATAATGTGTTATTGGGTGATCATGCATCGCATAGAAACGAGTAAAAACAAAAGCATCCGCAAGGACTCTCAGGGCAGCAGATCAAAGTCCTTCCAATATTCAGTGTTTTCGGATACAGAAGTATTAGAAAATGAATTTAAGAGAATGTATGCAATTTAAAGAGATTTATATAGCACACAAATTAAAGAATCTTGTTCCTCTGGAGAAATGTATCTACTTCCATAATTAAATTTTGTGTACATCACATTCTTAGTGACTTTTGCTGCCATTATAAGAAAACCTTCCAGGGAATATTAATGTCACCTCTCTTGAACCAAAGTGCCAAGTTGAAATCAAATTTTAGTAGTCAAGTTCCTGCAGAGTTTGAACTACATGTAACTTAGAATTAATTGATTTTGTTGAAAATCCGAAATCATGTACGGAGTAATATAAATTAAAATATATCACGTGATTAATCAACTTATTCTATATGTATCGACTATGATGCGACAACATCTAGCCTGAGTATGTGAACATGTAGCACTAAGTATCAAGCTTTTAGGTGAGATTAGTTTAGTGCTTAACACATGATTAAGTCTTGTCTTTTCAGTGCACTGTGCACATTGTTTTTGTTATATCGGACAATCTCACTTGTCCTCATGTAGTCATGTTCATCCTAGTATTTCATTATTGTTAGCTTTTTTAAGATTGAAATCTCATAGTCCCTCTATTTCAAAATAAAATATTGTTTTAGATAAAAATTATTTTATTAGAGATTATAAAAAAGCTACGTGTGATTGTAAAACTACGTTGAAAATATAAGCTAAATTGGAATTGTAAGCTATATTAAAATTATAAATAATTAACTATTGTGAAAATTTAAAATTTTTCTAGATGATCATGTATTTTAAAACAGAGGAAGTATATTTAATCATGAAATAATTAACTAGGTCACACCAATAACCAATGATACGTTTGAGTAGACTGTCTATGACACAAGACGCCCAGTGAGCGTCGCGGCTGACCTGGCTTGATTAATTCGCTTCCGTCAATGGGGCAGATGAGGCACATTGATTGAAACCCGAGGCACGGCAGATTGGCTGCGCTGATAATCGGTGGGTATTCGGCGCGCGCTTATGACGTGGCGGCGTTTATGATAGCGATAACGCGGATTGCGCGCATATCGCATATTTTAATTTGGATTAAACGTGGTAATATTTATATTAAAAGCGTGCGCAGATTGAACATAAAATCTGCAAAAGACATTTTTGTATTCGGTAAGTGCACGACATAGTGGCGGCGTTACACCTGGCGTGGCATAAGCGTTTTGGCATAAATGTTGCAAAAACAATTACCGGCAAGGCGACAGCACGATCACGATCACATAAAAACTAAAATGTTTAAGAGAGAGAATCGAAATCTGAGAATTTAAGCAAAAGCTAAAATGTTTGAAATCGCAGGCAAAGCTGACAACCACGATCACACAAAAACTAAATTGATATGAGAGATAGTACAAATTTCATAAAAAACTAAATTGTTTGAAATCGAAAGTACATCAATAATTGTTAGAGCTAACTCGAAATTGCATGTCATATCCTCGATTGTCATCTTAACTGTTTTCATCTTAGCGGCAGAGTCAGCGGTGGTAGTGGTGGTGGTAGTAGCATTCCTAAATTAACCCTCGTATCCTTACTTTGCGTCGTCGAACTGATACATCTGGCTTTCGTCCCTGCGTATGCACCTTACCATCTGCGAACATGGCTAACGTGTTGGCGTTCATTGACTCTAGAAAAGCTCGTCGGATGATCCATGGGATGACCACAACGCCGGTCGGGAACAAAGCGGGGGGGTTGTGGATGGGTAAGTGGCTCCCGATTGCTTGGCCATCCCAATGGCGGCACCGAGGGGACGCATCTATTGAACTACCATACATCGTCCCTCTGGAGACACCGAATCTCTCAAAACTTCTGCCAGCATGTAACTCATCCTCCCATATACAATCCCACAGGCAGCGTCGATTGTCTTCTATAAATGTTGTCCGCTTAGCACATTGTATCATTTGTTGATTTTCATGAGGACACGCTTTTGCAATTGACCAATAAATGGAGAAATGTCGTCCCGTATTGATCACGGAAGCTTGTTTTTTGATAGTTAATATGTTGGCAGCATCATATGTGGTAGATTAACTGAACGTTCCTGACCTTGCGTAGCAACATGTATGAAAGTAGCTCCGGCCAACGACTGGCCAAGTAGGCAAAAGGACGGCCTGAGCGACGCTTCAAATAAACTTGAAGGCGTTCAGAATTGTATAAGGCTAGATGGTGCTTATTAGCTATCGACCGTTGTTAAGAATGACATGCTTGATCATTCAAACTAACCCGGCGAATTATTACTCCACCCGCTTCGTTATAATCATGGAATCCTCACTACATGAGCCAAATACCTAACTAAATGCGTCATCGGAAGTGATACTACCCACGGACACCATTTATCAGTAATTACACACAGCACTCCATTCGCGTTTGGCAACTTATAATTGTGTGTGATGAAATTGGGAAGCTATCTCGGTACCAATCACTAGTAAAACATGTGCAAATAATTGAACATTTGCATACTAATAAGCTGAAATAATGTCGCGCCGATTACCTCATGAACACACGCTTAGAGAGGAATGCGGCTCGGCCGTACATTGAAGTAGTTGATCCGCCATACACTTACTCGGCCCACTTAGCATGGTGGTGGTGGTGCTGCCAATTACCTCCATAATTGAACATTTGCATATGCATGTGGTATAGGATGAAAATATTTTAAAAACTTTTCTTCCATATTCGAACCATATCTCCCCAACGGCATTAACCAAATACATGTTTAGTCATATGAATGGAAAGATTAGCAACACATTCTAAAAGAGAAAGATGAATGTTTGGATGATGTTAGTGGAAAAAACTTTTAGTGTAATCTTTGAGTGGCTCTAAGAACTTAAGCAATTCATAACAATATTTCAATTACTATATGTAAGCGGCACATAATATTCTGCTTAGGAGCATACTTGCTTCATGAAATATTGTGATTTCTTCCTTATACATATATACGAACTAGTAGATTGTAATTCGAGAGTTCCATCTAGTTTCACAATCCAAAATTAATTTTCTAAACTTCTTAAAGAAAGCCTCAACCAATTTTTCTGTTCATGTTTCTTACCCATTAGCAAAAATTAGCAGTGCTACGAATTGGTAAAATAAGCTTCATCCGAAACAACTTTATTCCATCTTTAGCTACTAATTGAAAGGGGCGTGGCACATAAACATCTAACGTGAAAAAAGTTCACTAAAATCCGATTTAATTGACATCTTGCTTTTCGAATTGAAAGCGTTTATTAGCGGAGAGCATTATCAGGTAGAGTGGAAGCAATCTATTCATACATTTGTAATCTTGGCGCATCGAAGTATACGCTTCAACAATTTGAATATTTTTTATGTTTAGCAATTGATCTAAAATAACCAATTCTCCTTTGTAAACCAATCTTTATCAATCCAATGGCATGTTACACACACATTATATCAAAATCCCGAAAGGGCACCAATATAAGCTAGTCAAAACATTTTTATAGAAACCCAAAGTCGAAAGTTGCTAGAAAGAGCTCTTTCATTTTAAAATATTTAAAAGCATAAGTTCGCAAAAATGATGCAGGATCACGGTTAGCTCGAGGATTAACGCTTTTGAATCAATTAGTAAATGCCATCCATTCTGATGATTAAAAGGTAAAGAACTACCGATTACAAATTTCATAGTTTTCATCCTATAAGCCAAAATATTAATAAATAAATAAAAAGTTACCGCCGGTTTGGGTATTAATCGTTCGTTGTGTATCACCCGCCCCCCCTCCCCACCGCCATCCTTAGTGATCTTATGACTTAATAAGTGCCTACTTGAATGACGGTTCCTCGGCTTTACTACGCCCGTTTTCCACTTGATAGAGCTCTCTTCTGATCACACAAGTTGCCCTTTTGATTTTCACGGTCGGCCACAAAAATGTTGCCAAATCCATGATATGTTTTCCTTTCCTTAGTATTATCCATCGCTAGATTGAGAGTTATTCACGGGTAATTCATCCGTTTGATTGTCATCATAGATTAACAAAATCATTAGACATCTTAGCACTACTGACATCACTTTGAACATTTTGCAGTGCGTTTTGATGCCATTAATTTAGAAAGACAAATAGCACAACTATAAAAGGATGATAGATAATACCGAACACGAGAAATGAAACAAACAGCCGAGTACGACTTGAGAAACAATCCTTAGACTTTGATCGAATCCTTAGACTTCAATAAAAAAACAAGTAATGAGTATTTTAATTGCATAGAAAGTGATTGTGAATATTGTAATTGCTTAGAAATGATTGTGAGTTGTGAGAAATGAAGAATGGTGTTGCCCCACTTTTTATAAGAAAAACTCTCGTGGGAGTGATAACTCATTTTACGCAGGTACATGGGGGCTCCCGATAAGTATATCGGTCTAATTACATGAGACTCCCGATAAGCGCTTTTGGTAGTCATTTATGTCTTCTTGAATAAGTTATTGGGAGTCGTATCTACAGACCGATGGGCCATTCGCATAGACATAGTGGACGCGATGTCTTGGAACTATTTTGCTTTTGATAGCAAATGATGACATACTTCTGTAGTCTCGATCGACTGCGTATCGATTCTACATTATTGTGTCAGAGTGAGCACTTGGACCGTGCACGAGATACGTGAGTTGTCGTTAAGAAATGCGCACCCTCAGAGCATTTCTCTTATAAGCGACCGCTACTTTAGCTCGCATAGGTGACTCTTCATATTCTTTCTAGTAACCCATATTTACTCGCTTGATGTCTCATAGAGTCATTAAAAGCGTAGAAAGCAACACTTACCTGCTTGGTATCGACATTTCTAAATCTAGTAATAGGTAGAGGCAAATCCCTCCCACGATGATCTACTAATACAATATGAGCCAGTTGTCCCTTGGAACCTGAATCTTGGGATCTCCAGTCAACTAGGTAGGGTTGTCCACTTGCGTTAGCATTTTCTCGAGGGTTTTGATCCCGTTTCTTTCGATGAATTCTCAACTAGTTCTTTTAGCAACCCCTTTAGTCGATGGATCATTATGTTATCCTTTGATCTTACATGATCAAAGTAATAACTCAGTTGGGAAGTAATTATCTAATGGTATTATGTCGTCGACAGCGAAGATGTGTCTCGACTTACCATTATATAGCTAGTTCGCGTGTCCTCCCAATTGCAAACTCGTTGTCATGATATAATACCAAATTGGAGTATTTGACTTTTCGCTCCGGAATATCCTCAGAAATTGCCTTAACCAATTGGCTTCTTCCCCTTGTCTAAGGCAATGAACTACATCTCCATCGTGGACACAGCGATTAACGTTTGTTTTGAGGATTTCAAGGAGTTGCACCGCTGCGTGAAATAGCGTATCGGCTAGTAGCCGTTAAATAACCCGATTATGGGAGATCGATTTACATCCAGGTGTACCCCTCAAGTACAGCGGGATAGCGGCGATATGGTGTAACGTAATCCCGAGTATGTCTCAGTACTTAAGTACTGGCCGTAGCTTCCCAGTAATTACATTACTCGGATTGCACCGTATATCTACTCGGTTGCTTCTTGAATAAGCTATATCAGGGTCTATTACAACTCGTAAATTTTGAGACTCCTAATAACTTGAGAATACTCAAGTTGAGACACCTTTTCACTTTGTGCTTCACGGTATCGATGTTCATCCTTTGAGTTATGCGTTCTCCCCGAATCATCTTGGAAAAATTTCCCAAAATTTTATCGATATAGTGTGATTGAGTTAACGCTAGACCATTATGAGTTCTCTAATCTGACTCCCAAAATTACATTTGCTTGTCCTTATCATACCATGTCAAACTTGAGTTCAACGTATCTTTGGTGGATTGAATCATCTTTTCATTGGTACCAGTAGGCATGTAAATCCTGTCTGGCGGATAATTACATATCCCTGCAGTAGTTTTACATAAAACGCCTTTGTCACGCTCGTGATTTTGAATCCCGCTTTCGAAAATCTTGCCTTGTCAAACTTCTCTTTTACCCGTTGTTTGAAATGTTTGCTTTATATACAAAGGAATTTGACAAGTAGACATACTTTCTCTTAACACGGAACTATAAAACCACCGGTTTCATCTAATTTTTAGTTTAAGAAAGCTAGTTTTACATCATTTGATGTACATCTAAATTAGCAATGAGGCAATTGCGGGGATAATCTAATGGATGTTATCGCTGTCACGGGAGAATAAGTATCAAAAATAGTCTAGTCCTTACTTTTTTTATTGCATTCCATGACAAACTAAAAGTCTACTTTTGTACTTATCTATAAATCCATCGACTTTCATTTTCCTCTTAAAAGATCATTTGGATTTTTAAAGCCTTACATCTGGCGGAAGATCACGATTCCCGAAGTGTGATTACGGCAAATTGAATAAACTTCACTTAAAGTATAGCTTCGCTTCCAGCGGATAAATCAGTTAGGCCAGCGACCTCTTGAAATGAGATTGAGAGGATTCGCTCTCGAAAGCATATACGTTACACAAAATCGAGAACAAAAGACTTCTCGACCACGTGCCACTTTTACTACGTCGAGGTTCTTATTTCTCCAACTTCCTTACCTTGACTATCCGTAGTCTCGGTATAAAACCTTGCCTCGGGTTCATGTGTCCTTTTAGATGTCAGCTTGCGCCGTTAGACTTCATCGGAAAGACATGTTCGAAGAGCGTGACATTCCCTTGACTCTAATATTGTATTCTTGTTCACTCGTGAATTGTCACTCTTATGAGCAAAACACGATGTCATTACTATTGTGAGCATATCCAATAAAAAGTGCATCGACCGTTTAGGACGATGATGCTTTGTTTGGGAGGAGTAACATGACCTTAGCCAAAGCTGAATGTTTGTGGTTTGGAGCTCTGCCTTTTGAACGATTCAAATGGGGTCTTATCCTCGTCTTGACGAGGAATTTTGTTCAAAGAGGTAGTTAGCCGTCGATATCGCTTCCCCCGCGTTCCTTGAGGTAATCTTGAACTTATCGACAAGGCATTCGTTATCTCTTTGATGATCGATTTTTCCTTTACGACAATACCATTGATTGAGAGAATATGGTGGATCCAACCGTGAACAATGCCATTACTCGGAACAAAATTGACCAAATGGTGAGACATCTTTCGCCACCTACATCACGACCGTACTACTTTTATCTTTTTCTCAAGTTGATTTTCAACTTCTTCTTTATAAAGTGCAAACATATTGATTGCCTCATTTTTATTTTTCATCAAGTATACATAGCAAAATTTTGTACTATCATCTACAAAGGTGATAAAATATTCATTTCCACCTTTGGATTGTGCTCAAGTATCACGAAGTCACTATGAAGCGAGATCGAGAGGGTAATTATTTAACCACGGTTGAAAAACACATGTTTCGCACTTGTAATTCTTATCGATAAACTCATTAGGTATGTGATTCAACTTCATCATTCTTCGCAAAGAATTAGAGTTCACATGACCTAACCTACTATGCCATAAATTAGAGTACTCACAAACATAAGCAATATTTGTTTTATTCATCTTGTTTGTAACCATTACATTCATCTTGAAAAGGCCATCTAGCACATAGCCTTTTCCTACAAACATGCCTGACTTAGAGAGTACAATTTATCAGATTCAATTACAAGTTTGAAACCATGTTTGCTAAGTAAATAACGGACCTGAGTTTTCTAAGGATTACGGGACATACAAACATTCTTCAAAGTGACTTAAACTGAAGTCGTCCTCGGCATCCACAGTTCCTTCTCCTGATGTTGGAGGTCGCGTTATTTACTTGGTGTACATCTTCTCACCGTGCCAAGTGGCTTGAAAGTAGCAAAGTGATATTTGACCCGAGCAAGCGTACTTTAATGCTTGGTATAGATCCACCGCTCTTGTGGAGTTAGGTATCCCTGTAAAGAAGTTCACCTCGAGAAATCCTGATCGGCAAGTTGATCGTTTGATTCTTTGTGGTGACCACATTACATCATGTTTTTCCCATTGTTGCTTCTCTTGGCGGTTACACTCGAAGGACTTATGACCACGTTTGTTACAATTGTAACACGCCCGTAAAAACCTTTAAGGGAATTCCTTGAGAAGCCGAACAGCTTTTCTTGGCTGTTTCCCCTAGGAGTAAAAATCACTCTTCTTTTTCCTTGAAGGGCACAGAGGGCCCAAGTTCCGCAATGTGGCCTTGGACTCCCAGCGAGAGGAGTTAGGATAAGCTCACTTACTGTGCATGCCCCGATTCTGTGACCCGATAATTGCAACATGTTAAATATCCTTTTCGTTTGTGCTTGAGATAGTTCTTGAAGTCTAACCAAGATGGTAGCAGGCTACCGATTACGGCCTCGACCTTGAACATTTAGATTTCAGCACCGTTCCTTGACTTGGCTCGTGGAAGACAACCTCGAGTTCTCGGAGCGGATCGTCGCGATTTTCCATCCACCGTTTATACTCGAGAAATTTACTCACAATAAATTTCTTGGAACCAATCTTAGTCTTATATTTGAACTCGAGTGCGTCTATTTCTTGTTTGGAAATAGCTATGTTTATATACGCTATACAATCGACAAATAAGTCAGCAAATAATTCCGACTCAAATAATCGGAATGTCTCAGTAGGCAGCGGCCAAACTCAAAACACCGTAAATGCTTGAACCGTGAAGGTTTCACCCGGCCAGAAGCAGATTTGAGTTCAGGTCGTGAGATAGAGCATCAACACAATTTTCTCCTTTGAAATTGACCGGAGAACACGAGGAGGCTTGGTTGGTCATTTTCTGCATCACTTAGGAACAATTGGAGTTGAGGAAGCCAGTGACGTGGTTGGAAAAATTTGGAGAATCTGTCTCGAAACAGCTACCACTTTGGAGCAACTCCGAGGCAATCGCACTGACGACACCGAACAACTCGAGAGAAACACCACCGGGGAACAACCGTACCCGGGGAATATAGGGAGGAAGTGTGACCCCGGGACAAGCAATAGAAACAGTTTGACAATCGATACCGTCAGGCAGCACCACTTGACGCGGCGGAACATTCGGCCGTCCTCGCATTCACCATCGAAGTATCAACATTTGACACCATTGCAAAAGTGTTGTGTGTTGTGTCAACTAGCTCGATCGAATACGTTTTTAAGTTGTAGGGAACTAATGGGAAATACTGAACTATACAACAATACTTTGCAAACAAATAACACAATATTCATATGAAATTACAATGAAAGGATTACAACAAACGAAAGTGGATATGAAATTACAATGAAATGATTAAAACAAAAAGTAAGCTTAGGATCGAAGAGTCACGTCAAAGCCAGCTTTTCTTAAAAGCAGTTGAAGCACTTTTCAGCGGTGCTGTGGGGCGACAAGAGGTGATCTTTTCAGGATAAAATGACCTTGATCGACTTCACAAGCACAAGTGAATTGATCGGCTTGAACCGCTGTGACACTTGATACATTACTGAAACAAAAGCAAAAGAAAAGAGAGAATGGGTGCTCTCGTAAATTTTTTTTCTTGTGTAATGTGTGTGTTGCTTCTGATTTTCTTGTGGAGATGATGGAGCTAATCTTTGATTAAATAGGAGAGCTACTTGAATCAAGCGTTTTTTTTTATGTATTAAAGATTAAAAACAAGCACCCTTGAGTAGCAAATCCAAACATTTTGTAGTGATCGTGCACTTGCTTACGCACTTGATTGTCCAATCTGTAACAGCTGAGCACTAATGGGGGCTTGAATTTGAATTTCAAACTGCAAGACCGAGCTCGGCCAGGAATATTAAAAAGTGGCTTCATACGACCCCCTCTTTTTAAATTTGCATTAAATTGTCCTTGGTCGCTTACTTAGCATACAGATTCACAATTTCCGCATTCGTGTCCCCTGCGAGCACTTTCGTAGATGTTCTTGGCGTAATAGTAGTCAATCAATTTACTAAGTCTAATATGAGCTTTGCCCATAAGGTGAGCATCATCCTTCGCACCATGTGGTACAAGCTCAAATTTTTCCAAAGCTTTATGGTTTGCTCCCTTTTTACTGGCTTCGTTGACTTACTAAATGAGATGCAAATTTTTGAATTCACGAATACTATATCCATGATATGGGCTGATTTTTTTGGAATATGAAAAGGTGTAGAAGAAGATAAGTGAGACACGTCGTGAGAGAAATTACATCTATTGACTTCAAGAATGATATCTAGGTTTGAAAAGAGAAGCGGTCATTAACTTCATCCTTAAATTTTGTCCAACAGCTCGATAGTAACAAATCTAAAGTGGATTTGTATTTGGAGAAATGTATTGCTCTAGGGGTAAAGATAAGAACTTTTGTGTTTTACAATAGTGAAGAGCAAATGAAGCCAAATAACCCGATTAGCAACGAAATGGCTAGGGCATCGTGATATTCAATGACAGTAGCTTCACGAAGCCGCTTTCGGTCTTTGAAAAAGAGTAGTGATGCTGAGAGCTTGCTGACACAGCTCTTGTTGCTGATACTCCCTTTGTGGTGGAGATTGGGTTAAGGAGCTTCATGGTCTCAAGACGATGAAATCTCCTGGTCTCAAGACGATGAAATCTCCTTTAAGGAGATCCATGGTTTCAAATAGGGATGTAAGACCGTCATGGCTAGCTTTCTTATAATTTTTCCGTAAAAACAGCCGCCCATTTCACTTTATCAAATATAAAAGGTACTTGTTACCATTTACAAAAAACTAAATTCCCTATTATAATCCTCATAGGCTCATACTATTAATAAAATACATAAACATATACAAATATTTACACAAAAATATTTTTTGTTTACATTTTCAATTTTCGATTGAACTCCATTGTAATTTATTATTTAGGAAGAAAAAACCTCCCAACAACTTACGGTAGAAGAATGGTGTTAAACTTGGGATGATTTCAAAGCAAACATTTGTTTCACTTC
The DNA here is from genome assembly GCA_019722365.1 of Lithospermum erythrorhizon. Lineage (NCBI taxonomy): Eukaryota > Viridiplantae > Streptophyta > Magnoliopsida > Boraginales > Boraginaceae > Lithospermum > Lithospermum erythrorhizon. Next base: position 302,521 of record JADFUC010000207.1, read on the forward strand.
AATTTACGTGACTTCAATTTATGGATGATTTCATAGCAAATATATTGGCAATTTATTTATTAAGTGAGGAAATTTCATCCATTCATGTGGGTATAGAAATCAACATATCCATGGTAGATGATGAAAGGTAGAAGAGACAAAGTTTTCTATTTGTCAAAAGAGAAAGAATAGAAAAATAAGTTTGAGGTGACTAAATCTAGGAAATCGGGCCAATGTTGAATTAATAAAAGATTGGATAGGGAGTAAATATGCGGAACCAGATATTTCACTCTTTCTCACTATTTTAGTCTTAATCTGAGATGAGAGTGTATTTTGATAACTCTATTGGGAGTTCTCTAAGGAGCTTCAGGGTTTCAAATAAGGATATTATGATCCAACACTATTGGTGGGTTCCGATGATGAAGTTTTTTAGAATTGGGAGTTAGAGCATTGGCATCGGCTTTCTTATAAATTTCTAAAATCAATTTTTTATACCACTTTATCAAATATATGAACGACTTTTTAATTTTTATATAAAAATAGATTCTCTAATTAAATCCTCATATTATTCATAAAATACATATGTAAATAAAAATACTACTTTTTATTTTATCTTTTAAAATTCCTCAAAGCTTTTCCATTTTCAGCCTTTGTCTTTCATTACCTATAACCAAAACTAGGACAATCAAATTGGGAAGGGTGTTTACATATTACCGAATATAATCAATATGAAATTAATATTATAATCAATATGTAAATAATCGAAGTTACTGATTAATTATCCAACTGTCCATTTGCCCATTAGACAAGGTTCACCAAGATTACTAGAACAAATGAAATCTAAAATCAAAATCGCCATTGAAGTGAAATTTGACTTTTTATTTATTTATTATTATTAATCATATTTTCTATAATATGTAGGAATGGAGTTTAAGTATTAGATTCATCTAGTAAATCTTCATTGTTGTTCACTGGGTATCATATGGATGGTGGAAAGATTAATAAAGTTGGAGAGAGAAATGACTATTTATCATTAAAGTGAAATTTATGGAGGGTATAAGAATGGTTAAATTTCATCTAGGCACCTGAACTATTGAAAATATTTTAAATAGGTACCTAAACATTTTAACCTTTCAAATATACACTTGAACTTTCGAAAATCATGCCACTTCAAGTTTTTTAGGACAAAATCAATTTTGACAAGGGTAATTTTGTCAAACAACTTCCGTCGCTTCGCCCATCAAATCTAATTAACTTAAACCATATCATCTACAACCACTGCATTTGTTAAATACTCCGTGCTATTTTGCTTTTTAGGGTGAAAATTGAATTTCAAAACAACTTTTACCCGTTCGTCTTCCACAATCCTTTGCGTTCCTGTCCCGCCTCCCCGATACACATACTTGCTTACCTTCATCATCATCGTCTTTCATAATCACTACCCACCCAAAACCCTACAAACAATGAATCTTTAGAATAATTTGACATTTGCTTTCGTCAGCCCCGATAAATAATCAAAATAAACTCAAACTTGCAAGAGATGCTTTCGTTGGCTTTAGAATCTAAAAGTTAGAAAAATAAAGAATTAGTCCAAAGGAACATTGAACTATAAAAATATCCATTAATTAAGAAGCGATATAGTTGGATGGTTGATAATTTAATAAGAAAAAAGTACATTGAAAATATGAGAAATCTGATTTTACATCTTCTGAAGTGAAATATTTTAAAATAAAAAATTGATCTTGCTTAATAAAGTAAAGAGGAGCGGATAATGTATAAACAATAGGAAGAGTTTTAGGAATGGTGCTGAGTGCTCTTAGAGCTTAGAAGTATTTAATTGTGATTTTTAGAGGACTACAAAGTAATTGACTTAAATTTATAAGTTAATTGAGTCGTTGATTTTAAATTATCATGGAATTTTATATTAGGTCCATGGATTCTAACATGTTGATTGTCAATGTACAATTTATCTTAAGTTGCCCATGGTACATTGCATTGTTTGAAATATCTGCTTAAATGATCACATTCGTGTTCTTAGCGTATAATCAGAGTTCTAAACATAACGGATCTAGTCCCGAAACGCTACAGTTGTACAAAAACAATAAACAAAAATTGGCTACAAGTTTATACCTTTTGATCGACAATATCAGTAGGTTAGCAGCGGGTGCTCACAATACTCGAAGCAAAATATCTACAAGATCGTCATACCCGGTAAATTGCCCGAGCTAACTTTCCGTCGTTCTTAGAATCTTCAAAAGTATAAACTAGGAATATAAAATATGGAAGGGTTCGGCTATGATAAAGTGGTGGAGAGGTTTTGATTTCTTATAAAATAAAATATGAGCATTAATTTTACTTGTGATTAATTGTGTCATATATGAAGCAAACACATGAGAGTTTTGAGGAGATAGGAGCTCACCCCCAATATTATTATCTCCGCCCGCCCCAACCGCGCTTGAAATGGTCGTGAGATTCGATTTTAAATCTAGAATGTTTCACTTCACGTTACTTGCTTTTATACTCGGAAATTTATAATACATTTATCATATAGTTAGGTTTTCTTGGTATTGTGACCTCTTAGGACAAATTGACAAGAGCAATATACTAAATAATATTAACCTATTATTATACTCCGTATTTAATATATGAATTAAGCGGACTCTAGTAAGCCATAAAGTAACCCACAATGTCATCGTTAAAATCTGTAATACTAATTATTATAGTGTATATATTGAACTTACATATATATATATATATATTTTCAATAGATGCATCGGTTTAATGCAATCTAAATTGTTCTTGGTCATTTATGATATTGGCGTCTGATTCGCTTCTATAAGCGATTTCAATTTGTCAAACTTTGGTAAAAAATTGTAATGTCGCGAAACTCTTTAAGCGCGTTTTCTTGGTAATGAAGCGAGGTTAATGTGATATCCAACTTTCATGGCGTGGTAGCCTGATGCCCTGCTCCCAGATGAAATCTGATTTATCCGATTTGTATGAATCTCCTATTGTACACTGATTTCCACGTTTATACTCTTGTAGTATACTTTGTCTAAATCTTGGGTTATAATCCTCTTGTTCTGACGTTTGAAATGGTGAAATACATTACTCCGGTATCTATAGGCTTCACATTTTCGTATCACAGAATCGACGATGACATATAAGCTCTATGAGAATCTTCTTGGAACCTGAATATTAATTTATCTTCCAAGTTCTCACTAACGGTCATTGTCCAGTACTACGACTTCAAACTATTTTTGAAACTCATAAACCCATGTGATTGATTAGAGTATCCATACTCCCTTTTGATCCAAGAAATTGATCAATACAATCAAGCACATACTAGTCGTTTGGTGTTTGATTCGTTCGATGAACACTAACTAAGGCGATGCAATCCCCGATTGTTTTCCGGCTTGTTAGAGATTTCTTGTTTGGATCATGTATCCAACCTCTCCAGAATAACATTGGATTGCGATGGAATCAACAAGGTTTGTTACTTATAGTAATGACATGGGTAAATTTTTACACACAAACATCATTTTCTATATTAATGACGTGAGGCTGAATCTTAAAGCTTGGATTCAAGACATTGTCATGCAATGATTGTTTATGATATTGAGATGAAATACTAGCTCCCACTAAATCTAGCACCACTTGACGACATGAAGAATCGTTACTTAACTGTATGACTAAATACCGTTAATAGTTGATTAGTAGACATCCCAGCTTAATTGTTGTTCTTTGTTCTCAACTTTATGTACATATGCACTTTTATATTCAACTATTGAGAGAAGTGTCATTGTTTGAGTACATGTTCGGATTTTAACAATGAGATCTTGATTCTCTAGCTTCAATAAGCCATTAGAGACAACCATCTTTATCGGGACACCTAATTTAGGCAACTTTCAAGATCACTCATCAGTGTTATAATCCGACTTGCTTCTTACTCACAACTTCTCATATTTTTTATTGTACTCGGTTTCTATATTGTGCTTATACTTGTTACTTGAACGGTTGTTCACAACCCGTTTATCGATTCATGTTAGTCGATTGAGACCGACAATCGTCTTTGTTGGTTTAGGTAACTGATAAATGTAATCCTTTTCATTGCTCTTCTTTCCCATTAGATAACTTTCTGATGTGGGAGAAGAAAATTATTTTCTTTGGAAAGATTCTTTCCTTTAGGTATTCATCTTGGATCCCTGGTTGAATGCATTGTCAATATAAGCATAACTCAACTTGTTGAGCTCATTCAATTGGGTCATTATGAATTCCAGAAAGATTGATCGTCCACTTGATCCTTTTTGTAGAAACTCGTGCACAACCCGACTAGAGGTAATTTATGTTGTTCTGCTATTATTAGATGTCTCATACATACTATTTTGCATCTTTGGAGTAGCTCATGACCTTAGCATACATACAAAGTCTCCATTTTTCATTAATGAATTCAAACATTTTTGAACTATTCATTAAATCATGTGTGTATCTCAACTGTGTAGATAGGAATGGTCTGGCACGTCTATGATTGGTGAAAAATTGTTAATGACAATCACGCTTGGTTTGGACAAATTTTTGTTTGCTCGAGGCAAGTATTGTAAATATGGACATTTCTATTTAATTAATCATTTTTACTTTTAGTGATTATTTCTTCCTCGATGAACTCGTTATCTTGGAATAAATATGCTTATATCCAAATCTGCATTTGGTATATTCAAACTATTTTCGGATCTAATCGGCGTCATTGTTCTTCCGTGGTTGTGTCCTTAAAAGCATCATCTTTTGTTAGGATTACCACTATACTTGACTTAACAAATCAAGTTCATCTTATTATGTGTCAATTTGTTTGATTTGGGTGGTACACATAAGATTTTGAACGATCCAATGGAATGATTCATGTCATGTCTTTATGCATTTTTCTAGATGTTGATTAGTTGAGTTATACATGTTTGTCAGTGTGTGAGCTAGATTGAGGTGAATATGTATTACAAGAGAAGCTTTACATTATTAGGTGAATGCAGTTCATCAGTAATACGTTTATCTCTTTAGTAATTTCAAAGAGTATTAAATGTCTATACGAGTACGACTCTTAAATCGTTGAATTATTGAATGTTGTTCACGTATTTCTAAATCGTGGTAAATATAGACATTTATATTTTACTAGATTATTGCACTAGTAATGAGAGCGCTTGTATTTTCATAAATCTTGATTTATGGATTTACATGACAAAATGTGTTGCGTTTAACATTGATAATTAAGTCGATGAAGGTGCAGACTATGAGTTTTAAGTTTTTTGTTCACATTCGATCATATCATTAAAAACATATGATTCCAAAATCACAAATCTATACGATCTTTAGATTAATGTTATTATACTTTTTTTATAATTCATATAGTGTTAGGAGATGAGATTTCAAGTTACTTTGCCCAGTGCTTATGAGCATACATCTTATAACTTAAAATTCATGTTAGTAACTAACATAATGGAAATATTATTATTCTCGTTGTGACTTTTATGTAAGGATTAATAGACAACGAACCGAATTAATCTCAATGCATAAAAGGAAACATCCATGTTTAGAACATAAGCGAAAAAAGACAATCGATCAAAATAGGAAGCTATAGCCCCAGACAATACGTGTAATGAAACAGTAGTCTAAAACTAAATGATAAAAAAGTTAGTCTACGGTGTCGTCATGCGCTCGGGTAATTACGCACCATCTTACGACAATCTTCACACTCGACTTTTTGCACATTTCAAAAAGGAGTAATACGATTATAGCGATTAATGTCAGCAGCATTATCTTATCAAAAGATAGTATCTCAAGTCGTAATATGCGTACCTCTCAGAGAGCGGATGCGTGATAGTATCGGCGTCTCAATCGAGTGAAAGATCGCTTGTGGCATAACTCCTTATTGTCACTTTTAGGAGCTTCCTTGAAATGCCCGTCACGTGGCTGCACGCGTCTAACTCTTTCCTTAACCTTGGCGCCGAGTGAAAGCCAGCGTTTCTACACATCCACTTTCGTACTCGTCGGCTTATGATACTCTCATGAATCGAAGACAAAAAGCGTAGTGGCTTTCATTGAGATGGAGTATGAGACTGATAGCAAGAAGTCACCGGGATATCGCCTTGAATAACATCCTTACTTGACATCCCTATTGTGTAAATTCCCAATGCAGAATAACTTCGTCAGAGATTAAATGCATATAGAGATATGTGAGGAATTACGATATTCCAGTTATCGAATGCAAAAAAAATTTAAGCGCTTTGACCGGCCTCGGATGAAGTCGAGGCTTCCAGTGATCAGCGTACAGGTTGGCATGAGCCTCTCCTTAAAATTAGATTTGTCCATGCAAACTTGCATCACATATCTAATATCATTCGAATCCTTCAAATGCCTCAGGTATTCTCGCTTTAGATGAAGGGGGATAACCGTCCTTAGGAATGGAAATCGAGTTTCACTTTCAATCACGTATCCCTTTGTTCTCAATTTGAAGGATCGTTTTTAGTCGTTACGACCATTCAAAGAAATTTGTGCCGTCATAAAGGATTATTGTATAAATCGAAAATGTAAGGGGGTTCACGGCATCGGAAACTTCCATAATAACTACGTGGAAAATACATAAAAAGAATAACTTAATCGATGTAATACATAAGATATTCTATAATCACGATAATAGGAGTATTATACTAGTGTTTACAATGCACAAACACCTGGTAATGCCAAGAACTCGCGCAACACAAAATGTAATGAAGCGGCGGCCAGCGCGTAACATTTCATTTTAAATCACACGAGGAAGCAAGCCTACCCGTCGTCCTATTACAACTTATTATAATCTTGAAATTACCAAAAATTCAGCTTAGATTGTATTGGCGGTCATGTGTGAATAGTCCATTCGTACATTGGAAATCGCCACCAAAGGCGAAAATCCTTTGAGCGATGAATTCGGAATGAAAATGGCTTGAGTTCTTGAACAAGGAAGCTTAGACTATCCCATCGGAATGACATCCCAGATGTGACACGTCTGCCATACTAGCAGGTCCGCGCACATAAGTGATCCGATTCCGACTTTACATTTTGGTATGACATTAACTACTTATTTATTAGGTGAGATTTATTATATTTTATTAATTTTTTGTGATCATGTTGATTGTCGATCCAAGCAAGGCAAAGAATACACTCGCTTAATTCATGAAATATATTACTTTGTTAAGATTTGTGATATAATTGTAGTGGAAAATATTTCTTAACTTTTAGTTCCATAAATAATTTTCTTGTTGACCTATCCTTTTAAGGTGGATTAATAGCTTATAATTGGTATATCCTAATTACAATTAATTATCTCAAGTTTCCCAACATTTCTTTTTAAATACAAAGACTAAACGCCTTAAGTAAAATAGTATTTATAGGTCATATTATCTATATAATATAATAATATCAAAGGAGTCCCCGAACATCCATCAAATATCTATCATATTATGTTATGTATGATAAATAATCAACATTATATTTAAAAACATACATGGCATGGATGAAGCGATAACGAAATATGCCGGTGCGTGTAAAATAATTATCGAAACGAAATAAACTAGTTAATTGTCTAAGTGTAAAGGTCACTTCAATGTCTAATTCTAGCGTTAAGTTTTAATATCAATAAATGTATCTAATTTTTTTCGGCGTAAATACTTTCGTTTTACACTTATGATGATTAATTCTTAAGAATTATGTACTTAACTCGAAGCTCTATTTATACAATAATTTTTAGGTCTCGATTTTAATTAAGTCAAATTTGAAATATCATTATTAAATCTAATTGAAATTAGAGATTTAATTAGCTTTGAGTCCGTTAAACAATTGATTCTCAAAATAATTAATATTTAATCTAATCTAATTAGAACTAATTGTAATGTGAATATTATAATTGATTTAGAATAATTTTTATCGAGAAATTAAATTAATTGATTGATTGATATGCAGCTAAATCCCAATTTGGGCAAAAAATTCATCAAGAATTGAACTTTGGATCAAACCAAAATTCAATTGATCGAATTTAATTAATTAAATGACATTAACAATCGAGCCGCTGACGATTGGTCCATGCGGATCGTCTGACGGCAATACAGGCAGTTTGCTAGCGTGGGATTCCGCGTGTCATGCGCGTGGCATACTGCGTGAGCAGTGGCGTGGCGATCGCGTCATCGTTAGCGTGGTGCCCGTATGGATGCGGCACATTAATAAGCGGCTTGCATGTAAATGCGTGCTTGTTGCCTTCGTGTTGTGTCAAACAAGGGTTTGCTTGGCGTCGGCTTAGTTAATGCGAATTATAGCGATAATTGCTCTGAAATTGTGATCAATCAGATTGACTTTTAAACAAATACGATTCGGAGCATGTCGATGGTTTTACTACGTTTTGATTAATAAGTGATATAAAATTAATTGAGAAAAAATCCTAGAAATTCTTAAAAATGTGAAATATTATTTGAATATTGTTCACATTAAATTTCAAAAATAATTAATTTTTTAATCATATTTAGTATTTTATTAAAAGATGATTACATTCTTAATTAAAACGTCATAAAGGCAAATTAAACATGCAAGAGTCCCAAATTTTATGAAAATATTTTTCATGCTTGTTTATATTTTATAATCACGTAAGCTAAGCTACGAGGCCCTTTGTTGGTGTTCTTAGCGTATAATCCAAGTTCTAAGCAACGGATGCAGTCTCGGAAGCAGCTACGGATTATCTGAAATAATAAACAAAAAATTGGCTTTCTGGTGTACCTTTTAGTCGACAATATCGGAAATAGGTTATGACGAAATTGAATTCTTTCATAAATCTTCGAGCAAAGTATCTAAAAGATGGTCATACTACTAGTATCTCAAGCGAGTATTTCTTCTTTAAGGGAGTTCGGTATTATGAAGTGGTGGAGAGATTTTTGATTTCTTGTAAATCAAAATTTGAGCATCAGTTTTAGTTGTGTTTAATTACTAACATTTATATAGCGAAAGCAAGCAGAGTTTTGAGGGAGATAAAAATTACTCCAAAATCTTATCATCTCCACTTGCCCTAAACCCCAATCGAGTCACCGGGGTGATTTTTCGTCCCCAGTCTTGCGTATTCACTTTATACTCCGGAAGTTTATAATAGATTTATCCTCCATATAGCTCGGTATCTATTATCGTATAGTTCGGTTTCTACTTTGTTTGTGTGTGTGGCCTCTTAGGGCCAATTGACGAGAGTAATATACTAAATAATATTACCCGAATATTATATTTAATATAGATGTAGCCGCTCCGGCGTACACAGTCAAATCGTTATTAGATTTGATGAAATTTGGCGCCATGAATTAACTTCGTACTGCGTTTTGTCCTCAACTTCGTGTGCTCGGCTGAGACAACTTTCAGGTGGGTGCTTGTGCAGGTCAGCCAACGCGTTGGAGTTAGCACATGAGATGAGCTTAGAAAGAAGATGCGTTTTGGTGGTATGAGTGTCTTAGGTGATATTATGACATGTCAGCACACACATTTTTGCGGTCGGATATTACGATATACGGGCGGGGCCCATAGTAAACTATTGTAACACAAGTAATCGATCGTTAAATCATAAAATCTTAATTGTCCTAACATTAATATATATTGAACTATATATATATGTAGTATATAATTTGAATGGTAAGAAATAGGGTTGTACCAATCCCCAAATTATTCAACCGACATATTATGGGGAATCCATTCTCGTATTTCCAACATGATCATCATTTCTATGGTCCTCTAAAAGCTCACAAAATAGTGTGCTTGGGTGAAATTACTATTTTGCCCCTCAATAAAACTTTCTCAAACACTACACTTACAAATATGGGGGCTAAAATAGTAATTTCCGTCATTTATTTTATAAAATTTGTTGTAAGTGTAGTGTTGAAGACCTGATAGTAAATTCGTATATAAGCACACAAACAACGAAAATATTTCGAATAAGTAACAGGCATTCGGCCTTTTAAATAGGCGTTTAGGGTGTTGAAAAAAAAAATTAGTACTGAACTCCTTTAATAGAGTAAACATAAGGTAAACGGAAAAATTATATATATTATCTTTTATGAGTCGTTTTAAAATAACAAATCTTAATCATTAGATTAGCTTTTAATAATTAATTTTAATTAATTGATTAAAATAAATAATGTCATCTTGGCCTTGTTAAAATTTACTCGGCAAACAAGCCAACCCCGTAACTAGTAAGAAAATAGCAAATCAAGAAGTGCGTGGACTTCTCCAATGCTCCAATTGATTTGTTTGCTGCATTACTTATTTGTGGAGTGTTTGCTTTGTTAGTTGGTCCAATAGATTTATCAGCCTCGTCTTTTCTTGTTTGAGGACCGGATTGTTGAGTTGTTGCAGGTGATGTCTCAGTAGCATCTTCTACTATTTGGGGACTTGTTTCCTCAGCTACTCCATCTTCTTTTGGTTTTAAATTGATGACTTTATTGATGATGACAAAATTCAATCAGAGTACAATCACAAGCTCATACCACTCGCAGGCCAACTACACATATGAAAATCAGCTCTACACATACACAAGCTAAATCACGAGTCTATCTCAAACTCAGCATTTAGTATTTCAGTGCACTCCATCTTATTAATTTCCTACCGTTGGGTTTTGCGGTTAAAATAATGGCGTATTATATAGATCCGAATTTGAGACGATGAGAGATTATAAAACGATAATTGATAGAGATATATTTCATCTAAGCACACCTTGTAGTTACAACGGAATATAATGTCGAAGAGAAATGCTTGAAGCAATAAAATAAGTTGTCTGCAAAAACAGGTTCATACTAAGATTGATCAAATCCTTCGTTTTAGTTTCTTAGAATTAAAGTCATAAAAATTTGGAGGAAGAAAAATCTAAGGTTTCTTCACCATAATGGTCAGAGAAGCAATTAAAGTGCGAGAGGAAATCTGTAGATTGTATCGATTAAATGCGAATCCCATCTAGTGTACATCTATTTCGCAACTACCTTTTATTAAGTATACCCGGCCTTGAAATACAGATTATAATCCTTGTGTTGCGAATACGTTTGACATGAATCAAAGTACATTACTCATATGTAATGAAATCAATTAAACAATTATAAGAATCGCTAATTTAACATAAGTTTTTATGAGAGAAGCTTGTCTTGGGACACATATATGCAATCTTCTAAGTTTTTCATGATGGTCAAGTCGATTATTCTTTGAATCTTGTTTCGAGCATGCATACCCACGTGTGATTGATTAGAGTTGATAATCATACTCACTTATGATCAAGCGTGACCCGGACAATCGTCACATACTAGTGGTTTGGTGTTCGATTCTAACTATTGAACACACGCGCAAAGATGAGCAATCTCGTAGTTCTCACAGGAAGCGATAAGATGATCTTTTGTTCGGATCATGTATCGAGGAACCTCTCTAAAAGAAACTTAGATAGCTAATGGAATCCATTTGTTATTATAATAACAAGAGTATCATTGTTCAACTGACAAATGTCACAGTAAGCTTGTATTTGAATAATAAGCTAATATCCGAACATGTTTACGGAAGAAAATAAATGAGCTTCTTCCCCTTTGAAACATAAATCATCAGAAGTTCTACTTTTGATTGATTGAATGTGTATTCTAATCACTCGAGAGAACAACGAAAGAGATGTTAGGTTGAGGTCCGTCTTGGACACTTGGAAGCTTTCATACATTTAGGTCCATGAGACATGTAATCAAGATGATATGGTCATAAATCTTTTTAACAAATCTTTATCAAGAATGGTCTTCACATTCGGTTTGCAAAACATACTTGATGTAGTATTAATGGCTAAAATGCTCCGGGCGAATGTAGCGTTATTATACGTCAAGGTCTTTATCATGTTGAACCACATTGCCCCGTACTCTCTTCTTCAAATTTTGAGTCATGGACGTATATGTTCTATACTAGTCAATTATTTACATATTACTATGCTATCTTTAACAATCAAACTATTTCTTTGTTAAGGTACTTGATAAATCAAGATTCGGCTTCTTATATTACCCTATGGGCAAGTAGAATCTTGGTTATATTTAGCGATGGTAGACTTCATGGAATAAATTCCACAGTTAACACAAAGTTCATTTAGTTCAATAACTAAACATTATAGAAGGGTCAATAATTGATCTTTTAGAAATTAACTTGAACAATTTCATTATCACCTCTATTCTCTTCCCGTTACTTGAAATATCTTTCCACTGACTATTCATGACTTTTCGAAGAATTATTTTAGTAGTAGTTAACGTGACATTCTATATAAGATCTAAGTGGGAGAGAAGATACTCATTAATTAAATTGTCAGAAGTTCAAAGCGAGGAGAATTTGTGTAAGTTTATTCATTTAAGCTTCATAATTTTTATCATCTACAAGCTGATATATTGAGTTTAATCCATATAATATATTGAGCATATACGGATCCTTTTACTAAGGCAAGCGGTTATGACCGTACCATATTTCTCAAATATGATAGGGTCATTTTCCTTAGTAACTTGTATATCACATATATACATTGATATGTGTTGTTAACTCCCACTGACCTTTTGAACTCTTAGTTCATCTTCCTTTATCAAAGAAGACTTTTACTCCTTTTATACTCAAATATCTCAAGTTCTCAAGAACTTGAATATTAGTAGTATACTAGTTTTTCATTTAATCTAGTTTTAAGACGTGAGTGCACCACAGAAATGTCAAGTATCTATCCTTGAAGGATCATTACTTAGGAACATTTCTTGCTCACGATAGAATGCAAATGTCAAGTATCCATTCACATGGAATCATTACTTAGGAACATCCATTCTCTAATATCTTATTACTAGAAGGAAAATTTACGAAATAGGTATAAACATAGTATATACTTGTTCATGATCCTTGTATTTTATATCAAATAATTTCTTAAAATCATTGTAGGAGTTTGATTCAAATACTAATTATGAATAATCTGTATAAAGGTAAGTGTGAAATCTATTAAATGTGTAAATAGAAAGTTGTTTATGTACTTGATCCGGGTTCAATACATTCTCTTATATCGTATCACCACATTATATAAAGGCTTCGTCTTGTAGAATCTCGTTCACCAGATGATTTATACTAAATCAATTTGATACCTTATATAACGATAGACGGTTATCTATTGTTAATCGATTTGTAACCATTATCAAGTTGTGAGATGTATTTGTCAAGACAATATGTTGTCAGCGCTAGTTGTAATATTTAATTCTAGCGAGTTGACTCAGTCCATCTTACCGAATCATGTATATCAAGTTTGGTTCAAGTCATAATATTATGAGTATCATGAAATGCTTGTTTGCCCGTCGATTCTTGAAGAAGAAGTTGAATTACATTCCTTTAATCAAGACATGCTTGTAGAAAAGAAACACATGAATGTATAGCTCAATTGTTTGAGTTATTAAGTATCGAGCGCCAATTCAAGAGAAATGCTCAGAATCAATTCATTCTTGATGAAAGATTCAGCAAAAGTGATCACGGTTTGAAAATGATTTTCATAAACTGGAACCGCTTATTCTCCTTAATAGCTACTCTTTCTATTTGTCGTAAAATATGTAAAAGGCAAATCGATAATTACGGCGAATTGTAGCTTAAGCCCCATTTAAGCTTGAGAAAATATTTTACTTAAGATAGTATTGAACTAAAATTCCTTACATTATTTCTCGAGAGTATACTTACAGGTCCTTTTTGCTTATGTTTGAAGAGGTAGGCAGTCCTTTTATCTCAGTATTAGTTCCTTGTGTGTTTTAATATGCTGACTTGTTGTGGTATTATTATACAAAAAGAGAAAAGACATTGTCGCTTATGTATTTGCGAGAACCATAAACTCGATATTTTCGTTTTAAGTAAAATGAAAAATGCAAGAATTAAAGAAGCATATGATAGCGAAACTGAGATAATATATGATATATTAATCTTATTGTATCATATACTTCAAGCGATATCATAGATCACAAGTGTCATATGGATTTGATGGCTATGAAAATAAGATACAAAGATAATTATTGACACGATCATCTTTGATTTGAGATTCAAAATCTGATTATAAACTTGTTTTTATTGAACATAATTTCACAAGTTTGTCATATGAGATCAAAGTCTAGAAAATGGTATTATTTGAATATTTTTTGTCAAAGTATGTCATACATACTCAAAGCATATAGGACAATGAGTTCTCATCTCGTTTACAGGAGCATTAAGGACAATCTCCTTAACTTGATTATACATTTGTAATAATTTATATTTAATGCTCATATAGTAGAAATGGTAAAGACAATATATATAGGTAAAAAGTGCTTTATCGATACTATATGCAAAAAATATAAAACCTTTTAACTCATGAATTCTAATCCATGATGATAGAATTAAATACTTGTACTTGATCCTTAGAAAATGTACATAGTATAGCAGTTCTACGTCATTAAGATTTGAGCGGCAAAATACGTAGTATACCAAGTTCCCATGGTGAAATTTTGCCCCAATAATTTCTTACGATGCACTTTAACTTAGGAGAGAGTTATAATGTTATTATAGTTTTGACCGCATTGTTGTGTGTGACCTCTTGAGTTCGATTGACAAGAGTAATATATTAATTTATGTTAACCGAAGATTATGAAGCGGACCACAATGGCCGTGTAACCCTGATATGAAGCTCTAGTTAATCTAATAATAATGATTGTTGAGCAATCGAGCAATATGGCTATCTTATTTGAATATAATTAAATGTAAGTAAATCGGTTGTCTGTCGGGTATTCAGCCAGACGTATTTGAATCTAATATCTCGTATTTCCAACATTTACTCCTCGAGTCCCAATTTATGTCATTTTGATTCTACACAAATTTTTAGAAAATTTCAAACTCATCTCACAAAATCCTATTTTCCCTTCACTTTTTCTTTCTATATTTGGTAAAAATGAAACCAATAATGAGATTTCTATTTTGAGAAAATGGGGCATACAATTTGGTATGAAGTGTTATTACTAGTTCTGAGGGTTGGTATGAACATGATGTGTGTTTTTTAATTGAATTAATTAAAATTGATCTAATTAATTGTTTACTATTTTAAAAATGATCCATAAATGTAATATATATATATAATTTTCTGTTTTACTTAGGTAAGTAGAGTTAAATGTCTTAAAAGTTTTTTTTCAAAAATTAAATGTCATAAATCGTCATAGGGTAGTATTTGAAAGGTTGAAAGAATCGTATACATTTGAAATATTTCGTAATTGATATGCATATGAAATTTAAGCAGAGTTTTATTTAGAACAAATAGTCCGTTTAACACCTTTTTGACACTATTTCGATGTGCTTGTAATCCCATTCTACATGATTACTTTATTACCCAAAGCTTAGGGTGATCTGGATATTTCCCGATAATGTGGTGGCGTATATTGCAGATTTAGCGATGAGGTTTGGGATTCCATTTAGCATTGTGACGTATTTTCTTATTTAATTATAGATTTATATATTAGTTATATGTAATCTTTCAATATACATATTATTGTTGGTAATTTATAATAGTTTATAAGGAGAGTCTTGATAAATTAGGGAGAAATGTGGTACACATAAACAAAGTGTTGGTAGTAGTGTGGAAACTGTAAAACAATCCGATAGGCAAGAGATCTACCCCAAATGGCCTCCGCAATCTTCCCCAACCTCCGATACTCGGACAGCCTAACAGTTGTGGGAATATCCGTCCTGACAGCAGTCCTCTGCGAAACCATTTCCTGGATACTAATCTACCGCACCTCTTCCTACAACTCCCTCAAATCCTCAATCGACAAAGCCTCCAAAAAACTCCACACCTTCAAATCCCCCCTCTCCAAAACCCCCAAAACCCAAAAGAAAATCGACAAACTCGAAACCACCTTAAAGGACTCCACTCGTGATCTCTCCATGTTCAAGTTCAAGTCGGGCGCAGTTGTTGCGTTTGTTCTTTTTATTGTCTTTGGCTTTCTCAATAGTTTGTTTGAAGGGAGGGCCGTTGCCAAGATTCCGTTTGTTCCGTTTAGATTGCTGCAGAAGATGTCGCATAGGGGTTTGGGTGGGGAGGATATGACGGATTGTTCTATGGCTTTTTTGTATTTTCTGTGTTCGATTAGTATTCGGACCAATTTGCAGAAGTTCTTGGGCTTTGCGCCGCCTAGAGGGGCTGCTGCTGGTGCTGGTTTGTTCCCTATGCCCGATCCCAAGACTAATTAAGGTCTCGGGTAGGTATTGTCCAGTCCAGGCGGATTTCGTGTATATTCGCTATTGGGAGATTTCGGATTTGGTTATTGGTATTAGTAGATTTGATTGAGTCAATGGAGGAATAATGTTAAAGGGTAGGGTCTTGTGGAGGTGAATTTGGTCGAAATCTGATATTTTCGTCACTTCTGGATGCAAGATGGAAGATTTGGTGATTGGTAATTGGTATTAGTAGATTTGATTTGAAGTTTATTTTTGTTTTGTTAGAAGTTGAATTTTTCTTTTAGAGTATTTACTGCCTAATGATGTAACTGTTTTTGGTTTTCTTTGAGATGGATTGTTGTCAATTGGATTCTGAATAATGTATTTCTTTTTGTTTCAAACTTGCAAGTATTGATATATACCAATGCATTCAATGGATGAATAATGTTAGGGGGTCGAGGCGAATTTAGTTGAGGATGGAAGTTGGAAGATTGGTATTAGTAGGTTTAATTGTATGGTTTTTCCTGTTTTGATAAATTCAATGGCGAAATAATATTAAGGGGTGCCATTGTTGTTAGTTGAGGATGGAAGATTTGAGCTTTGGTAATTGATATTAGTAGGTTTGATTTTAAGGTTTTTATGTTCTGTTAGAACTTAAATTATTATTATTTTGTTGTCTTTTTGAGCTATAATGTGGAACAATTTTTGTTTTCGTTGAGATGGATAATGGATTCTCAATTGGATTCTTAATAGTTTATTCCTTTTTGTTTCAAATTTGCAATTATTGATTTATGTCAACATTTGATCTTGCTTATTACTATAGTGTATAGGTAATTGCCAAGTTACTGATATGAATAATTAACTAATGGATTAATTTATGGTACTATGTATGTTTATACATAGTGCCCAATGCCTCTATTGAGGCTCCCACAGCCGTTTAAGCAGGGTTGGTAGAGACCTTAAGCACCAAAGTAATAACAGGAATGTTGTTTCGATATATATATTGCAAATTATGAATAGAACTTAAGGTCTAATATTGATCTTAACCTCCATTTATTGACCTCTGACTCTATATATCTGATGTTATTGGAATTATATGGAATCAAAGAGACAATTTTTTCGTATACTGGTAGTGATATACTGATATAACAGGAATTCGTATATTGCTTCCTTCTGGAAGCCTTTTCGTTTCTTCCAATACATCTAGTATATAAATCTATTCTACCCTTTTGGACCCTCGTACTTACCGGAGGAAATAGTGATCTATAATGCTAAGAATTAAGATCATTTTTGACATACTCTAACCAATTGACTGAAAGTTCAAGTCGTATTAGGTAATTTTTTCAATGTACCTTGTAGAATTGAAATGAATTACATTGATACATATTGTAGAATTGAAATGAATTACATTGATACATAAGCTCAAGAAAAGTGATAAAAAGATGCAGATGTTTCATAGTGTGGCCACAAAACCATTAACGTGTGTCGTAGTGTTGGATGAAAAGAAGAAACTTGAAAGGCTTGCGGTTGAAGCAGCAGAAGTATGAATGTTTGCTTCACATTCTTGTGTGTGATCTTGTATGAAATGATATTCGTTATATCTGATGGCAGGGAATGGCTACGCAGAACAACAAGCTCGCTGTGTTTTACTTGAGCTCCCTAACTTGGCTAATGATGTCTTCCAGGTTAATTTTGACTTTCAAGCCTCCTTTGGATTGAAAAGATTGTCATGTTGTATTTGCTTCATCAACATTCTTCCTTCACCCTGCAAAGAAGATATTAGTATATACTTATTTTATAATGTTATTTTGTATATGAGTATGGGTAAGCTTGATTTAGAGAAGAATTTAAGTGAACTGTGTAAGAGGGTATATAAAGAATCAGCAATTTTTTTATTTTACTTCTCTAACTCTTAAGTAGTCTATTAATAATCTGAGTATGTCAAGTCCATTGTTCAGGTTTTTCAGCGTTTCCTTCAATAGACATAGTTCACTGTTATTGATCGAGTTTCTTCATTTTCTATTTCCCCATAATACTCGATTCAGAACTGTGTTAAGAATTTAACATTGATACTTGCTGTTATCTTATCTTCGGATTCTGATTTAGATTGTTTTGAAAGACATGTTAAATCCCCGCCCAATTGTAGCCTACTCAATCATAGACTCGGTTCGCATTCTCAACTTGCTTGTAAAAATTCTAGTAACTCTATTGTAAGCTTTGCTCCTGACTCACTTTCTATTCTCAACTTGCTAGTAGAAAGTCATCCTGATTAAGATGATGGCTTAACCAGTAAAATAGAATTGGTCCTGCTACCCAATAATCAAATGCCTACCATTCTTATGTGAGAAACATAAATGCTTCAATTTGTTGAGGATCAGCTGATTTATAGACTGTTACATGGAAGTTTTATGAAGTTACATATGCATAAACAGCCCTGCAGTCTTCATGAAACTGATTCATATCAAGAAAATCAGTTACTGTGATTGTGTCCGTGTACAGGAGTTTCTCATACGTATTTTGATTTGGTTCATTTGAAATTTTTATCCCTTTGATTCTCTTTATGTTTCATACTCAACCATTCAAATTTCGAACATAACATAGATTTGAAAAGTGACCTTTTTATAACATATCAACTTCTTCATTTTATACTATTAACTTATGAATTGGAGAGGATATTACTATGTTATCTTGCGTGTAAATTGTAATGAATAGAATTCATATACAGTACTTTGTATTATCTTAGGAATGTGTTATCATTGTAGGATCTCTATGATTATTTCCTTTCATATTGTATAACATTATTATTGTTATGGAAATATTGTGGATGTCTTGTCCATCAAGAAAGGAGATGAATTGATTAGGAAGTTGTGCAGGATTCTTACAACTGCAAATGATATCTTGTGTAATATATATTGGAAGTACATAAATAGGTGTTGGGTATATTGTATCTGTGTAATTCTGAAGCTTGATAAATAATCATCCTCATCCTCTCCTCCTCATACCATACAGTATTTTACATGCTTTTCACTGTTAGCCGTTATATTAAATAGTGCTCAGCAGGTGGATTACCGAAGCAACGTAGTTATTAAATCCAGCGAACACCTAAAACTTAAAAGCGGGGAATTGGAAATGGCCTTCTTGAAATGCCTTCTAATTTGTTATAAGTTGAACTCTTTGCTTTCACATCATTATATGTTACTTGAGTATTAATGAGTTTGTTATCACATGAAGTAATATCTAAGTTGGTAGAATTTTGATAATATTTCTTACAACTCTAAATTATATGGTATAATAGGGATTTGGCTATAGAACTTTTAGATGTTAATAACGACCAGCATAAATTCATTGTATAGAGGTAGTCGATAAATCCAGAACAGCAGGTCAATAGATGAATATTCGATTTAAAATACAATTCGTTTCATCCAAAAAATGTGCTCGTTTCCCCGATTAAAAAGCAGTTTAAAAATTTATAATCATCCGGTAATATCAAACTTGACCAACCCATAAATATATACACAACATATCCCCAAAATAAAGTAATGCCGGCAAAGGCTGGCCGAATGTGTCGTCTTTGTATCACGAATCTGAAAATGACAACGGTAAACGAGCTAAAGTTTCAAAAGGAAAAATACAACAATCAAAGCGATTGTATGGCATCAAAATGTTGTGAGGATCCTTTGCCACCGATGCTCACTGGCCACTCGAAACAAAACTCTCAAACTGACCTCTTGGCTCAAGCTGGGCGTCTGTCAACTTTGACACAAATGAAATACCGCCCAATGCGAAAGGGGTGTAAGCGCGAGGCTTAGTGAAACAACACGAGGGGTGAGCTTACCATGCAGGCAGAGATAGTCATAATTTATGTCAAATATGAATAATATACATATATCGAGGACTATCTATTGTCGGGTCATCTCTGACATAATTCCTTGAGGAAATCTCAAACATAATACGTGAGGATATAATAGAAGCTTCGTGACACACAATTTCGAGGAAAGAAATCAATAGACTGACAACGACTAAAACTCTGGTCATCGACCCTCATCTCGTATCGCGGTATACCATCCTACAATGCGCATATACCGATCCGTCTACTGCGGGAATAGACTAATCAGCAATCACCTCGCTTATCTGCTTGATATAAAGGCCAAAACACTTATACACAAAGTATAAGGCACACCCCAGCTTATACACAAAGTATAAGGCCTGTATACTTATACACAAAGTATAAGGCACGCGCCGCAACTATACCGTAGTATAAAGACCACATCAACAACAATGCACACGACAAAGTGATCAAAGACTAAATACCATTTCTTATGCGAGTATAAGAATGGCCATGTATTTATGCCGTAGTATAGGGCCACGCCGGCTTGATGCACGACCAAAGCGTCAAAGCGAGTCATACCTCTGGTAGTATGAGGCCAAACGTCACTATCTTAGTAGTATAGGGCCAATAGTGTCACATATCACACTGCAAGGAAGGAGAAATGCTTTAATCCTAGTAATCAGCTATAGAAATGCTTTGATACTCGGAATCACCTCGGAAGTCATAGATCATTTCTAACCATCTTCTAAATAACCGGCTACTCTACTCCCCCGAACAATATCAAGCACACATCTAAAACATCTCACAATAGTAGAATCGAGACACAATCGCCATGAGGCCACATAATCATAAGTGCCCGACAGAGGCCAGAAATCGAAATATAAGTTGGGAGTTCGAGCTATTACTTACCTCAAGCAATCTTCAAGCACAGAATATAATCACGCATAATCCTTATAACAATTACATGTATATCATTCTCACATAATCATATCCATGATAACATGTTCACACGATTTAAAGTAAGTACATAAAATGCTTTAGTGAGATAAGTACTGCGCCTCTTGCTAGCTACCCATGAGAGCCTTCACGAAAGACAATCGAGGTAAGCGCCTTTTCACGATCAGCGCTTTAAACAACACCGAAGTATAATCAAGACCTACTCACATATACACGTTCTAGAAGATACACTTAACCAACTCTTGGGGAACTATCTAGCAGTCTAACATATTGGATCATGTCGAATTATAATCATCGGACACAGCCAATCGATTCCCTTCATTCCATCTTATCACTTTCTCATTACAAATGGAAACTTATAAGTTGTTCTAACTAATCATCGAGTCCATAGTGCTGTCTATCTTTCCGAAATATCGATTATAAGCTACGACACAGATTTACACTTTTCGACACCAACACCCTTTAATCAATTTTAAATCACCAATTTAACATCATAACTTAACTATAATAAGGTCTGATATAACCTCCTATACATTTTAAAGTCTTATAAAAATATCCATATAAAAGGGCGAAAACCTAAAAGTCAACTGCGACATGCGTCTCAAGCGATCTCACAAATCACGAATTCACCGCTCGAATCGTCCACGGAACCCGCTAACCAACTAAGATTTATCATAAAATTCAATTATGGAAAAGTCAACTAAAAGTCAACTATGTCAAAACTTAGAAATATACCGAAAACATTCTTGCCTTTCGAAGAATGATGGGGAGAACAATATTCTCTGACCGATCTTGAGTTTGGCGACAATCGAAGAGAGAAATGGAAAAATGAAATTTTTTTAAGGGGAGGGGCTTAATTTCGGCCAAAATATGAGAGAAAGAAGATGAAGTTGTGATGATGATGATGATGTGGAGGATATGTATGAATAGATATTTAAAAAAAAACTCGAGTTCCGTTCGGTTTCGGTTAATTCTCATTTATCGTGCTTAAACCTCCACGAACCCGATTTCAAGATAAATTCTTCCATGGCAAGCACTACTAGAATTATAAATGAAATTCGACAAAAGTTTTCTGAGAAATAATATTATCATCGAAAAAAAAATTATATCTTATTCCGGGTCCGCGCATGAAGCCAGAAAAATTTAAATTTTTTTTTTTTTTTTGTAACGGTTATTACATATTGATTGAGGCTAGATTTTATTATAATCTTGTGTCAGAATGCTTTATATTTATACAATTTTTATACATATAATCGTCTATGATATGTTAATTACTAGATTTATATATTTTATGAATCGAGAGACATTTATCAAATACCTAAATTTAGAAGATTTATTGGTGATTATTACTAGTTAAATACATGTATATGTCTAGATGAACAAACCAATAATATATGACCACTTGTTATTAACTACATGATAACTTTAGCATAATTGAATTGATAAATCG
The DNA here is from genome assembly GCA_019722365.1 of Lithospermum erythrorhizon. Lineage (NCBI taxonomy): Eukaryota > Viridiplantae > Streptophyta > Magnoliopsida > Boraginales > Boraginaceae > Lithospermum > Lithospermum erythrorhizon. Next base: position 324,969 of record JADFUC010000207.1, read on the forward strand.
AAGGAGTTTGACGATAATAATAATACAAAGGATAATAAGAGAAATATATGATAAATGATAATAGGTACTTAGTACAGTCTATAGCTTTTTTTCAATGTATAATGATTGTGATAATTGATCTTGTCAATTGATCCAAGAGAGTACTTGTAGAGCTTTGGAACATTTATAATATATACATCGCATGATGATGTTATATGATGGTCAATATTATAACTAATTTATTGGTATACAAAACTAACTAGTCAAGTCGAAACTATAAGTTGTGTTGTTGTTTTTGGATATTATATAGCGATGTGGAGCTTAGTTAAAAGACTTATCGAGAGAAAGATTTATGGTTACACTAAAGTGTTCATAACTTTGGTGAAGTAAGTAGTTTAAACATATTTGGTACTTTTAATGTGTCTTGAAGACTAGATTTTATATAAGCATGAATATTAAAGATTAAGGACTTAGAATTGATAGTCATATAAATTAAGGGTTTTTAATATTCTTGAAGAATTTCTATCGATGTCCTCTCGTTATTTTGAAAAATAGAATCTTATAAAGTTCATTTATGAGACACGAAAACTCATACAATTTAGGATCTGAATTCATTGACATGATATGAATTTTGGAATTTGATAACTATTTATGATTTCGTTTGGAGTGCAGAAGTCATACATATGAAATTATGCGAATATACAAACATTGTTGACTCCTTTGGAAGATATAACGCATAGTTACATGTTATAACTTTGAGAATTGACCATATATCATATGTGTGCAAACTTATTTATATATACCCTTGAAGTGGTTAATTCTTGCAGTGATTGATTATCTAATTATATTTCTGAAGTAGTATATATAATTAATAAGTGTGGAACTTGTAGATATTGCTACAACTTGTAGGCAATCTTTACTTGATTTATATATACTACCCTTAAGTGGTTAATTCTTAAAGTGATTGATTATCTAATTATATCTACGGAAGTAGTATATATAGTTCATAAGTGTGCAGCTTGCAGCAGATATTCTTTACAACATATCATTCTAAAAAGATGAGAAAAATTTCTTGTAACAAAAGAAGCCGAATGTTATCCTGATATGAGGTAGTGTAAATTTAATTGAAAGGAAGGCTCGGAAGAGCTAACATATGAATCCGTCGAGATGTGTATTTAGATGAACCATATTAACTTCTAAGGTTGAAAGAAACTTAATCACTTTCAAAAACATACGCCAAATTATCTATGACATTAAGACAACAAATGAAAGATCCAGAAGAGTTAATATTTATAAAAAATGTAGAAAAGTCAATTGAAGGCTCTGGAAGAGCTAATATATTGCTACCTGAAATAACAAACAAGTTTGTATATCAAAACACACTTTTTGTCAAATCGAAAGTTTGAAAATTGTGAGAAATTTTATTATTTGACATAACCAGTTGGAGCCATCGGGGTTAGTTGCGATCTGAAAGAATAATTGAATATTTTTTAATTGGAGGCTAAATTGAAGAGTACATAAACTATTAAGTTTGAAGGAATTTATGTGAGCTTCATAGGTGTAAATTCTCAGTTGATTGTTGTGGGGCACGTTGAATTACATGCAATACCCCAATTGATCATTGGGAAATGTTACACTATGTAGTAACACTTGTTCGCATTATGCCAAATTATTATAAAACTCCCCGATATAGTTGGTTTGGTCAGAAACCACATATTTTACCCTCCAGTTATGCGTGCATCATATATTCTCGTACTATGCACAAATGATGACTTTTTAAATGATTATTATACCCAGAAGGTATGCGCGTATATACATGATCTGAGGTGAAATTAATTTATCAAGTAATTTTTTCATTTGTGATATATCAATATTTTCAACATTGAGAGAATAGTATACAAGCGAAAAATAAGACTATCGGCATTGAAATATCCTATATTAGATGATCCTAAAAATGAATAAATATGAACTTGAAGTTCAAGAGAAAATATGAATAAGAGATGATATGAGCAAAGTTAACACGAACAAATTTTTTGACGCCAGGAATATGATGGAGTCTTATGCGATTGTAAACACTCAAAATAGAGTGGAGTTTCTGAGAACCGTTGTAAATGAAATAGTTCCACCATTGAAGATGAATTACGGAGAATATCACGAGAAGAGGTACGTGAATATATCATGAATAAGCTAAAGCTCTAATGTCTATAAGACATTTACATTTACAAAATTTATGAATATAATGAGATCTCAGTTATCATGAACATGGTGGAACCAAAAGAAAAGGATTGTCGACAATAGATATTGCATACAATTAAGAGCTCTATATAATGAAGCAATATGAGGATTTAAAATCTATCTCCTTAAGTGAGTAGATATATATATACATATATATATATATATGAATGATCAAAGAAAACATAATAAAAGAGTAAATGAAAACTTCGCTATATAAAGTGAAAATTGTGCAAAAGATGATATTACGGTATATATTGAGTATATGTGCATATAGCGAGAAGTAGATTCTGTAAAAGATTTATGTCTTAGAAAGCGTGAATTATAAAGTGTCACGTACATTTGATGGAGAGTATAAAGAAATTATATATGTTTGGTGGCAATAAAATATAGCCACTTGATATGCGTATATGACATAATATAGCATCTTTAATGTATTCGTGAATACATGTATAGAGATTGAGTATACATGTAGAAAAATTATGAATTTTGAAGCACAAATATGTATCCCACAAGACTTAACTTTCGATTGAGTTAAAGTAGAAAATATTTGAATATTTAAAGCCATCCGAGCGGATTACAGTTGTGCATTATTAGACATTTATTTACATTATCATTTTATTCAGTATGACATGGATATACAAGTGTACCAATAGTATGTCATACACGTTTAACTTTGTATTTATATTATGCCCAATGTGATTGTATGATATATTTGTTTACTTCTTACGTGGTATGAGACATTTGAATTATTTAGTGTAAGTTGACATTGATCTTACATATTTTTATTGTTGATTGAATTGTATTGATGACTTTAAATATTCATGATATTGTTTCGAAATCAATGAGAATTGATTCCATTTTATTATGCATGTTGCGACAATTGTGTCGATTCATTTGCAGTTGGGTTAAATGTGATTGCTCGAGAACTTAGTGTTCAACTTAGTAATTGTATATTACTAGTGTGAGTTCTCTGATAATAATTTAAGGGTTATGAGCGGTACTAGATCTTACTCGTGTCGTTATAATAATAGTAGTGGTCAATTATTATTATACAACTTACTATTATACGAGCCTAGAGGTCCACTTGTCTGATGACGTTGAGTTATATTTCATGTATGAAATTAAAGAGAATTGTATAATTGAAAATGTATTTCTCCAATTACAAGGATTCTACATTTTTATGTAGAATATCGATTGAACAAATAGAATCAATTAAATAGTTATTTAATTGGTTTGATAATTACAGTATTTATCAATAACTTGAAAGATTATTGATATTGACTCGATACTATTTAATTAATGGCGTTAAATAGTTCAGCTCATTAGCAACTCATTAATGTCTTAGCGAACTAATAGAGTTAGCAGTCGAGCTAATACTTGAGGTTAACTATCGAGGCTTGTTTTTAACGTATACTATATAAGTAAGCTTTAGGGTTTTCATGATAAAAGTTATGAAAAAATCTTTTCATGAAACCACTAAGTATTCGCCCCCCACTTTTGGCGAAAATTCTCCCAAGAATTTTTGGGTTTTTGATTTTGTTCATCCTTGTTTACTAGCATAAATTGGTTCTTGATTCAACCCCTCCTGGTGTGGACCAACTAGAGATATCATACGATTGATATTACAATGAGGAGGCTGAGAAGGGAAGTCAAATTCCGTTATGAATTTGAAAGAGTGTGGGAATTTTTGGTGGAATTTCTTTCCAGATTCTTGGCTGTAGAATGCTACTGTTAAATGTTAGCAATTATATGTATTTGTTGAACAATTTAGTAAGCACTTTAAAAGATCCACGGAATTATGGATTTGTATTTATGCTCATATATCCATAGTATTTTCCATCAGTGGCGTCATGAGCCAAATTAAAGGATTCTTTTCATTATTTATTTTATCTTGTTTGTTTTTTATCAATTTTTTATTTGATTAATTCTTGTTCATATATTTAATTAGAATGAAATATATGATGAAATAAATCACCATATTCTTGATTATTGATTTACACATGTGTATTTACAGAGTTTATGATGATGTATTTTGCTTCATAAATTAAAAAGGAGCGATTTATTGGTTTTGTTTAAACGGTTTTGTAAAACATGTTTGGGAGCTTGTAAAATTTTTGTAAAATTACAGTATAATTTTTGGAACCCGAATGGCACATAGAATATCTCCATTAAATTTCATAATTTTTGGATTTTCTAAGTGCCTCAAAAATTTTTGAGATTTCGTTGTTTAATTAATAATTAAATATGAAAAATTTATTTTAATGAAGCGGGATTTGTTGAAGCAAATTATGAAGTTTAATGTGTTAGAATTTCATAAATTTTGAAAAATTTTAAAGCCTCCCAAAACAATTTTACAAAGCGAATTAAATTAAATAAAGCAAGGTTAAAATATGGAAAGCATTGTTATAAATCTCGGCCGAAGCCAGAGCTTCCAGCGACCCTGCAGGCGCGTCGGTGGATCGGGCTTGACCTGACCGCAAAAAATGATGGCGGACGGCGACCTACATGGCGGTGCCACTTGGCATTAACCGACGGTCGGCCGTCGTGCTCGAGCCCGTTATGGCGTGTGCCTGTTTTTGAAACTAATTCGAATTTATTCATTTAGGTTTCCTAAAATTATGGGACTAGTTATATTCGGTTTTTATTGATTATTTGTCATTGTAATTACCTAATTAATTGTAATTAATTGTGTGATGACAATTAATTATTCCTTTATATTATATCTTTTTAAATTAATTTAAAAGTGATATAACAATTATGGTAACAATTTAAACACTTAATATATTTTTAGAATATGTTGTGATAAATATTTTTCTATAATATGTATATGGTTAATAATTATTGGTAATAATTATTAATTGACATGTGTATGATAATTGAGTTTATATTAATTAATTTTAATATGTGTAATAACATGGATTAATTAATTTGATAATTACAAACATGCATTTTCCAATGCCATTTGAAATATTTATTAAGTTCATTTATGTGATTTAATAAAGTGCCTATATTTTGTAATGGTGATTGGAATGGAGGTATATAGATATGACCCATTTATTTATTTTTCGATGCAGAACGTAATGTTGTAAATGACATTCTGAGTCATATTTTCTTGTATTTATTTATTGTTTTACCCACAAGCTTGCAAGTTGTCTAAGATGGGTTAGTATATAAATATTGTAACAAGTGAAGATATTGAAGATCATTCGCGGTGGTGAATGCTTGAGTGAATTTCGGTTGGATCAGGAAGTAAGATACAGAATTAGGACTTATGTTGGTATTTGATAATGCCTTAATGAGTTCTAGGGGCCATATCGTATATCTCTTGAATGTGCATTACTTGTTTTATTTTTTCATGTTGCATGTATTGTGATTATGTGCTAGGATGCATGAGTAAATGAAAACAAAGTAATAATAATCTCGCTGATTAAAATTTGAAAAGCAAATGTCGAAGCCAATTTTAAAGTTATCGCGATCAATTGCATCAATTGGGCACACCGTGATGGCGGGTGTTACAATGTTGCATTTGATATGACAATGGATCATGTTGAAGTGATTTCGGCTAGCGTTGTGGGCTTTCGGATGATCAATCCAAATGTAGCTTTAGTTTAATTGGTATGCTTAACGGTTCTGAGGAATACAAAATGTTGGGTAGCATCTTGTAAGAGATGCTAGTGACCTAAGAGTTATGTAGTTTTACATAATTGGTTGACAACCTACTATTATACTGGATTCAAAATGTGTATGCGAGTGTTAGTTTGAATTTAATTATAATAGTCTTAATCTACTAATATATTTAGGTGAGATTTCAAGTAGTATTTGCTTAACAATTGTTGTAAGTGTTTTAGCATGATAGTTCTTGAGTGCATTATTTTATTTACTTATTCTTGTAGAATTAATATGGGTACCCTTATTCTTTACTCTGAGGAGCTACTTAAGCTCGGCGCTTGAAAGGAGTCTGGTGAACAACTTCGAGATTTTGGCCAGGTGGTGCAGAAACTTGAGAATCGTTCAACCCCGAGATAATGATCGTCTTTGAACAATAAGGTTCTGCGAAACCTAGTGATAGTCGTCCGTCGGAAAAGGGATCCCACAAAAAGCAAAGTCGATGTTGTCGTGTCCAATGTCATAAATGTCTTTGCCCAATATGGAACGCCGTTTCAAATTCAATATGAAAAGAATTGTATATACGGCAACTTGAGAATTATTCGAAAGAGCTAGAAAAGAGATATGACTTAGCATGCAGTAACAAATGGATAGCGAAGTTGAAACAGGGCGAGCCCACATGACCCTCGTATCATTAAAATGATTGGCAATTACGTCGACTCAGCCACGGGCACGGTGTCTCCAAAGAAGCTGGGCGTGGATGCAAATCACAGAAGTCTCTTCCCGGAGAAAAATTCTCTCGGTTTGTCATGAACTTGATATGCACAAGTTTGAGTTATCTCCAAATGAAGCGCATAAGATGATCACGAATCTTGAAGAGGCAGAACTGGAAGACTAAAACTTCTACTCCTTGTTTCGGTGGTCCAAAAACAAGAAGAAATTCAAGAAAGAAGAGAGAAAGAAGTTTTTAGAAAGCGAAGCCAAAGGGTTCTAATAATCCCAAGGTTCTTTGGGGAAAGGGAGGAGCTAGGAAGGATAACGAAGTGTCTTTATTGCGGAAACACAGCAGGTCCTTTGGGAAATGGAAGCACTGCGAGGAAGTTCACAGATGATAGGAAGAATGGTCTGCGACCCAGCTACATTTCTGGTATGTATGTTATTGAAGTTTGTACAACTTAATTCTGCTCGTGAGTGATAGACACCGGTTGTGGTTCTCGTATTTGTCGTAATATCTTGAGGAACTCGAGTCAAGTAGAAGACTCGAAAGAGGAAAATGGATGCAACGTGTGGGAAATGAGGCGCGAAGGTTGCGGCCGCCATAGTAGGATCCATTAGTTTAAATTGCCCGCGGACCTTGTTTTGAAGCTTTATCTCCGGTTTACTATGCTTTTGCAATTTGTAGGAATATTATTTCTATTTACTGTTTTGAATATTGATGATTTTTCATTTTGATAGATCTAGATAATTTAGGATCACCGGGAATGGGAGTAGTATTTGAATGCAGCCTCCACTTCAAAATGTTTATACGTTTTTAGACATGATTAATGAGTCATATAACATAAACTTAAAAGCGGAATAAACTAACGACTTAAACGGAAACATACTTATAGTATTGCGGAGACTAGGTCGCGATACTTGAGAACCGAATCGAAAACTCCACTCCGGTCTGATACTTGAAGGTTTCAATTATGAATGCGTACTATAAGTGTAGTGCGCCTTTGTACAAAATGACCAAAATGCCTTTCAGCAGGCAAATGAAAGGGCAAGTGATTTATTGAGATCATACACAGCGATGTATGTGGGCCAATGAACACATGTCGCAAAGAAGGTCATAACTGCCATTTACATTTGCGATGACTACGGTAGATACGGTTTTGTGTATCGATGAGACACAAACGAGTCGTTTGAAATTCAAAGAGTTCCAAAATGAAATGCAAACCAATTGAACAAGACGATAAAGATTCTCGATTACGATAGAGGTGGAGAATATTTGAGTCCGCAGTTGATACTCATCTTAGAAGTGTGGTATTGTTTTCTTCGCTCCGGCGAGAACGCTCCCGACATAATGGCGTGTCGAGGAAATGTCGAACCACTTGACATGGTTCGATCTATGATGAGCCTATCTGATCTACCAGTTAATTTCTGGGGATATGCACTTCTAAGCGCGACACTTACCTTAAACAGATGTCCAACCAAGTCAGCAGATAAAACTCCCCATGAACTGTGGTTTGGGAAGATTCCCAAGTTGGGTTTTCTCAAGATTTGGGGCTGTGAAGCTTACGTTAAGAGATTAACAAAAGATAAACTTGCGCCCAAATCGATAAATGCTATTTCATAGGATATTCAGGGAAGCAGTTGGTTACTACTTACTGAAGCGGGGAGAATAAAATCTTCGTTGCTAGAGCAGGAGTATTCCTTGAAAAGGAATATTTGTTCGGAAGGACTAAGTAATGGTGTTCATCTTGATGAAGCTCAAGGCGATGAAGTCGATGCCGATCGTCTATCTGAGGCATCTGACAGCGCCACAAGTGGGCGTTAACAAGAGACCCGAGTTCTTGATCCGCAGTATGGAAGAACCCGATAACAAGGAGATCCACTTGAGGGGATGCTTCACGAACCAGGCTGGTATGGTGAAGCTTTCATCGTTAGAAGTGACGAGCCCGCTTAGCATGTTGAATGGATTTTTACAATTAAAGAAGTATTGTGGTGTTAAAATTAATTGTTTAAGTATTGGCTAATGTTTGAATTGCATAAACATAGTTTAGAAATTAGTTAGTTAGATATAGTAGGCGTCCGTTTAAAAATGAAGCTACGAGACGATTCCTGATTTAATAATAATTTAGTTTTAGACTCGATTTATTTGATAAACATTGAAAAATTCAATTATTTTGTCAATCTAATAATGAATATGATGAATAATAGGATGAATAAGGTAAAAAGCTCCAACTTCATCTAAATAATATAACTTTTAGATATTCTTTATAATTTGTGTGTATTTCATTTAGTAGTATTTTGTGTTTCTGTAATACACATACTATTCATTTAGTGGTATCCATTTTGTTATCTGAAATACACATAATATTCATGTTGTGGTATCCATTTTTTTAATCTGAAATACACATAATATTCACATTTTGTATTATGTAATACACATAATACTTTCATGTCGTGGTATCCGTTACGAAATACATATTAGTGTGCGCTGGTATTGCATTTCCATACATAAGTGTTATTTTTAACCGACGGTGTCAAAGCGTATTTCCATTCTGAAGATCCAATAGGGATACCGGGAATGCATGTGATAATTAGTAGAAGGATGGATGATTTCGGGAGAGAATGTGAAAGTGTAAGGAAGGAGGATGCCTCGAGAAAGATTGAAGAAGAAAAATAAGGCAACCAAAAGCAAAGATGATCGTCAAGAAAAGAAACAAAAAAAGACACGATTAGATGAATGAATTATAGTTGTTATACATGATTTTTAGATACTTATTCTTTATGATATGATATTGATTTTATCATTGTTTCTTTTAAAAATATTTAATGGCATTACATGAAAAATAAAATACCATATGAAACTGATGAGTGGTATTACTCTCCATATAATTAATATCATGGTAGACTATTGAGCAGTTTTACAGACATACTTCAAGCCATGAACATAGAAAAAAAATCATATTTTCTATATCATGTAATACAAAATAAAAAAATAATGGTATTACTAAATAAAAAATTAAACTCATGGTGATGAATAATTAGAGGGAAAAAAATAGTGATATTACTAAAAAAATAGTGGTATAATAAAAAACTAAATCATATTCTATATTTGAATTCAAATTTTTTAGATCCATGATAATGAATAATTAGAGTGAAATAATATTGAATGTTTACAAATTGAATTATGAATTATCTAAACATAAAATATAATTTAAAAGGAAGAAAAATAAAAGTATGAAATCAAAAAGGTAAAAACCCAAATTGGAGAAAAAATAAGCAACAAATTCGAAAATAGATTGTGCATGCTATAATTGTAGGAAGAATTTTTTTTTAAATGCAAAAAAATAAATTATAAAAATACCTCTATTCAATATTAGCCATTGATCAAAAAGTGAAGATCCAATTGCCACGATTTGAGTAAGCACGTAATAAGCACCAAACTCTAAGCATCTAAAAAAAATTCGTTGAAAATTTCTCTATCCCAAAATATATGTACATTTTGATTATACTGAAAATTAAGTATTAACCATTTTGAAGAGTAATGGGTCATTGTTGCACCCAACGGGAAAAAAAGCTAAAGCCTTTGGAAAAGAAAGGGTCGAAAAAAAGGAGTTCGAAAAGAATGTCGTTCCTCATTCAACTAGAAACGAAAAATGAATGAAGGATTCGAAAAGAATAATGTTCCCTTGTGAAAGAAAATGAAGGGTTAAAAAATAATGACGTTCCCTTCTAAGAAAAAAAGAAAAAGATTACGGGTTCGTGAAGAATGACGTTCCCTTTGAAAATCGATAAAGAGTTCGAAAAGAATGTCATTCCCTCGAAAAAAAAAGACGTTCCCTTTGTTATTCAAGATGGACCTTGTGTTCCTAAGTTCCATCTTGAGGGGGATGAAATAATATATTGAAGAAACACAAGTGTGTTAGTTGCTTAGAGAAAGAAACACACTTGTGTTAGTTGACAAGGATCGTGATTCGTGTTAGTTGACAAGGATCATGATTAGGATCACGATCCGACTGTTAGGATCATTTTGTGTTTACTTTAGTAGATTATCTTCTTGTATAAATAGTAGATTCAATGTAATTAGCAATGAAGGAAAGGTCAATGAAATAATAAAATAAATTTCATAATGAAGATTCTCTATCCTCATTATTATATATCAATTGTTGTTCCACACTTCTTCAATAAAAATAAATTTAATTTTATTAGCTTCCGCTTTTAATAAATTCTTCAGGATCTAAATCGTAGAAGCTAGATTAATTATTTTACTTATTATAAATTAATGTAATTCGTCATTAATAAATACAAATAATATAAAAACCGAGCAAACAATATAAATTAATGTAATTCGATAGTGAATTTGAGGTCCGGCTTAATTAAAAAGAGTGAAACCGTCATACTAACGGCCCCTCGAGGTTCCTCTCTCGGGATACCACATATGAGTTAATCGCAGGATGTGCCTTAATTGATCGGGATTAGAGCTTTCCTTTCAATCACTTCAACACAAGGCCGCTCCTTAATTGACCGAGGATTAGAGGATTTTTTTTAACCACTTCAACACAAAATCGATTCTTAACACTCTAATTTTTTAACAATTGAGATACGTCCGAGGGCGAGATTCGGCTTAATTAAGATTGCGCCGACCGTCATTGTCTGATTGACCTTTTGGTAAGAATCATAACAAGAATGCAAAAATTTGCCAATTGCCATGCACGTTCCCTTTCCTTCAACAATTATACATGCTAATACACATGGAAAAAAACATGTTAAATCCAAAATTGCCTTCAATTATGGAGAAATAAAGCTACTAATATAACTATATAATGTACATAGAATTATTTTAATAATTTTATTAATTAGTCTGAATTATTTTAATAATTTTATTAATTAGTCTGAATTATTATTAATCAAGAAAATAAAAACTAATGGCTAAAGTTACTCTCAATTTTTGCTGATATTTCTCGTTATCTCCCCTATTTTAGCCACATTTTATTTTATTTAATTGAAATGAGTTAATTATAGTTTAATATTATTTGGGTTGTTAATTTATTTAGCTGGATTTCAGTAAATGATTTTTTTTGTTGCTAGAGTCATTAATTAGTTACCCTACATCTTCACCACCTTGACCAGAGCTACTTCATCATTTTTTTTCTGACATTTTTAATTCTTTATGTTAATCTAAATTTGGGATTTTTTTTGGGGTTTTTATCAATTTTTTATATTTTTATTTATCCATGATAATGTCACAATTGTGATATTCACATTGATATTGTTTGGAATTCATCAATTTTGGCCTTTAATTAATCAAGTTATTCATTTAGATTCTGTATATGTTTGGTTACAATTCTGAATATTAGGCTCTTTAGTGTTGATGTTTTTAGGATTTTGAGGAATTGGGAAGATTCGTTGAGTTTGAGGGGGATATTTTGGCATTATATTGTCAGGTTTGGGACAACTTTTTGTTGGGGTAATGTGGTTCGGGCGTAACCTCTTTAGAGGCATTGGGGCACGTTGAACGAGGTTTGGCTCGATTATTGATTCTAATTACTCTGAATTCTCGCAATGTTCGATTTTAGGATTTGAATTTTCGAGTTCAAGTTGGTTTGGAAGTTTATTTTCCTGATCAAGAATGGGTTGCCTTTGTTCGAAGCGGTCTGGAGTAATCGATGATGTTGCTGTTAATGCAAAAAATAATAGTAAATTAAATGCAAACGATAATAGTAAATTAAACAAGTCTTCAATAGCTCCCTCAAGAAAAGAGGAGGTTATAGTTGATAAGCATAAATATGGTTCTGGTTCTAGAAATTCAATGTCAAAGCGGGGTGAGGAACCTAAAGCGGGTGGTGTTGCACGTGGGGGAAGTGGAAGAAAGTCGGTAATTGTTGAGAGGCCTAAAAATGGTACCCTACATACACGATCAATGACGATTGATTTTGCCAGTGGAAGGATTTTAAGTGTGAGGGGTGCCAAAGGCGAGCAGTCTGCTGCAGGATGGCCATCGTGGCTAACTGCAGTCGCTGGAGAGGCGATTCAAGGGTTGCTTCCTCGGACCGCAGAGTCATTTGAAAAGATAGAGAAAGTCAGTCCTACTCTCATTCCCCTATTTCTTCTACCTTGTGCGTAAATTGTAGTTTGTATTTTTATATCGCAGACTAAATATTTTCCGAGGGTCTTAGTTTTGATTCTTGGATTTCGATAAATATCTTCTAAGGGTCTTAGTTTCGATTCTTGGATTTAGACTCAGTGGAATCTAACTTATTTCATTTCTACAACTTATCATTAGTGTGTAAAGACAACACATAATTGCGCAAACCTGTTTCATTGTTCTGTTGCGACTTAGCATGTGCTCATCTTATCATATGTAATGTTTTTCCAATATCCCAGACCATCTATAGTTAATAGTATCTCGTTTTTTAAGGAAGTCAAATTTTACTCCAACAATGTTTAAAATGGAATTTTATTTATCTTAAATAATATACTTGCATGCTAACTTAGAATATTTAAATTGTTTGAATTTCAGAACATATATTATAGATGGTTGTAGAATTACTGGTTAGTTCTAGTGTATTTCATGGTTTACTACATTTTTAAGAGCACTCATTCATAAGGGTCTAGGTTCCTCCCTCTCTGAGAAACATGGAAGTTGGGAGCTCCCAAATGTAATGAACTTTGTTCTGCATTCAATTTTGCAGGTTGGCCAAGGAACATATAGTAGTGTTTACCGAGCACGTGACCTGACGAATAATAAAATTGTTGCCATGAAAAAGGTAAAATTTGTAAATATGGATCCAGAAAGTGTTCGCTTCATGGCAAGAGAAATTTCCATTTTACGTCAGCTTGACCACCCAAATGTTATCAAACTTGAGGCTATTGTAACATCGAGGATCTCAGAAACCTTATATCTTGTATTTGAATACATGGAACATGATCTTGCTGGACTTCTAGCATCACCAAATGTCACATTCAATGAATCTCAAGTAAATTACTCTTTACTCTCTATATGCTAGAGATAACACAAGAAATTTTTTTATAGCTTCTTTTATATATAGTATGCACTTATATTTCCTGCAATAATTTTGTCAAAACTTTACTGTCCATGCAGATAAAATGTTACATGCAGCAATTGTTTCGTGGGCTTCAGCACTGCCATGATCGTGGAGTACTTCACCGAGACATAAAGGGTTCAAATCTTTTAGTAGGAAATAATGGAATTCTAAAGATTGGAGACTTTGGTTTGGCTACCACTTTCAAGCCCAACCAGAAAGAGCCATTGACTAGCCGTGTTGTCACTCTTTGGTATAGGGCTCCTGAGCTTTTGTTTGGTGCAACGGAGTATGGAGTTGCTATTGATATGTGGAGTGCTGGTTGCATTCTTGGGGAATTGATTGCTGGAAAGCCTATAATGCCCGGAAGAACAGAGGTACAGATCACAACCCATAAATATAACTCGTGTTAAAACTAAGACTTATTGTGTTCAGTAGCGGATATTAGATAGACTGTGGTTAGCCATCACTACCACCTTATTTTGAAAAAAAAAATCATTGTGTTATATAATTATGTATTGATTTTGTACAAAATATATTAATGCATTTGGACCCCTGTTTATTTATATAAAAAAGAATTATAGTACCATATTATTGAGTCTATTTTATCACTTCATTATATAAGACAGTGTATGTACAAAAATATCTTAGCCATACCCCAAATTTCTTTTTTTACTTCTATGAAATGTGTTTAAAGGATTGTAGTATTACCATCGTACCCTATTTAATTTGATTGTCACATATTACCTATTTGATTGTCATTATATAAGACAGTGTATGTACAAAAATAAAGCCGATGATAAGAAAAATCATGGCCTATTTTGGTTATCTATACTTAAGTGAGCATTTAAGTGATACCTGGTTAATGTGGGATGGTAACTTTCAGGTTGAGCAAATGCATAAGATTTTTAAGCTTTGTGGATCACCATCCGACGAATATTGGAGAAGATCAAAATTGATACATGCTACTACATTTAAACCACAGCAGCCATATAAACGTCGTCTTCTTGATACTTTTAAGGACTTCCCTTCTACAGCCTTGGCCCTAGTTGATGTCCTACTCTCAATAGATCCTGAAAAGCGGGGAAATACGACTTCAGCTCTCAAAAGTGAGGTAATCCGATAACATAACTTTAATAAGTCACACAGGAATTGCACGGAAATCTGACAAAAAGTAATTTGTACTTCGTATCATTTATGTTTCTTTATCTTTCATTATTTGAAGTCTGAAGTTTATTGCATGCCCAGGAATAAGTTAGTGGCAACAGCTAGCATACTCAGTAGTGTGATATAGCAATCATGCCACTATATATATTTTCATTTCTCTCTGCCTTCTTAAGGTTTAGTGCCAACGCATACATTTCACTGACGTTTTAACTAATATCCAACAGTTCTTCAAGACGAAGCCTCTTCCTTGTGATCCATCTAGTTTACCAAAATATTCTCCGAGCAAAGAATTTGATGCCAAATTGCGCGAAGAAGAAGCAATAAGGTATCATGTTTTCATAGATTTTAATACTATATTACGACTCGTTTAATCGTTTTATATTTCTCACCATGCCCGCAAAAGGAAATCAGAAATTTGCTCCGAAATCAGATCATAATATCAGTTCTACTTGGTCCATAATATCACCTATTCTTCCGAATATGATTAGATAGGCCAATGAAACTACATATTCATCTTTTAATTTGATTCTAGTATTAAACTTCCTTAGTTACTAGTTCAACTGCTGAGCCTTGAATATTTATACAAAAGCATTAAGACTTCTCAGACTAATTCATATTCCTGCCTCAACTAATATAGGCAGAAGGCCGACAGAATGAGAGGGAAAGGTGCAGAATCAACAAGGACGTCTTCCAGGCAGTTGAAGGGGATCCCCACCCCAGCATTTGAATTTCAAGGGCAGGTGTGTCTCTATTTCCTTTACTGTGTTTTCCCCTATCTTTTGAACCAAACAATATGAAAAAGCTTATTCTTCTTATAATCCTCCCAACAACATGGACAGTCGAGTAAGAAGAACAGCACAGCTGTCAAATTCAACCCACTGGAGAACAGTGTAAGAGGACACCAGATCGAAACACCCAAACTAAGTTCGAGGAATCGATTATCCCACTCCAGTTCAGTATTGCACCCGAAAGCAGGAGTCTATTCATGTTCAACAAAAGGAAAAGTCGATTCAACCCGAACAGTTGCTCCTGGAAGGACATTTGGTTCTTTCAAACATGGTGGAGAATCGGTTAGCCAAGAATTTCAAAAGGCTCAATCAACAACTAGAGAATCATCAAGTCTTCACCCAAGGGTTAAAAGGACTGCTACACAGGAACCCACGGTACAGTTTCTCAACAATAATCTATTAATACTAGAAATGAGAAAATTGGCATAGCCCAATATCAATGGATTTCCCTTCTATATATTTTTCTCAATTCGACCTTTGCCATTGGAAGGACTCAAAGTCGGCCTCATCATTGTGAGCAAAACTCGTGGCCACTAGGCTAACTCTAGTGGTTGGATTTTCATTCTATGAATGAATGTCAAATTAAGCTTTCTTTACTATCATAATTTACACTTACAGACATGGCTAAAAATATTGTTTCATATAATATATTGGAAGGGAAACAATATTAGAGAAAATCTAATCAAAATGTTATAGAGACTGTTAGTTTATAGATTCATAAGGAAGTACATATATGCTATATCATTAAACTATATAATCTTAAATGTAAGAACTTGTACCTCAAACAAAATATTTAAGTCACTTGCTTAAATTTATAGCCACAAGAAGTGGCCATTAACGAGGTAACAAATATTACATTAAATAATCTAATTTCCTAACAATAGTCTTTTAGATATAATAGTATGATTTGCCTAATAGAGATATTATGGTTTTGAAACCAATTATATATCCTTCTGATATTCTTCAGATTAAGAAATATCTTATTGTTTCGATGGAATTCTGAGAAAATTCATATAGTGCTTATAGCTTGCCAGTTGCAATAAACTACAGGGTCTAGACAGTGGCATTGTGGCAGTAATCAGTATACTTACATCTTATAATTCCTAGGACCATAGTTTCGGTCACTAGCAGTCATAACATTTCGGCCTTCACCTTGTTTTAATCTAAGTGTATAAAGCCCAAAGATTCATGATTATAGGATGAGATCATGCAGCATTTCAAAATCAATAGAGAAAATATTAGATGCATGCTCAAATGTTCAACCATACGATATGGGAGTATGCATCTTAATAAATTGTTTTAAACTGAATGATAAAGTATTCCAAGATGGATGGATTATATAACTGCAGGAATACCTACATCTAATATGATGCGATTCAGAAATGAGAGGAGAGAGAATTAAGAGAAAGAGTTATCTAATTATAATACCTAGAAGGACTTTGGATTCTGCATAAATTTTGAACTTCTATTATAAAATAGATAGTAGAAACTTAATGATCAAGTTTCTCTTTGGCAATTCAGGTGCATGTACCAAGGAGAAACATGATGCAATACTCTGGCCCTCTAGTGCCTCCCGGTGGAAACATGGAGGAAATGTTGAAAGAACACGAAAGACTTATGCAAGAAGCCTTCCGCAAATCACGTCTTGGTGGGAGCCGGAACAGAAGATAACTGCGTTGCTTTAATAATGTGATCTTGTGAATACATCAGTACATGCAACCAATTCCGGTGTCATGATTTTATGAGCATCTTGCCACATATTTGGGTAGCTGCTGCATTGGCCTGTTGAATCGATGTCTGGGAGTATCTGGAGCTTTTTCTGCCGTCAGTTCTCATAGTTCCAACAAACGGATGAAGGTATGGGCAAATGGCTCCATTAAGCAATGGCAGTATTGAGTATATATATTCACTATCGGAAGACTACTTTCCTGGTGAAGAATGAGGGGTAACAATCTTTTTTGTGCGACTACACTTGTTAGTAGTGATTTCGCATTTACAATTGGATCTTGGCAGTGTTATCCTTGCCATTTTTTATGGCTAAGTTGCATATTTCATTCTCTTTGTATTGTTCTTTTTATCTTCTCTGTTCTTTTATGCCATCTCTATAGGTTGTAGGCTAAATGGGTAACATTGGTGGGACTGTGTCCTTGCTCTTTAATTGTTTGATAGATAAATAAATGGTTGACTATCAGAGCTTTCAAAATCTAGTCAGAAAGAAAAAAGAAAAGTTTGGGCAAATGGCAAGTAGGATAAATGGTCGGATCAGCAGGTTATGAGCACAAATACTGCGCTACAGATACTTTTATTTTTCCCGTATTTTTTATGTTTGTAGATCATGTATAGTGAGATTATATCATAAGATTTCCTCAAAATATGTGTAGCAGTAATCAAAATATAAGGTATACATTTGATGATTTGAATCACATATATGGAAGAGGATTTGGAGTCCCCCAATATTAGAACTGGTCATAAGCTTTGAACTATTTACCAATAAAATTGCATGAGTCATATAGTTGGACTAACTTCTAAGTATGCAACATGCCATGTCTGTACATATGTTAAAAATTGTTCAAATATTAATTTGAATTCTAATTTTTGAGATTGGGTTGCACTACTACAGAACAAACCTGACGACCGATATCTGACCGACGTTACCGTTCCTTGGCGACGGTCACGCGTCGGTATCATACCGACGCCTAGTTTTCGACGCTAACTTAAAGTCCGACGAGGCTAACAGTGTAATCACTTGGCCCATTTGGGTTCGGGCTTCCCAACGTTAACCCGACACCCCTTTTTAATTTTGATTTATTTAATGCCGACGCCATGTCATATTTTAATTTCTTTTTGATTTATTTAATACCGACGCCAATCCGACGCTTCATGATATTTTAATTTCTTTTTGATTTATTTTAAACCGACGTTGCGTTTTGTATTTAATTTATTTTTTATTTATTTAATACCGATGCCAAGTAAACACCAAGACCTGGATAAAATGTTTGAAGATCGACGCCACACTGATGCTAACACCTGCATTACATGGTTTGAAGCCCGACGCCTCCCGACACCTAACCAACGCTATGATGGTAAATTTTCAAAAAAAAAATAATGCAGCCTGGGTGCTGCAACATTTGTAGAAACCAGGCTGCAATTTCAACAATACCAAAAAAATATCACAAACAATACCCAAAAAATATCAACAACAACATAAACATCAAACAAAAATAATAACAAAAACAATATCCAAAAAATATCACAAACAATATCCAAAAAACATCAACAAAAATAATAACACAAATATCATTGAATATAAAAATTACATCTTCTCTTTTTGAATTTGATAATTTTTCCTACAATAAAACGTGTAACAACATTATTATCAACATAAAAAATCGAAATGTAACAAAATTAAATAAAATAATTAGAGAGACATAAAATATAACAAAATAATTACCTCTTTCAATTTCCCTACAAAATGAAACAATATAAGAAGGTTAGTAGACAAAAAAAAATTAGAGAGACATAAAATGTAACAAAATAATTATCTCTTTCAATTTCCCTATAAAATTAAACAAAATAAGAAGATTAGTAGACATAAAAATAAAAATTAAACAAAATAAATTATGAACAACATTTTGGTGTGATTAGATGGTGTAAAGAAGGTTAAGGTTTAATTATTATGTGATTAGAAGTGTTTATATAGAGGAGGGGGTTGGAATTCTAAAAATTGAAGCGGACCGACACGACCCGACACTAAACCGACGCCACGAAAATAAAATATTTTAAATTTCCCGCACTTTAGAATTTAGCGGGAATCCTGAAAATTTGAAGCCCGACGCCAAACCGACACCCACCCGACATTATTCTAGAAAATATAATTGCATGAACCGACGCCAAACCGATGCCGGACCGACGCCATATTAAGACATCATTAAAAAAAAAATCTGATTTTACAACTTACACAACCTGCAATCATAACAAAACATCCAAACACAACATAACATGTAAACACAACATTGAAAACACAACAAAGAAAAAACGACTACTACATTTTGCAACGTTATATGAGACTTAATACAAACTTGTCAATTATTACATGAAAAACTTGAAAATTAAAACATTTGATCCTAATAGTCTTCCGAGGCGTCGCCGTCACTAGTCTTGTTCCCAAAATAGCCTTCCTCTGAGTAGTCATCGTTATCTGGTAGTCCGACTCGTACTCTGAAGCATCACTATCGTTGTGTCCCAGATCATCTTCAATAACAAATTCGAATATCCCCTCTGCAACGATGTCAACATCGCTCGATGGATCAACAAGAACCGGCGGAGGTTGTTGCTCCTCTTGAAAGATATCTTCAGTATTTAAAGCTGACACATCAACATTTTGCATATGAGTCCAATCAACTAGGCTTCTAGCATTCGTCTTCATTGCAACACACCACTGCTTATGCTCTCTACTCGCTGAGATGTAACGAAGATAGTATACTTGTTGTGCCTGTGATGCTAGGATAAAGGGGTCATCTTTAGAGGCTCTGCTTTTGTGTTTGATTTGAACCATTCCATTCCTCGGATGTATCTGCATCCACCTGCTAGTGTCAAACCAATAACACTTGAAGAGTACAACTTTATCACGTATGTAGCCGTACGACAATTCTCAAATCTCTTCTATGACCCCATAATAATCAACATGGTCATCATCATCGTAGCAGGAACCTTTGACACAAACTCCGCTATTGTAAGTGCTCTTGTTACGATCACCCTGCCTAATGTCAAAGTAGTACCCATTGACGTAATAGCCCTTGTACCGTTTAATTTCAGTAGCCGGACCACTTGCAAGTGTCCTGAGGTGTGCAACCGTCTCCATATTATTCCGTATATAGTTGTGAAACCATGTACTGAAATTTTTGCTCACGTCGTGATTTATCTGTTCCTCCGTCAACTCAGGCTACAACTCTTCAACCAAATCATGGTACATCCTGCGATATAAGTTATTTGTTTAGTTAACTATTATAATTATATACAAATTCATTTATTTGAACATTAAATATACACTTACTGAAGGTATTCGTGTACTTCGGGCGTGTTGCACAGAATATATGAATGAGCGGTCGTGTATTCTTCGTGAGTCATAAAATGTCGATGTTTCACTTCAAACGTGCCTCGCCCTGGGTAACGAAACACTGGCAAAGTAGTTGCGTCTTCCGGTTCATTTGGTACATCGTGCCTCCCAAGACGATTTAAGTCGGTTTCAATTCCTTCCTCGAAGTACATTGAACAGAAGTTTGAAACCTCTTTGACCATTTTCTTCAATCCCCCAATAATCTACAAACATTTAGAAGGTTAGTTAAATAATTAAATATATAAACTAGTATTGAACATATATTAATAAAGTCAAATACTCACGACTCAAACCAGTACATCCATCACCTCCATTCAATGCTTCATAAGACAAATGTATTGGTAGATTTAACAAATCGCGTCAAAGAATCTTTGGTGGGAATATTGTCTTCATGTTGAAAATTATCTGACAATATTACATGCGAGCTCCTCCACACGTTCCACATTAAGAGTTGCTGAAATGTCACGAAAGAAGTAACACCACTCTGTTATGGTTTCCCATATCGATCGGGTAGGGCGTGACTGCTACGAGGAAGTAATTTACTGCGCAATAATATACGCATCGTGACTTCGATCCCATTTGAGAGTCGCATTTCACACATCTCGAAATGTTTGAAGCGTATCCATCAGGTAATTTGAGATGCATTTCCTGAACTATTTCGGTTGCGTTGTAGTTAGTGTATACAAAGCCTTGAATGTCCTTTGTCGCACCCACGAATGTCACTGCGTATGCATTTGAATTCGTGAACAATGATTCTCGAGGTCAATCCTTGCCCGTTCATTGTCTTTCTGATGTGTAATCCGTTTTCACCATTGTTCTTCTTTGTATGCATGAAGTCGATGTTGTGTCTGATTTTGATTGTCGACTAATAACTCAAATCCCAGAATATACTCTTGCGCGGTTGTGCTCGGCATTTATACTCCGGACTCACATGTTCGGCATACGCCTATCCAAACATGTGATCCAGCAAAGATATGAGATTATATGCACTCATATCTAGTAAGTTGCTCTTGTTACGCGATCGACAAGTTTGTCCACGACAAATGCAATACTTTGCATCCTAAACCACGATGTCGACAGAAAGAAAGGGCGGGCGATGAGCCATGAAATTTCCAATCCGCTCGTGAGTCAAGCTTTAGTATGGTCCGTACAATGCGGACAAGCTAATCTACCATGTGTGCTCCAACGGATAACATGCCGTATGCGGGAAAATGGGTAATCGTCCACATCAAAGCAACCCACATGTTGAAGTGCTCCCACTAGACTCATCGAATTTCTCGACACCCGATTATGTGCAAATCCTTGACTATTGACCAAGGGTCGGAGAAAAACATACATATCTCTCACTGGACTTTTTTTGGTCCCGGTATAATCAGGATAAGAACACATATGGCTCACTTATTTTAATCTAGGTAGTAAATTGTACACACAGATATGTGGCCAACAAGAATGTGCCCAGGCGTGCAAACTTGCCAAAAGGACTAAAACCATCGAACCTGAGCCGATGGAAACATTTTCTCGGCTCTGGCTGAAAAATGCGAGATATGTTGCATCAAAAATGTTTCCACCCTACATCCTAAGTGCGTCATCCACCATAAATGTCTGGGTCAATGGGTGCTATGTTATATCGTGTCTTCCTTGACATATACAATACGTTATGTCGAGGCTAATGACATGTATATCAAAACCAAAGTTGTGAATAGCGTTTCGCGGTCCGTCGCGACAAAGCCTCAAAAGCTATAGCGGTGTCGCGGTGTCGCGACGCGGTACTTTTTCGGAGTTTTTGATATGTCATATTTATATAGATACATGACACAAAATTAGTAATACTTGTAAACATTTAGTTAAATTCTTCCATGTTTAGAACATCAAAGAACATTCAACAATAATTCGAAAGGCAAACGTGCATAATTAAAGATTATCCGACAAACATGCATAAAAAAATGGAATCAGCCTGTCGAAAAGACAAACAAGCATCATGTCATCATTTCCAACTCCTCGGGCACATTTGGTTGGTTTGTATCCCACAAAGGAGTGATCTCTTCTTCTGAATCATAAATTGACAAAGCGTTCTCTTTTTTTGGCACGGCGATAGAAGGCAGAAAGGATTCTCATTTGATCAAAGATCATGGTCTTGTTTAGATGCGCCTCTGCTCCAAAATCAATCCCCCACAAGCCATCATCGCATCGCCGGACACGGCACTGAGTATCGGAAGATATATCATCGGTGTGCCATTGACCCAACTTCAGCTAGATGAATCAATATCGCTCGGCCTGATTGGATCGAAATTAATGTAGCGCAAATTGATGCTCGCCTCTTTTAAAGCTCTATTATATTTGATATACACCAAATCATTCAAGCGACTACTAAGATGAAACTTCTTCCTCTTTTTCGCTATGAAGAACATAACAACTTAATAAGAAAAATTAATGTTAAAAAATCAATAAATGTTAAAAAATCAATAAGAAAAATGAATGAAAACTATATAAAGTTCAATAAATCTTACATGTTCAAAAACGCTCCAGTTTCTTTCACATCTAGAGGAACTACAAACAATACTCAAAATCCGTACAACAAACTTTTGCAAGTTAGGTGATGATGCACCATAGTTCACCCACAGTAAATTTGTCATATTGAATATATTAGTAACATTAAGAAGAATATAATATAATATTGAAAAGATAAATAATATTTACAGTGGTATTTTAGTTCTCTGTCCTAGCTGCTAAAGCTCTAGAAAATGAACCCTCATGGATCTATGCATTTAACTCCCACTTTTCTAATTTTTATCACATCTCCTCATTAATTATCATCTTTTGAATCACAGTCGAAGACGCTTACCTTGATCTCCCAGTACGAATCAATTTCTAGAGTTTTTGTAAAAACAAGCTTGGATTAAGATAAATCTGGCTAACGATACAAGGGCTTATGCAATTAGTGTCCATCTCATGCTCCGATAATTGTGAAAACTTATCCTTGCAACTTTTCTTCCATTATTGTGAGCAGATTTCTTAATAGTGTCGCCGGCTAAGTCCATGGCTTCGTAAATATATCCCATGGTAGGCTTTTGAACACATCGACCATGCATAAAACACTTTCGCACTTGAGAGGATGATAAACTTGAGCAAACATTTCTCCCAATACTCTATGTCATAAGTTTTTGACAACATCCCCATGATTTCTTTCAACTTACTTGCATGCAAATTCATCACGAGATTAAAAAGCCTAATCAAATTTCTCTTTTTGTTCAAAGAAACCTTGTCAAAGTTAGCAATTAGCAAACCAGTCTTTCTTTGGCTTTAACCATTTCTTTATTCTTAGTGAACTTTCATGCGTATTCCGAAGCGTTGTTCTGACTATAGATGGCCATTCACCTTAATTTACCTTTCCAATGGTTGTCTTGTATTTTGGAATTTTGAAGATATCTTCTAACATTAAGAAATCCCAGGCAATGTGCCGCACAAGGTGTCTAGAAAGATCTGGAATCTTTCTCAACTGACTTACCCATGAGAACATTCTGAGATACATTATCGATTTACTACTTGGAACTGACATTTGTGATCTCATCTATGCTCTTTGCTAAACGCTCATACATCTTTATTCTAGTTTTTGAATAGATGATCATGTGAATTAAAAAAAATAACCCCCTTTGGAGTGTTCGCCAAGAAATTAATTATGACTTTCTCCCAATTCACTGTCAGTCAACCACTCGCGCATGATGTACAACCATTTTTTTCTTAAATTTTCTACGCTCTCTTGACAATCTTTTAGTTGTTTGCTTTTCTTTCTTTAAACATTTTACTTTCATGCCGTGATAAGATGGGACATACGTCAAAGGACCATATTGTCGATAACGTGTCATGACTTGTAGATTAAGCCAATTAATGACGTTAAATGGAAGACCGGCGTTGGAAATAACCCGTTCGATATAAGTTTTTTTTTCTTAATTGGTTCTAGTTGCCGGTTGAGTGTTTCTTTTGATTAGCAATTAAAATTTTTAATGGAATAATGATAATATGGGTGAAGCGATATGTTTGAGAATAGAAATTTAATTTAACTCGTGTTGAATTAGGTTGAAATGGCTTGGTGAAGCCAATTCTACGAACCAAAGCGAGACCAAACTCCATTTGAGGTCCCTTCCTTCCTCCACTAACGTATAATCCTATGATCATCATATCATGACACAAAATAAAATTTTCTTTCTTTGCACCTTCTTATGAAACTCCTCTGCAACGTCTCCACTTGATTTTTTTCATTTTCTTGGCAAATCTTGTGGAATCTAACTTCAAAATCTTGTTCCCCGTGCCCAAGGTTAACGAGGTATGAGTTTTATCTTGAATCTAAATGTTAAAGCTTGGAGTTGACTTTACATTTAGTTTGACTTTTGTGTTGACTTTTAGATTTTGATTCTATTATGGTATATAATTGTTATCTAAGTATCGGTGAGGGGATTAGAGATGATATTGAGTAGTTATTGGGATCAGAAAGTGGTGTAAGTGTTATGTTGACTTTTATTGACTTTTCTTAAATTGACTTTAAATGGTAGTATGAGGTTAGAGGACTTGAATATAGTTGATTTGGGTATAGAATTATTGGTTTGGATATGGATAGGTAGAGATTGGGTTGAAAAGTTTGGGGAAAGAGACCGTATAGTAGTAGTGCTTGAATTGGAGGTTGTATTTAATGGGTTAGTTAGTTGTTAATTAATTCTGGATTGATTAGAATGTGCCCAAGATTGTGTTGGGGTAATAAGGTGATGATGGCGAATATTGAGATTTTTTGAGTTGGCGGTGGAATATAGTTATTTGGAATGT
Source organism: Lithospermum erythrorhizon (assembly GCA_019722365.1). Classification (NCBI taxonomy): domain Eukaryota; kingdom Viridiplantae; phylum Streptophyta; class Magnoliopsida; order Boraginales; family Boraginaceae; genus Lithospermum; species Lithospermum erythrorhizon. The sequence goes on from JADFUC010000207.1 coordinate 350,429, forward strand.
TAGAGTGTATATCAATCTTGGGAATAGGATGATTGCTAAGAGTTGTAAATTTGAATCGTGAGGCCCGGTATAACGCTCGGGTTTATATAGATGTTAAGAAGTGAAGTTATTGAGAATGTGTTATAATGTATAATTTTTTTTTAAATAGAGTGAGCACGGATCCCCTTTAAAATTTTGCATAGAGCTAATCATTACCTACTACTTTTGGGCTCGAGGTGAGTACAATCTCACGATGGGGCACTTTCATATTTATATATATCTAAATGATATATATTTTTCATGTGTTGTTTGAGACTGATACGATATGTGTATTGTGTGGATATGATTGATATTATGTGAAAAGTGTGATTTATGATGCATATTGTAAAATAAGCGAGATTTGATTGACATTATGAGATATTATGATTATGAAAGTAATGTTATGACATAATTGAGATTATGAGTTACATTATGAGATAGTTTTGGATATAATTCATGTTATGAAATTATTATTGGTACGTGTCTTGTGTGTGGTGTGTCTTTGTGTGTGTGTGGGCGTGATAACGGATGTGTGATTGCTTTATGTGTTATTTAAGCAGTGGTGACCCACAGGCCGGGAGGTTTGGTGTGGTGTGCGTATTGTGTGGGTAGCCAGGTGGATTCGGGAGGTTTGGTGTGATATGCACATTGAGGAGTGTAGCACGGTCGGGAGGATGGAGGTGGAGGCCCCGTCGATTATTTGAGTGGATTCTGTATGTGTATTATTTGGAGGTGGATTCCTCGTATGTGTATTATTTGGAGGTGGATTCATGTGTGTGACGTATTTGGAGGTGGATTACTTCGTATGTGTATTATACGTGAGTGGATTATAAGCGATGACTTTGTGTGTTGAGATTGTTTCCACTTAAATGAATATGCATTAGTTATGAATATAATCTCGTGTGTATAGCGTCGTGTAACATTGTATAAGATAAATCTATGATATGTGGGCAGGTTATTTATTAAGTACAGCAGTGTGTACGTGCATATGATATATTTATATATATATAAGCATGAATATATATGATGAAATCGATCTGTGGTATTTGTATTCGCTCGAACATGGCCCGACTTCTATTCTCCCATGGGCGGGCGTTTATTTGCCTAGGTTTCTAGGGCGATCGTTGAGGTGTTGAGGAAGCCCGGTTTCTTGCGTGGAGATCATAGGTGAGGCGGGTGGTGGCGTAGGAAGTCCCTCATCGGTCATTTCCTTTTAGTTGTCATTTGTATATTGTTAGGCGATTGTGTTGTATTGTATTGGTCTGGTTATGTCTGCAATTTCACTTTATCTTTGTATCTTGGTTTATGTCATTTGTACATTATTTTGTTGGATGTATTGTTGGAACACCGCGATGGAATAGGAGTTTTATTTTGATAATGTCGGTTATTTTGTTATTGTCATCGTTGGTGACTGCGGCTTATCTGGTTGTTAATGATCTTAACCCTGAAGCGGCCGACTTGGGGTGGAGTCGTTACAATTTTGGTGTCAGAGCCTAGGTTCGAAGTCTTTATGGTGTGCAGTATTGGTTATGCCTGGGTTGATAGTTGTTAGGGGTTGTCGATATTGGATTTTTTCTTGTGGGGTCTGAACTGTACTTTTGTTATTTCATAGGCTGGTGAGGATGCCGCCCACGTAGAGTCTGACCGGGTAGGTGTTGCCGGAGGTCGTGAGGCCTTGTGAGGGCTGGAGAGGGTGCCGGAGGGTGGTAGAGGTGCGAGAGGTGGTAGAGGTGCTAGAGATGGTAGAGGGTGTCAATTGCTTGAGAAAATGTGGATAGCGTTGTGGTGGTAGTGGGCCTAGTGTCGGACCTGTGAGGATTAGGTAAATATTGGTGGTGATCGAGAGAGATCGTAGTGCACATCGCAGACGGAAGTGGAGTCCTGGTAAGTTATTTGGCCGCTACGAGGCGGGACCATGAAATTGCCGGGCGTCCTGCATCCGGGCATTGGAGTTCATTCGAGACTTGGAAGTATATTTGAGCACATGGGGATTCTTTGGGGAGTTGAGGACCATATTCACAGCATTTCTACAGTGCAGTGGAGCTCGAGATTGGTGGGGGAGAATGTACACCGATCTTTGATTCTTGGTGAGGCGGACACCCCGTGTTGTGGGATCGGTTAATTGGAATTATTTGAGGAGCTTTTGTCTTAAGGTGCATATGTCATTTCTAGAGAGGTGATCCATTTCAGCGGAGGCGGGAGTATAGCGACTACGAGAAAAAGGTCGATGATCTCACGCCGTGCTTCGGAGGTGGATGCGAGGGGAGAGGATCGAGAGATTCGAGGATGGAATGAAATTTGGAATCATGAGTTGTCTTCAAGAACTATACAACTTTCCATGAACACAGTGAATGATGCCTTACAGTAGAGATGGATTTGGTGAGTGTCCGGATTAGTGGGGAGAAAAGGGAAGATATGATGCTTCCCAAGATGGGTGGCATTCGAGTTACGGGTTTCGGGCCGTCATTGGCGTGGCCGTTCTGATCGAGTCGGTTAGGTGCTCGTGTTACTAATTCTCGATTCGGCGCTCTTTGTTTCTATACCCGAGGTCTTTTCGGCCGGTCGGGGATCTCGAGAGAGGTTATTAGGGGAAGCGAGTGACTATGGTGTTATCGTGGCTCCGGGTCCTGTGAGCTGCGGAATGCGAGAGGCAGGGTTGTGGTATTGGTATCGTGTCGCCGGGGAAGGGCACGTGCGGTGGTGTCCCAGAGCCAGTGTTAGTGGGAGTGCTAGCCACGTTTCCTCCCGAGGCGGCCGAGCGAGGAGAGTATCAAAGAAAGAATCGTGGAGGTCGATCCGGTAGAGGAAGCTTTGGGCGTGGAGTTGGGAGTAGTGGGGGTGGCCAAGGTTCTTGGGTAGCGGAGATGGTGCCGGGAACTAGTCGTGGGCGGAGATATTTGCGATTGCAATGAGGAAGCTCGAGATTCCCCGGGGTAGTCCGCAGTGCTTTACATTTATGTGGGTTGGAAGCGAAAGTCTTGTTTGATTGGAGCTACTCGTTCTTTCATATACGAAATTTTCCCCAGCGTATTCCCTACTTCGTGAAATTCTTGCTAGACAAACTTCATTCAACTCCGGGTGGAGAAGTGCGATTGTTAAGATTGATGAGGTACTTAGAAATTGCCCTATAAGTATTAATCAATGTTTGGAGATAGATTTAACATTACCTTTTGAGATGAATGATTTTGATCTTATTAAGGAATGGATTGGTTAGGGGCATCATGCGGTGATAGATTGTCATCTTAAGAAGATTGAAATATCTAGTCTGGTAAATTTAAGATCTTCTTTCTAGGTGATAAGAAAAATTATTTCCTCTTTATGCATTTAACCTTAGTTGCCCATAAGATCTTTGAGAAGTGCATGTGTTGGTTATCTTGCTCATGTTGTCGGCCTTGAAGTAAGAAGAAGGTCGATGCGGGGGAGGTGCGTGTTGTGAGAGAATATGTTGATGTGTTTCTGAGGTGCGGGACTTCCTCTGTGCGAGGAAGGTGGAGTTTTCCATAGAATTAATTCTTTAGTGTACTCCGATTTCCGTAGCACACTTATAGAATGGCTCTGGAGTGAGAAAAGGAATTAAACGCAATTGCGAGGTATTGGATAAAGGGATTCATTGACAAGTAGTTCACGCTTGGGTGCTTTCAAGGTATTATTTGTCAAGAAGATGGATCTTTCTTGAGGTTGTGTATCGATTATGAAGCAGTTGAACAAAGTAACAATTAAGAATCGATATCCCAGTTGCCTAGGAGTGATGATGCATTTGATCGATTGAAGGATGCCGGAGTATTTTCTAAAATTGACGAGGTGGGGCTACCATCAGTTGAGGATTAAGGAGGATGATGTATCGAAATTAGGCATTTAGAACAAGATATGGGCTTTTCACGAGGTTTTAGTAATGCCGTTTGGGTTAATGAAATGCCCACTAGGCGTTATGGACCTTATAGATCGGGTGTTCGCTCTTACTTGGATAAATTTGTGGTGGTGTTCATTGATGACATTTTGATATGTGCAGTAGTGAGAGCATGAAGAACATTTGAGGATGATCTTTGAGGCAGGAAAAAAGTGTATGCTAAATTTACCAAGTGTGAATGCAGTTGAAAAGTGCGGAGTTTAAGGCCATGTGATTTGGGGGAGAGGAGTATAAAATTAATTTGATCCTCAAAGGGGTTGAAGAGAAATTGCATGATGAATTGACCCACTAGTGTTCTTGAAATACGAGGTTTTTACGGGTCTAGCGGGATACTATGATTTATCTGAAGACTTCTCGGTGTGCAACAGCTGACCGGGTTGACTAGAAAGGGAGTTCCATTTATTTGAGGATTGTGAGCGGTGCTTCAATGAAGTTGAAAGAGAGTTGACTACCGCGCCCGATTATTGACTCTTCGTCGGAGACGGGATGGCTATGTCGTGTATAGTGATGCGTCGCGTCGAGAGGTTGGATGTGTCTTGTCTGACATGGTAAGGTATTTAGCGTCTTGTCAGAGAAATCATGAGAAAAAACTATCCCAACATACGATTTGGAACTAGTACGCAATTATTACACTTAAGATTTGGTAATATTTGTGTGGGTGACTTGCAAAATTTTCACGTCACAAAGTTTGAAATACCTCCGACAGAGAATTTGAACACAGGCGAAGGTGGATGGAGTTTATCGGCGATTATGATGTTTCCATTGAGTATCATCACAGGAGAGAGGCGAATGTGGTGGGCGTGCATTGAGTCGTAAGGGGAAGATTAAGGAGCCATTCGTAAATGAAGCAACTTCGGTGTTAATTTCGGATTGGGAGTCGATGGCGGTTGTTGGCACAAATAAGAGTTCGGCCGGTTCTTTTTGATCGGGCCACTTGAGGAACAACAAAAAAGATGAAAGTACAAAAATAATTGGAGAAGTGGCGAATGAATCGGACTTTGAGAGAGAGGATGGAGCCCTTACAATGCATGGTAGATTATTGTGCCTTATTCTGCGGAGTTGAAAAAAGGAGATTTTGGGCCAGCCCGTAATGCTTTCCATACAAAAGTATCATCCGCGTGGTACAAAATGTATAGAGACTTAAGAGCGTGTATTGGTGGCCCCAACATGAAGAAATTCTTTAATTTGTATCAAAATGTCGACTTGTCAGCAGTGAAAATAGAACACCGACATCAGGCGGGAGCTATTGCAGTCCCGCTTATTCAGTGGACAGGAGCATATTACGATGGACTTTGTTTTTGGACTTCGAGGGCGTTGAGAAAGAATGATAGCATTTGGGTGATAATTGTTATTTGTCAAAAATCGGCTCATTTCTTACCAATTAAATCGACTCTGATCTGGCGGTTAAATGAGTTGTATATGGACAGATATGCGTTAGGAGTGCGGTATCCGTTATCGAATGAGATACTTGATTCACCTCAGTTTTTGAAAGGATTTCAAGAAGCGATAGAGACGAGGTCAATTTGGTACATCATTTCATCCTGATCCAGGGGTAGGCGTCGAGAGAGAGAACAATTCAAACATTGGAGGACATGTTGCTGAGGCACAATGTGTTGGTACTGCAGGAGTGGATGGTATTTTGCAAAAATGGGTTGCATATAATAATAGTTTCCACGCCCGATGTGGGATGGCACCATTTGAGGCATTATGCGACAGAAATGTGGGACTCCGATTTGTTGGAATAGTAGGAGATAGAAAAAGGGTATGCGGTTGGAGTTGGTGGAAAGGTCGGTGGAGAGAATAAAATTGATACAGCAACACCTGAAAGTGGCGCAGGATAGACAAAAGATGTATGCAGATCGTCGCCGGGTGGATTTAACCTTTGAAATTGGTGATAAAGTATTCTTGAGAATATCCCCGTGGAAAGGTGTGTTGAGATTCGGGAAGAGAGGGAAGTTGAGTCCACGATATATTGGTCCGTATGAGATTGTGGGCGAGTTGGTCCCGGTGGCCTATCGTTTAGGCGTTGCCTCCGGTATTGGGCCAGAGTCATAATGTCTTTCATGTGTATGTTTGAAATATATCGGATGAATCCCATATCTGAGTCACAACCCAGGTGGAGCTTGGGGAGGACACTACGTGAGGCTGACCGGTGAAAATTCTTGATCGTAAGGAAAAAGTGTTGCGAAATAAAGTTGTGGCTTTAGTGAAGGTGTTGTGTGAAATCAACGGAGTGGAGGCGACATGGGAGGGAGGAGGATGTCGGGAAATTAGATATCATCTCTTCCCGAAGCAGAAGGTTAGTTCTTAAACCTTGTACTTTAATATGTATAGTATATGAATTACTATGAGGTTGAGTAAGTGTATTGGAGTGCGAGGGGTGCGTGGGTGGAGTAAATTCGAGGGCAGGGAATTTTTATTAGGTGGGAAGCTGAAATAACCGTTCCGTATAAGTTTTTTTCTTAATTTGATTCTAGTTGCCGAGTTGGAGTGTTTTTCTTGTTAACGTTAAAATTTTAATGGAATAATGATAATATGGGTGGAGGCGTGTATGTTTGAGAATAGAAATTTAATTTAACTCGTGTTCGAATTAGGTTGGTAAACCAGTTGAAAGCGAATTTCTGAACCAAACGAGACCCAAACTCCATTTGAGGTCCCAACACCACTACTCCACAACATAATCTACATGATCATCCTTGTAAAACCACCAAAACAAAATTTTCTTTAACACTTTCTTTAGCATAGCGAAACTCCTCTAGCATCTCCATGATTTTTTTCATTTTCTTGGCAAATCTTGTGGAATCTAACTAAAATCTTGTTCCCGTCTTAAGGTTAACAAGGTATGAGTTTAATCTTGATCTATCATTTAAAGCAGGTTGACTTTATTAGTTTGGCTTTGTGTTGACTTTAGATCTTGATTTATTATGGTATAATTGTTATCTAAGTATCGGGGAAGGGATTAGAGGTGATTTTGAGTAGTTATTGGGATTAGAAAGTGGTGTAAGTTGTATGTTGACTTTTATTGACTTTTCTTAAATTGACTTTAAATGGTAATATGAGGTTAGAGGACTTTAATATAGTTGAATTGGGTATAGAATTATTGGTTTGGATATGGATAGGTAGAGATTGGGTTGAGAAAGTTTGGGAAAAGTTCGTATGGTAATTAGTGCTTGAATTGGAGGTTGTATTTAAGGGATTAATTAGTGGTCAATTGATTCTTTGGATTGATTAGAATGTGTGAATATTTATTGTTGGGTAATAAGGTGACGAATATTGAGATTTTTCGAGGTTGGCGGTGGAATATAGTTATGTTGGAATGTTAAGTGTATATCGATCTTGGGAATAGGATGATTGCTCAAGAGTTGTAAATTTAAGATCGTGAGGCAGTATAGCATAAGGGGTTTATATAGATGTTAAGTGAAGTTATTAAAGAATGTGTTATAATGTATAATTTTTTTTAAATAGGAGTTGAGCACGGATGCAACGCGGGAGCTGGTAGAATATGTCGTTCACTAACTTTGGGCTCGAGGTGAGTACAAATCTGCGATAGAACCTTTCATATTTATATATATATATCGTGATATATATTTTAAATATGTTGTTTGAGACTATTCGATATGTGTATTGTGTGGATATGATTGATATTATGTGAAAAGTGTGATTTATGATGCATATTATGAAATAAGCGAGATTTGATTGACATTATGAGATAACTATGATGAAGTATGTTATATGACAAGTAGAGATTATAGTACATTATGAGATAGTTTTGGATATAATTCATGTTATGAAATTGTGTGTGGGCGTGTGTCTTTGTGTGTTTGTGTGCTTTGTGTGTGGGTGATGATAACGGATGTGTGATTGCTTTATGTGTTGGAGGCGGTGGTGACCCGACGGGAGGTTTGGTGTGGTGTGCATATTGTGTGGTGGCCAAAGTGGATTCGGGGTTTGGTGTGATATGCGCGTTGAGGGGTGTAGCCTCGGTCGGGAGGATGGAGGTGGAGGCCCCGTCGATTATTTGGGGGTGGATTCTCGTATGTGTATTTGGAGTGGATTCCTCGTATGTGTATTATTTGGAGGTGGATTCCTCATGTGCTTATTATTTGGAGGTGGATTCCTCGTGTATTATTATACGTGGAGGTGGATTCCTCGCTTGATGACTTTGTGTGTTGAGATTGTTTCCCTTAAATGAATGTCGTTAGTTATGAATATAATCTCGTATTATTATAAATCGTGTAACATTGTATAAGATAAATCTATGTGATATGGACTGATTTATTTATTAAGTACCTTGATTAATATGCGTGCATATGATATATTTATATATATAAGCATGAATATATATGATGGAATCGGTCTTGTGGTATTTGTATTCGCTCGGGCAATAAGTAGCCTTTTTGTCTATGGTAGGCGTTTCGTACCCTAGGTTTCTAGAAGCGATCGTTAGGGTGGGTAGGGAGGCGGTTTTCTTTGAGGCTAGCGTGGAGATCATAGGTGAGGCGGTGGTGGCGTAGGAAGTCACAAATCGGTCGTTTCCTTTTTGGTTGTCATTTTGTATGTTGTTAGGCTGGTGTGTTGTATTGTGATGGCCAGATTGCGGTTGTAATCGCTTCCTTATCTTTGTATCTTGGATTTGTAATACGTTGTACATTATTTTATTGGATGTGCTGTTGGAACACCACGATGGAATAGGAGTTTTATTTTGATAATGTCATTGAGTTATTTTTGTTATTGTATCATCGTTGGTGACTGCAATTTATCTGAGTTGTTAATGATCTTGGCGGCCGACTTAGGGTGGAGTCATTCTAAACGCCATCATCTTGCAAACAATTGAGCGCATTATCCTAATTTCCTTCCTATTTATCGGAATCAATATAAGCCTTTTGCACCTTTCTCTTCTTGAAGACACTAACTTGTTTAATCAAATCAAGAGGACTGTTGTGCCACGGGTGTAACGACCCGCCTCGAGTCATCATCCTCTAGGATTAGAGTCGTTATCAACTTCTTATATACGAGGTCGTAAAATACGATGGTTGACACAGCTCTTTGTTGTAAATCAATAAAACGATAGTTTGATAAAAGTGAAATGGATTCAGAAAGTTCAAAATGTTTCCATACGAGTTTAACCGTAGTGCTGGCGTCGACACTCCAAATCAATGCAAAATTCATAACATTACGAAGTCAAAATACTCCATAAAAAGCGATATAAATTTTCACTACCAAAAAGCGAGAATATGAAGTCTAAGTACACCAAAATAATTGAGTAGAAAAGATGAGCGTCGAGGGATCACAATAGCCGTCTACTAAGTAAAAAACAACGATCACTCCACGAACTCAGACACCGTTACTTTTGTCAATTTGGAGGTTGGAAGGGGTAATTTCGGCCGAGCAGTGAGCATTATCACCAGGATGGTAACTTACGTCGAATAGGATACACAACAGAGATAAAACATGGCGATAGAATATACGTATATAAGGTAAAGAGGCAACTAAGTGATACGTGGCGTCCACAGCCGGTAGTAACCATCACCAGCATTTACGCATTTTAAAAGGGACTAAAACTACGTTATTCTGAGTGACATATCCGGAGATATGTCATACCTCCATGGCTTAAACAAAACACATAAGTTCTCGGTACAACGGTCATAACACGATAACAATATATGAGCTTCCGAAGCAAAACATGGCAGTATACGACATTTCGAGGCCTTGATGACATCACGCTGATGTCCAACGATGCGAACCGTACCACAATAACTTATCGAAATTTATATAATGTAGATTTGCCGCTCGGCGGGCTCACTTACGTAACATAACATAATACCTGCTCATATCCTTTTTCTCCATGAGCTTCATGTCCTTCGCCCCATAGAGCATCATATCATATCCCTTTTCCCGGCGGGCTAAGCACCCGATCGCCCATACTGATGACAAAACACCCCCACGTCTACTGCGCTTGACTCTGCGTACCCAACGTCTAACATGGTGTGACCCTCTATATGAAACGAACATGATCAACAACTAACATCACACCCAGCATACCGACCATGACCTTTTTAATCACACGGCTTCGACAGCGTCACGGCAAAACTGACGGATAGAGCAAACAAAGCAACAACGCGCATTCTCGATATAACGACCTAACATGCCCAGTCAACAATTCCATATAGAATATGCTACCATAATATATCTAATACAACATCAAACAACTCAACATTTCCACAAATTCACAGCTACGCTAACGGATAAGTTCATAACACAAATAAATCACGTATCAATTTACCCGTACAACTTCGCTCCCGAGCGTAAATAATGTTATCAAGCAGTGATAAATCCCTTTACTTTTAGTACCTTTGGCGCCCAATGATCAATCGATCCGTAGATTTTCCAGCGTTCAGTCATGAGAACACCCGAAAAATACAATTACTACAAATTTTGTTATAAATTATCTTTTAGCAACTTTAATACCCGTTAGTCACTTTAAGTGAAATATTACTAGTTAAACTTGACGATAAACTAAGCAGAAAAAAGTTCAACAAATCCTAAATCTTAAACTTGACCCCTCCGCTAACTTAAATACTAACACACCAACCAATTCCAAGCAATCCAAATTATTAACTTTCCCAACTAGTACCGTTTCTTATTCTCTAATCCCAGAAATCAACTACTACTCAAAACTAATTAAAACTAATTTCATCTAAACTCATCCATCAGCACCCAAACCACAATTTCCTCTAAACAACTATAATAAACGTCCAAAAAATAATTTCGGCCTGAATGTGGTATATTACGATGTAACCCCAGCCAGTCAAACTAAATTCCCAAAAAGTCAACGTCCACTAAAAACGTCACAAATTTTCACATCCCAGCGTGTAATTTCAACTTTCAAAGAACAACTAATTTTGAAGCCCAAGAATCCAATTGAAACAACAAAAATGAAAACCCAAAAGTCAAGCAAAAATCAACATAGTCGAAACTCAAGAAATACACAAGAAGGCCTTTTTCCCCTTGAATCGAAAAGAATGTGGAAACTCTCCAAAAATTTGAGGACTAAAGCTCGCGAGATGGAGGAGAAATCGAAGAAATAAAATCAAAGGGGGGGAAGAAAGTTAGCGTCGGCCAGATGCGCACGGAGGAGAAGAAGGCTAGATGCGTTTTTCTTCTCTGCAGGACTTAGTTGGTTTATTTGAGTTAGTGAATTA